>VWZD01004327.1:0-79356 GCA_013396695.1 Sakesphorus luctuosus
TTTTCCCTTCCAGTCTTCCCTGGGGAGTTTTCTTGGGATGCTTTCTGAAGCTGGTCGTTGGTTTTGCTAAGTCCTGCTCTGAGTAAACTCCTGCGTTTGGAAGTTATTCCGTAGCCCTTCAGTCAGTCAGTGCAGTCCAGGTGGATGATGTGCCTCTGCATTTCCCAAATAAATGTTCAGTGTGCCTTCTTGCACTCCGAGGATTGGCTTCCAGATGACAACTGGGGTGGTATTTAATCAGCTAATTAGCTGGAGACAGCAAATTGAATCTAATCTGCTGCCAAGCAAACAGCTCTCCGTGAAAATCTTTTTAATCTTATGAAGTCTAAAAAGGCACTACATATTCAGTTCATGATATAATAAATGAACAGTGCTACACTCTCAGTATCAGAAGTTATTAGGTTGTCAGAGCTAAAATAGGTGCAAACAGGAGTTCTGGCATTTGTTGGTGGTACCTTAAAAGCAGAGAGCTCTAAAATGTGGGATTTCCATTGAATTAGGAAAGGAAAAGTAAAACAAATAATTTCTGGTGGTGACGTTTTTGGTTATTCTTCCTGATTTATTCCCCTTAATACTTGATGGATGGGGGGGAGACAAAAAGGAGAGGAGATGAAGCTAAAAATTCTTCTGTTTGTTTCAAAAGACTAAATAAAAATAAATAAGAAAATACAGAACTTAATCTAAGTCAGTTTTTTTGATTTTTTTTTTAACATTGAACAACACTGATGACTTCTGGCAAAACTTTTATAACCAAACACATTTAATTAATAAATCTCTTAGCATGTTTTTCTTACACCAGAGACAGCTTAGTGAAATTTGTAGAGGGTTTTTGAATTCTTTTGCTTTTGTTATGTTGGACTATTTATTCTGATAACAAAATGAATAATCAGCCAATAAATACATTATATTTCTCAATATAATTACATATATCCTCAAGTTCTTGATCAAAATTTGGCATGGGCCATCACGTATTTAGAGATACTGAGAACAAACCTGAGGTGCAGATTTCAATGCAAGCAAATGAGACAATTAGACATCATTCAAAAATGATAATCCAAGAGATGATTGTTAACATGCCATCTTGAGATAGGATCCATTCTGCTATTTCAGTCAGAAACTTCCTTTCCAGAGAACTTAAGGCAGCCCTGTGATGAAGGAGACTTAATGGGATCAAGAACCCAGAGTGGGAAATCGGAAAACACAATGACAAAAATGATTGTAAATTGTAATTGCTGCACTCTGTGACTCAGAGGCTGGTAAATAAGCTTCATTTCTGACACCAAAACAGCTGAATGATGTGTTGTTTTCTCTGACTGCACTTTGCTGTTTTGTAGTGAAAGGTGGCACAGCAAAATACCTCATTAGGTAGAACTCCCTAACACAACATGTCAAGAAATCCAGAAAGCACAACAATGTTCAAAACAATGATTTATGGTGAGGAGACACAAACCCCTTCTGCAATGTGCATTGGTTTGTAGAAGATCCTAAGAGGAGCATTAGGGGTGACAGGTGGGAAATAGTCTATACGGGAGCCATCCAAAATTCTGGGAACCAGTCAGGAGCATAGAGGATTTCTACCAGGTTATGGTCAATCATTTTTAACAGCAAGGGGAAAGTAGTGACTTAAAAAATTCACTACAAAAATAAATTGTTTTTAAGAGATTTCTTTGGCAGATTTTCTCAGTTTGGAGAGTCTGAAGCCCAACTTTTGTCTTTTCAGAAAAAAAGGCTTGAACTGTAACTTTGAGTATCTTTCAGGGGAAAAGAGAGACAGTGAGACAGGTCAGTGCAGTGTGTATAGACAGATCAAATAATTTCAGGTGTATTAATAATCACACATTAATGCTTAAAATTGAAAATAGGTTGAAAAATCCCCCAACAAAATAAGTGCTAAAAATTCTCTTTTAAATTTTTAGTAGCAGAGCAGAGAATTATACAGTTTATCCCAGGTACTCGTTAATGTCCTGAGAACAATACTGGTGTTCCTACCAAATAAAGAAAAAACCACATGAGGGTCAAATTTCACTTTGAGCTAACACATTTTCTGCAAATTCTGATTCGTCAAATATGGAATTTTCATACTACAGTTTCTTGAAAAATTAATAAGATATTTACCTCTCGCATTCCCCCACGATTTTGTTACACTTGCATGTTGTTTCTAGTCTAATACACTGCAAAGCATCTGAAGCCTTATCATACTTAAAATGCTATTTTAATAACCGAATTTCTCAGATTACTTAATTTATTTGCTTTTCATTCATGAAAATATTTACCAAACAGCAACACATTTAACAGCCTCTTAGTAGTCATAGTTTTACAGTGTCTTATTTACCTAAAGACCCTTATTAACAGGTTTGTTTTCCTCTCATTTTCAGGAGAGCTGTGCAAGAGTGTTACTGTTCCGAGGAGCCAACAAGGAGATCAAGAATTACAACAGCCAGTCTCCATTTCAGGTGAAAAAAAAAAAACCAAATACCCCTTCCCATAGAAATATTTGGAAGGAAATGTCATGGGTTTGTGGAGAATTTACACTGCATGAGACTGGAAACAGCTGTGGAGTGACATCACTATTATTTTGAAAACTTTGGCTTTTGTGTAATGCAGTAAGTGAAGATGTCCTGGAATAATTAGGAGTGAGAGAAAAACAGGCTCTTAGCAGGTCTGGTGACACTGTTGATGAGTTTGAGGTGGCAAACCAGGGAATCTTTGGTGTTCTGTGGTTGGTTGTGCCTTGCACTGTGTTCATCTCCCATCCCATGTAAGGCAGGTCCAAGATGCCACGTTAGGGGGATCCAAGGACTGAATTCCTTCAGGGCTGGGATTACCTCACTGCATTGTCACTGCTAGAGGTTGAAGTTTTCATCTATTTTCCCCAAAGTAAAATGAAGTCTTCCTTTGGATTAGTCAGTTACTAGACCTTTCTTTCCTGCCATTTTCCTGTATTAAAGTATTGCCAGAAAGCTTAATTAAAAATCCAAATGGAAGAGGGTTGTTTGTCCAAAGGGTTGTCAGGTATGGCTGACACCCCTAAGCCCTTGTTTCTGAGGCAGGATTAATTAGCCTGGGTTTCAGGGAAATATTCATAATGCAATCTGACATGGGAGAAAATTGGGATGGAAGCTGGAATGCTTCAAAATAAAAAGGACAAAACCCTCTGAGTTCCTGTCTTTAAAAAAACCCTGTCTTTAAAAATCCCCTGTATCTGTTTAATTATCTCCATATTTTGAAGGTTTTCTGGACCTAAGTTTGGCGTCTCAAGAGCTTTAATAGTTCTTCTTGCAAATCCCAGACAGATCATAGTTTACTTCTGAGCCTGTTTTCCCCAAACTGGGGAAACTGTGCATTAATAATTTAAATTTAGGCACCATTTTCTGGACTGCTAATAGCTTGCCATCTAAATATAGGCCAAGCACAAATTCACTGAGTACTGGATAATACTTATCACTGTACCTCAAATCCTGGAATGACCAAAAAATGGCATAAGAGAAAACACTAAGTATTGGAGGGATGAATTCCAGGGTCATCTCTTGGATTGGATTATTAGAATTTGTTACTTTATGTCTGTGAGATTAACTTTTCTTCCTGTTTCAGGATTTTTTGAGAGGGTAAATGGCACATAAAAGAATTTCCATTTGCCTTCTTTCTGCTTACTGCTGCAAAATTCCTGTACTTCCTCTTAGAACAGAAAAATACAGGGGAATTGGCCAGAAAGAAAAGATTTGTAAAAGCTGTTCTGGTGGTTGTAGGGCATCGAGAAGGGAGAGATGACTCCCCAAAAATACAGTAAAGTGAGCATGGGAGGCAGAAGAATTCATTTTCAGGGTGTAGCTGTGGAGTTGCACATCCTGACCAAGTGAACTTTATCCTGTCCATAGGCAATAGAATAGGTTATTATCTTGACTGGTTGCTCTTCCCCTAATACAAACAAGACTGCCATTTAGGTTGGCTTTGTCTTACCCTTTCTGGACTGACATATTTGTAAAAAGGAAACTACTTTCCATCTTTTCACTCTGTGGAGTCTTCCTTTTAAGTGCAGAGGATATAGGAGAAGTTCCAGTTTTCCTGAATGGAGTAAGCAGAAGAAACCCTGACTGCAGCACTGCAGCAAAGCAGTGCCAGAATGAATTCTTTGCTGTCTGCTGCTGACCCAGTGGCTCAAACACCACGAGTGGAGCTGTTATAAAATTATGCAGAATCCCCTTGAGTTAATAGGATTTTGCATCCTAAAAATGTTTGCTCATGTAGTCAGCAGCAAGAAACATCAAGGCAGCTCATTTGTACATAATGAGAGCTGTTGTAGCTACAGCATCTATTCCTTTGAGTAACCCCCATTATGTTCTTTTCTCAGCAAGCTGAAAGGATGATTCTTTATGAATCGCTGCTTAGAAAAATGATGCTATGAAAACCGAGTGATTCTGTAACACAAAAGGATCCAGACATGGAGAACTTAGTGTGTTGCTTTCAGGGCCTGCCAAGGCTTTGTTTATTTTGATGAAAACGAGCAGCAGAGTTTTAGCATCCAATGAATGTGGTGTAATTTTGCCACAAAAAAACCCCTGATGTGCACGTGTTCACTTCTTCCCAAATCTCAGTGTTTATTGGAGCAAGCATGGCTATACTGAATCATATGGAAGAAAACTCAGGTGGGCTGAACTCTGTGCCACTTCTTTCAGGGACCCCACTCTGTGCACACACCTCAGCCTGGGACTGGCTGTCATTTTTGCCTTTTGGCAGAATTAGCACTGGAATGGCATTGCCACATGTGAAAAAGGACATAAAAAAGCTTGTCTGTGTTTCCCACCTAAGCACCTAAGCTTTCCTGAGCTGTCCCTGCAGGAATATGTTTCATCCTGCCTGAGTTCTGGGGTCCACCCAGTCAGCAATCACCACTGCTGATGTCACCCACAGCTGAAAAGCTGCAGGACTTGGGGCAACAGAAATATTTCTGTATAGCTGTTTTTGCAGGGTCTCCCTCCTGCAATAAGTATTAAAATATATATGGATGTGGGGTGAATCCATCCTCCCTGGGTGTGGTCCAAGCAGATCAGGGCAACTCCTGCATCACCATCCTCGGTGTGAGTGTGAGAATTTTTTGTTTGCTGTGCATTTTGGTGATTACCCAATTTGAGCCAAGATGAAACCTGTGCCACATCATTACACTGTATTGCCAGCTCTGTTTATTAATCACTTATCCATCCTGTCTTGGCTGAGTAATCTAACTACCGTACATGTTATTTTATTAATTTCTATTTTATTAGTGAAACCTCCCCAAATACCCTTCCAGAAAAGCCACAGTATCCTCTCACTGTCCATAGCTGCTTAGTTTTCCATACATTTCATGTGCTCCCAGATTAGTGTAAAATAATATATTACTGGTCTGGCAAATATTAATCCAGTAACTCAGAAATCTTAGTTCTTCAGTGTTTACAAGCTGTTGAAATTCTAATTTGTAAGTTGAAAGGAACATACACCTTGTTTATCGTGGTTTTCGTTTTTCTTTCAGTGAGCAGCAGCTCTATGTGAATAATTCATATGTTTTCATATGGGCTATGTAACACTATTTTAGCCAATAGCACTAATAATTACTCAGTGTTTTTAAAGCAAATGTGTTAAAATACACAGAGCTGTTCTGAGGTAGCCTTTAGTGCCATCTTTTAATGGCAGGGCTGTGGGTGATTTGGACTTCAGATGTCACTTGTTATTGACCTTTGCTGTCCCAAAGCAGCAGGGGGTATGTGTGCTGCCATCACACAGATGGCAGAGGAGCAGCAGTGTCCTGCAGGTGCGGTTGTTCCTCTCATTCTGTTGTCTCCACATCTATTTTCCATCGCTCCTATTTTTGCCAGATTTGAATCCCTTGAAAGGCAATTTTCCATGCCTGGTGTCTCAGGGAAACATTGTTGGGGAAAACCAGAGTGATTCAGCCCATTGAAAGCATGACCGAGGGAGAACATGTATTGTTTTGCTTCTGCTGGAGGACTCTGCTGCCCCATCTCTCCTTGCCTGGTCTCCCCTGTTGTGGTGTGGTGTTTGGGTTTGTTGTCTGTAATCGCACTGCTCGCTGTGGGTGATCTCTCTGTTCAATCTTGGCAAAGGGAAGGGATTGGAGTCTGACTCAGATCCAGGGGCTCCCAAAGCAGGCTCCAGACTTGGAAGCTGAGCTAGCTGGGGAGGGGAGTATAGGCAGACACAACTGGGCATGGGAAAATCAATGTGGAGCGTGGGGACAACATGAGACTGGCTGAGACTCTGATTGGGAGCCCAAAAAATGAGAGGGAATGGAGCCAGAGGAAGGTTGATAAAGGGAGTCTTGGGGAAATCTTTAATCATCAAGGGCAGAAGAGCAAAAAAATAAGATTAGAGGGAAAATTAGGGATGTATGAAAAATGAGAGTCTTAGCTGGACTGTGATGGTGGGGAAGAAGCCTTGGACTGGGATACACTGGGAGGGATAGGGCTGTCCCAAGGAGGATGTGTACACAACACTCCCAGCACTGCTTGTGCTCTAGGAAAAACCAGCCTTGGTTATTATCCAGCACATCTGTGGAATGGCATCCCAAAGCCCAGCTTTTAGTGAGGTTATTTCAATTTTTCGTTGCCATCTTTTTGATGAAGTTTGCAAGGAAAGGACAAGAAGTTGTTCCCAGGTATTTTTTGCCTCTGATTTATTTTTGAAGGGGTGATAAACCTAATTTTAATATTAAAAAAACCCTTTATAAATATAAAATAATGCTTTCTCTCATGATGAACTGTCGTGTGAATGGAACACATGAATTATACCAGGACTTTGTTTTTGCCGAGTATTTATTTTCATCTTAATTCCTTTCCTGAAGCACCTGTGTGAAGAATGTATCATTGAATATTGGGTGTTATTGGCAAAAGCAACAACTATGATCTCATGAGGCATTCTGCCTTTAGTCAGACTTTATGCTTTTTCCAGCTTTTGTCCTGATTTAATTCAAATAATGGAATTTATTCATACTTGCTTTGCTTGGTTTAAGTTTAAAATCTCTACAAATGACTGTTCCAGAAGAAACCATGCATTTTTCCTTTAAAAATAAAAAGGTATGAGAGTATGTATATATTTGGTATACTTAACATGATTTCTTGAGAAGACATAATTAAAATAAAACTAATAATAATAATAAAACAAAGGGGTCTGAGGGTGATACATCCATACAATGACTAATTATGATGTAGTTTCTCATCCCTTACCTTGAAATGCTGTTTATATAGAGGAACACATGTTCTCCTTTGAGAAAAAGGTTTTTCTGGGAATTTTCCACCTTGCCTTTGGAGCTTGGGTACACACATCAGCCTTTGTGGTTCTGATATGGTGTCTTGAAGGGTCTGGGGGGAAACTGGTATCGGGGAAGAGCTGGCAAATGAAATATTCCTAAGAGTCACAGGGCTCCATCCAAGACGTTCCAAATAACCCACCTGGAAAGTGCATTGATGGCAAGTCTGAAATGGCCTCAACTGTCAGCAGCTTTCCTGCTATGGTCAGTATTGACAAACTCTTAGGCAGATGCTTCTCTTTACTGGCACATGAAGTACAATTACCAAAGATCAATAGTTTTATATATATATATAAAAACTATATATACATATACATGTATATATAGTTTTTATATATATATATAAATAAAAATATTACCATATATATATTTATGGTGACAGGAGCAGAAGGTCATACTCTTGCTGAAAACATGAGGCAGCAAAGTTACCTTCTACTACTACTTCTAAAGATATTGATGATACTTTTGAAAAGTCAGACCTCAGCCCAGGAGGCTTTTACTGATACTCTCACTTGACTTGGTAAGGGCTGGATACAGTCAGATATACAGGAGGGAGCAGGACAGTGCCTATGAATCCAGAATGGAGTTAAGTTTGTTCATCATGACCCAGGGATGGTTTGCATTCTGCTGCCTCATCACTCCTAACCTTCATCTTAACCCGTTTTCAGAAAAGCAGCCAAATGGAAGTACTTTGGTAGAGCATAAAGGAATTGAAACACATTATTATCTTTTATTGAGAAAGACAAAATATTGCCATGCTTGGAACGGTAAAAATACTTACTGCAGAATGTATCATTTCTTTTTCCTTAAAGAAAAAGAAGCAAATTTATGCAGGAATCTCCCTGACCCCATCTTTTGTGTTGTGTTTTTCAAGACCCCTTTTTTCCCCTTTTGCCCTTTCTCTCCCCACTCAGGGGTGTCCAGCTCTCTACCTCAGGTGTTCCCACAGGCAGCACAATTTCCCTGGATAAAGCAGCACCTCTGAGCCAATCCGTGGGGTTTCCCACCGAGCTTCTCAAAGCTCAGAAGCAACTGAAACTGAGTTATAAGGGGGAACAAATTAGGCAAATTGTAAGGGTCACTACCAGTTTTTGCCTCAAACTATGAAAGGCTCATGTGTGATTGAGACGTGATTAGTTGTCATGGGTGAAGTTCCAAGAGGCAATGGAGATTTGTATAATCTTAATTTAAACCATGTCATTTTGAGATATAATGCCATTCATGCAAGATGCAATGGAGAATTATATAATCTTATTTTAACCTATGTAATTTTGAGATATTAATACCATTCATGTGTCTGGTGGGGTCTTTGCATGACTATACAGACTATTCAGCATTAATTTCTGTGCAATTTCCAAGTTGCTCCTTATAAAAATGGAGGGTCTGTGCCTCTGGGCCAGACTTAGAATCTCTTTTCACTGCCATTTGGAGGGAGCATTCATGGCATGCAGTTGGCATATGCTGCCATCCCATATCCTTCTCCATCAGAGTACGTTATTGGCATTGACTATTACTACATGTTTCCAAAGGTTTTATTATAGTTAACCCACAGAGTTTGGAATGAATCCACCGAACATATTAGGTATAATTATCACACTATTTTATTAACCCGATGCATTTTATCCTCAGTGCTTTCCAAAAGGATTCTCATCCCTTTGGTTCAGTTGAAGCAATGCTGTGTTATTAAGTGTTTGCAAAATTAAATCCTATCAAGTTGTTGCTGTGGAGTAGTGGGCAGTATCTACTGCCTGCTGTCAGTAGGAAGGCATTTTTCTGAAAGTGTTTGGGAAAGAAGTGACGCATTTTGGCTTTTCCATGCGGGAAGAAAGGCTGCCTGGAGAGGTGGAAGCTTCTCCCCTTGAGCTGGATTTTCTGCACAGCCCTATATTTCCTTGACTGGCAAGGCAGACAAAACCCAGCAAATAGCACATGTCGTCAGTCTTTTTCTAAGAGAGTTCAACTGAAGAAGATTGCATTTCATGGCTTTTTGCTTTAGCATATTATTGGAGGGGCTGGAGAAAATTGTCAATTTTATTGCTGGCTGTGTCTTATCTGATTCATCTGATGCTGCAACCTGGCTTTATCTGCTTTTAGTAAATACTCCTCTGAAATCCCTGCTCACCCATGTAGCAGTAATGAGCATTATGTAATAACTGCCTTCGGATGGCTCTTTCCAGCCTGAGCTAGATTTTCCCAAGGAATGAGCCTGTAATTGCAAAATGTGTGTGTATCAGACTTAGCTCCTTCTTTAATTATTAAAGCACAAGCATAGAAAAGTACGTTTTGCTTGAAAATGACTTGTTAGGTGGCATTTTAGCAGAGAAGCAGAAGGAAGATGCAAGGTTTTCTTCTCTACTTTTAAAATATATAGAAACATGAAATGTCCCAGTAACATGCAGTGAGGCTTGATACACTCTGTACCTTGAAGGATGACTTAAAAATCCTAGTTATTCCTCATCTAGAGAAACAGGGGGAAATGAAAGAATGTCATGAAGCAGTGAAGTTGGGCCTGAATTTGCCTGCATGTTCTTTTTTTGCTTTCTGACATGTTTTGTGGGAACTTCACTCAACTTGCCATATTCAGCTCAACACTTCCTGTCAAGATGGTTCTTGCATAAGGAGGAATCCTTTTGTCCTAGGAGTTAAGTTTACATTCCAGAGCCTCAACAGTGAGATGATTTGCTCCCATGTTGCAAGGAAAGGACTTTTTTTATCTTTGTGTCTATGCAGGTTTATTTTAATCGAAAGTATCCAGCCATGGCTTACTGATGAATAAGACTAGTTAAATTGTAAGGGTGCAGCTGCGTGCTTTCGTGAAAGGACTGTTTAAAATAAAATACAGGTGTTCTGCTTCTTGAATGTGCCTGGAAAAGGAACAAGGCAGCCTACAGGCATTTCAGGTGTGAGTCCAGTGTAGAGCCCTGCAGGTGGCTGAAAGCAGGACAGTCACTGTAGTTGCCTCCTCTCAGTCCTGACTCGAATACACTGAGCTCCTCAGCTCTGGCACCGTTTCATGGCCACGGAGAGTATTGCAGAGGACCCCTGGGGGCTGGGAAATCTCTTGCAAGCAAACCCAGCATTTTAGCCCTGGGAAGGTGCCAGCACTGTTCCGCTTGCACTGTGCTTTTTGGATAATGCTCAGCCGTATTTGGCTGCACGTTGTTGTGTGTTTGCTTGTTGTTAAAATATTAACTGCTGAAAACATTTTGCAGTAACATCCCGGTTCCTTTGAAGTAGAGAAAAGCCTGTTGAGCTTCACTAGGGTGGGAGTGTGTTCTTCACACTGAAGATGGTTCAAAGCCATGCTGTCAACTCTTTCTGTCGCTGTCCAGGCCATTCCCTTAGGAGTTGGACTCAGTCCTTGTGGATCCTTTCCAGCTCAGAGTAGTCTGTGGTTCTGTAATAGGTGATTCTGTGGTTCTATATAATGTATTCTACTGAATATGATTATTTTAAGTTAAAATTTCCTGATTTTCGCACAGGACTATTCTTTTAAGTTGCACACTGCATTGTCATCAATAACTTGCTTTATGCAGAGTCTTTACTACTAATAGTTTACTTGCTGTACCTGAGAGGAAGATGCTTTATTTTCTGAGTGCAAGCTTTGCAGGAGTTCTGGATGGTAAAAGCAAATGCTTGGGAGGCAAATGCTTGTAGTTGTAAATTTTCTTTCATTCCCTGAGCAGAGTGTGGGATATTCTTGCACTGCCTACATTCTGCTGCTGCAGAATTCCCTTTGCCATTGTCGAGCTGAGACATTGCCCTTGTCCCACCCATGGTGGGAGGCTTTCCATGAGGCTCCAAGGCTGTGAAAAACAGAGATCTTAGTGCTGCCTGTAGCAATACTTGCAGTTTAAAAACCTAGTCTTTGATTACTCTGAAAAGTAGCCTGAGTAGCAGTGTGAGGTTTTCCTCCCCAGGGAACATCCTGAGGTTTCTTGGAGGGCTTGTGGAAAGCACTGGGAAGCGTCACTCCTTTGACCTTAATACTGTTTAAAAAGTGCTAAAATGATCCAGGGAAGGATGAGCCTCAAAGAAACATTGGCCCTTTCCCCATAATTTGTATTTTCAGATGCTCAAACTAGTTGTTGAGCAAATGCAAGGTGTCTATTTTAAGCCCCTGCATGTCAATGTCTGACTACAGATGGCTCCGTGAATCAGAGTTGGGAGAAGGGAAATGTTAGACACTAAGATATTGTTGCTAAGAGATTTTAGTACACAGTATGCTAACATGTGCTGGCAAATTTGGGAACTGTAGCAGCAGCATGCTCAGGGAGAAAAAAATTTCCCTGGGGAAGAAACTGTCTTCAAAGGACTATTTAAAGGACAGTAACATTATTGTGCTTTGTTGTATCGAGAACTGAGGAAGATGAAATTGTCTTTCAAGCAGATAATGTACAGAAAACATCCAAAAGGTAAAGCTAAATCCTGCTATCCAATGAAATAGAAGTGGAGATTGGAAAGAAAAAGAAAAAAATTACTTTGGGGTTAAAATTAATCAAGTTTCAAGATTAAAGGTGATGGTTGTTGGTATTTTGCCATCTGCTGGACATCAGATATATTAATATACACAGTTCCTTTCAAAATGCAGTATACTGAGCTTGTGTTACATTATATAATTAAAAGTGTTCAGAGTTCTCTGTCCAGGAAAGATGATGTAGGAAAATGCTGAGTATGATTTTTTTACTTATAGTTTCATAACATTACTATATAGTAATTTAGGCAAATTGTCAGCATTTTATTGTCCTGGTGGAGAATGTGGGTTATTTCTGCAATTAATATAAAATTTTACTGGCTAATATTAAAAAAAAAAGAAAAAGGAAATTAAAATTTACTGCTTTTCTTTATTTTATCTTTTTTATTGCAGTGAGTTTTGCTGAAACTTGAAAATATTATACCTGAAATATAGGTTCAAATGGATAAGATTAAATTTATCAATTAACTGCATTTTTTTAAATTAAAACCTTTTAGTTCTGATATATTTTCAGCAAACTCATTATTATCTCATTAAATACAAAGTATTTCCCAGCTATAAACTTCTCAAAATGGTGACTTGCTTCTGACATATTTCTGATTAATGTATTACATCTCAACTTCAAAACTGATCATTTTTTAATGATGTTTGGGAATGTAAATGTAAACGGTGTGTCTCCATAATGTCATCATGTGTATCTTCTTGAGGTCATGTTTCTTGTCATCCACAGTGTGAGTGTTCGGGAGTGCTGTGAGATAAAGAGAGGGAATTAGGGATATTAATAGTGTATTAATCAAACATTTGGGGTTTGTTTTTCAATGACGTGAACGAAGAAACTTCTGAGGGTTTTATTTTTCAGTGTGGTTGCCTCAAAGCCAAAAATCAACTGTAATCAATGCAGCTCCAAAATTGTGGGATGATACTTTGCCCTTTTGATTGTGCAGAGTGAAAGAGAATTCATGATTATTCAGCTTTTCTATTTTAGATTGCAAGGCTGTGGTAATTGTGGAGGATTTCCCAACTGTTCAGAATTCAGATGTTGAATTCTTAACATCTTCTCTGATGGAAAATACCTGCAATTTATGTTGTGGTTTGAGCTCAGAAATTTGCCAAGTTGTCACATTCTGCTAGGGCGTGACCACAGAATGCATTTCCTAAGGAAAGTTCTCGAGGTATTCTGGTATTTTTTGAATAAATAAACATGCTTCCAAGTAGGAGCTCTCTGAAACTCCATAAGGAGCCAACAGGGCTCGATCAATAAATTTTTCTCCCACACCTATGGAAAAGAGATTTGCTACACAGATTGTTTCTTACTTTTCCAGGCTGAACTCTGTCTGTACCACTGAGGAGAGTTATAAAATCTGCATGCTTCTCCCATAGGGGAGCAACTAATGCACATTCTTTTAAGATTTAAATTTCTTTTTCAGTTTGTAGAGCGTGTTGGGTGGTTTTGTGTCCCTGTTTATCAGGGATGGAACCTCCCAGTGCTTTGGGCTACATGGGCAGGGTGAGACATACGTGGGAACAGGGTCTTATTTCAAAGTTAACAACCTAAATTTCCCTTTCTAATGTCCTTGTGGAGGACTACTGTGTGTTGGATGGTACACTGTGGCAAAATTCAGAACTCCAAACAGTCTTTACATCTTCTTTTCATTAGGAAGAGCTTTGCTTTCAGGAAGACATGACAGAAACGAAATACGTTGAAGTTTAACTATGTTATATTTCCCACAGGAAACACCATCAAGTTTTTATATCAAATTAATCACCTCCGAAGGTTGTGGTTATAATGGAATGCTTTAGGGATTGCCTTGGTGTTGGATTATTATTTCCCTATTGAAGCTATGGGGACAATTGTTGATAGGATTTTTGTCTGGAAACTTAAGCTTAAAAATTACAACACTTAGTTTATTTTTAATCCTAAGAAAACATATCCTCATTGGGATACATGGAAGATGTTTCTGGCTGTCTTTTATTTAAGGAAGCGACCCCAACCATTCCTTCTGAATTCCTGGGTGTTAATTCCTCATGTGTCTCTGCTGATAGTGACTCTGTGGCTGCTCAAGTGGTGTTTCTTCACTGTTCAAGTAACATAGTCCTTGGTGGAACAAGAAATAATTGATGATTTTAGAAGTCTGGTTTCAGTGGTTACAGTTTCATTCATGGGGTTCTATCGCTTACATCTTGCAGTTCCCACTGAGTGATTTCCATTAGAGAATCCTGTCCGTCCATCTGCATTTCCACTGCCTGGAGTCTCAGCTTGCCCTGGGATGAAGTTCTCTCCTCTAGTGTGCAATGTCATACCTGAACTCATTGCCATTTCAAGCTTTCTGGAAAAGCCATCCATTAAATAAGCACTGAGGAGAAGCAGAGGCAAGGGAAGGGTGAGCACAGCAGTCCTGAAGGAAAGAATAATGAAATGTGATTTCAGCGGAAAGGGAAATTGTCTGGAAGAGAAGGGAAAGAGGAGAAAAAGGAAGTGGGGAGTGCTGGTGCCTTATGTGCTTGCTGTGAGTTGCTGCTACAGCCTTGCAGCCCAAACTGCTCCCTCCACTCTTCAGCTGGGCACTGCCTTTGAGAACTTTGGGCCTCACCTTGTCTGTACTTTAAACATGTGCAGCAGCCTGGATTGACTGAGACATAAATTAACTAAGAGATGCTCTCCTCAGTCCTGTGGAAAAAGTTTGTCAAAGTTCCTTACCTGGATTTAGGAGGGGGCAACTTCAATTTCTCTCTTTTTTGCTGTTGTTTCTCCTTAAGTGAAGCAGTTTGTTCCAAAGGGCGATAATGTAATTTAGTCTTGCCTTTTGCCTTTCAGGGACTAACCTATAAAACTCTAAAATTGTGTTTGTTAAGAGGCTACAACGATCATGCTCCAATTTAATATAATGTCTACCTGTTACACATGTTGAGAGCAGAAAAAAAAACAATAGGGAAAGGTTAGTGCCAGGTCAAGTATATATATAATTTCCAGTTTCCCAAAAGGAACAAAACACTGCATTAATCTTGATAAAAAAAATGTAAATACTTGAAAGTGAGTAAATTAATATCTTGAGAACTGCATTTGTGAGGCTGAGTTGGTGAGTCAGTGCTACTCATCTCTGATGCAGAGTCTGGAAACATTCTGGAACTCTGTCACACTGAAACCTGTGACAGGACATCTAGCCAGTCTCATTGTTTACACAAAGCAGTTTTATTTGCCATTATTTCAACTGTATTTCTTTGGGGAACAGGATTCAGGAGAGCAGAACTAACCAGATGCCTCAGATGTCTCATTTCTGATTTGACCCCTGAAAGTGCTTGTGCCCAGAGAGAACGTTTCTGAGTGTGCCTATCAGAGAGCCAGGGGTGAGAGCATTGCTGTGCCTGGAGGAAAAGAGCCCCTTGTGCAGGTGCCTTGGCAGTGTTGGGGCTCTCAGTGCCTGTCCCGTGCCCTGTGCTGGGATGCTCCGTGTCCTGCTGCTCCCCCAGGCTCTGCCTTGCAGCTGCTTCATTCATTCCACTTCCCACTCGTCTGAGCTGTGACAGCCAGCTCTGCTCTCTGTGCCAGGGCCTTCCCCAGTGTGTGGCTACCCCCTGGCTTTGTGCTTCATGGCCCTCAGTAGGTCTCACTGCTACCTGGTTCAATGAGTCCACCATTTTCTTCTCACAGTGACACTACGAAGGCAGAGTATTGTGGAAATAGGAGGTGATGCTGCATGGTTTGCCCCTATTTTCTTTTTATTTTGTATGAGTTACCTCCTGCTAAGACCCATCTTCCTGCTTAGCTTTGCTTTCACCTCCTCCCAGGATCCATCTTCCTGCTTAGCTTTATTTGCTGCTCCCTTCCCTGGTGTAGGAACCTCCCCAGGCCAGTCATGTATGTTATCAAAGGTAATTTGATCATAATTAGGTTAACAGCCTTTGTGGGGTCCATTACACTTGGGAGGGAACTGATCAATGATTCACTTTGGTTACTGCCATTTGTATAAAATCGCCTCTAATGATGATTGAAAAATAAAACTCACCCCAAGATCATTTCATCTCTCTGTATTGTACAGTAGAATGTGGCAGAGATCCCAACCAAACGTGTGCAGCAGAGAAAAATCGTGGTTTGGATTGAAAAGCACTGTGCTTGAACTCCTTAGTCAGGCTTTTCTGCTGGGCTTTGATTGACACCGTGCTGGGACACTGCAGGTGAAGTCTTTCTGATTCTGGAGCTGATGCAAAGTACAGACATCCTTTAGAAAAGGGGAAAAAAGCAGCAGATTTTAGTGGAAACTGGACGTGAGTGATTTTTTAAAATTTTTATAAGATGCACAAACAGGTTTTATCAGGTTTGCAGAATAACAGGACAAAGGACATGCAGATTTTTGATGCAAGATAAGTGTCAAAAAGACAGAATGAAAGGAACATTTGCTGCAGGAATGAAAGAACCTGAATTGCTTTATGTGCAGTTTTAAAAGCTGCAATTTTTGAAGCTTCAGGACAACAGAGTCCGTGGATAGCCCCTGGTTGTAAAGTGCTACCTCCAGCCTTCCATGGTGATGTTTCGTGTCCATAAACACCCATGTGATGCATTTGGATGACTGGAATCCAGTTCCTACTGGAATTGGAAACACTTTCACTGTAGTTTTGCTGCCTGTGCTACTTTTTCAGTGCCAAGAGGAGTTGTCTTGTGATCAAAAGAAACCTCAAACAAAGCCTTCTTTCCTGGCACAACCTCTCCATTTTACATCTAGCACTTGTCTACAGAACATCCTGAAAAGCAAACTATGGCTATTTAAAACCATGTAAATGATGAAGCATGGGGAGAATCAAGCTCTAGTATTTTCTGACAAGACTCTACATTAGTACTTCTTCTGAAGTACAAACAATTTTAGTAGAAATATAGAACTTCAGTTGGTCTCTGATTTGGTTTCCATCTTGAGCAAGGGGGGAACGTTTGTGTCACCTTAATTTGGTCCAAGCCCTGGCTCTTGTGAAGGCCATTCACTTGTCCTAATGCATTAGCACTTCCATTTTTATTTGTGCACACTAACTTGGGACACATTTAAGATACATTTGGCTGGAAAAGGGGCTGCAGTCTCCCTGCTTTGTAGTTTGCAACTCTACAAATTGAATGAGTGCAATTTTATGTCTTTCTGATTTTTCTCTGACTTCACTTTCTCCCACACACTTTACCCATCAAATTCAAGCGAAGTATATTGATGTCATGCCAAGGAATATTTGTACTTTTTAGCTTTTTCTTGCTTTCTTTAGCTCTTAACATATTTCCCCTTCATTTTGCCGTTCGGGTTTTACATACTCTTTTTAGCAAGTGGAAATGAATTAAATTGAGAAAAATGGTTCCTTCTGAATCCAGTGCTTGATTCAAAGCAAGTACCGGAACAATTCCCTGTCAAGCTGTCTATTAGTTATCTGGAAATATCTGGGTTTTTTTTCAAGTAATAAAACGTATTTATCACTTGAAGAGCCTGTTTATACTTGAGGTTTAAAATCTGGTCTGCATCAAAACCTCTTCCATGTGAGGAGCATGGCTGCTGTCTAGCAAGCTGCCTGTCACTGCTGAATTCCCTGCTGGAATTTTCCATCCTAACTGGGGCTGATGTCAAAGAGAGGTGTTAGAGAGGTTGCTTAGAATGCACAGAAAACCTCAGACTACACTTACGACCCTGCCCCAAGCCAGGCTGCAGAATTGAAAGGTTAAAAGAGAGCAGTGTATGGCTCTGCTGTTGCTTTCCCTGTGCTGTGTGCCAGGGAGGATGAGGAGCAGTTCCCCTCTGGGGCTGTGCAGAGCAGCCTGAGGGCCACCTTCTGCTGTGTTGGCCATGCTGAGAAGCAGTTCCTTTCTGGAGGAGTTGCTGGGATGGAGGTTGGCTTACTGGTGGTTAGTATGGTTGTTTTCAGATGGTTATTTCAGGTGGTGGTGAGGTGGCAGTGCCCCAACCTGCCTGTCTCTGACCTCCCTAGCACAGAATCACTAATGGTTTGGGTTCAAAGGAACCTTAGAGACCATCCAGTGCCATCCCTTGCCATGGGCAGGGACACCTTCCACCAGCCCAGGCTGCTCCAAGCCCTGTCCAACCTGGCCCTGGACACTCCCAGGGATGGGGCAGCCACAGCTGCTCTGGGCAGTGATCTGGTCTTTGCAGATACCATGATGTGCACAAGCCTTGTAACATGTCTGAGAGGAAGTGCAGTCTAAAAGCAGCAGCAGGATTGAGTTGAACCAGTGTTACTGATCCATTCTAATGCATTTTCCCCCCAGGATTCCATCAGTGTTTGATGTGGCACAACTGAAAAGTGCCCAAAGAAAAGCATTTCCTTACTGTTAATATGGTATTGGGAAAATAATTACATGATTTTCACTGGCACGTGTGGTGATATTATATATGTGTGTTAATATTTTAAAGGACAGAAATCATTATTATGCATGTGCCATGGTCATGGCTGCTGAGGATTATTTTAGAACACAAGTATAAATGTATGGAGTGTAATTTCTAGATGATATACAAATGTGGAATGGAATTTCTGCCACAAAATAGGTGCACTTGAAATGAAAGGAAAACAAAATTACGGTATTTACCTGTTGCATTGGATAGAAATGTTTAATGGAAGAAGAAATAATTTTCCAAGGAAAAAAGATGGAACCTGAAAAGCAGTAAAAAAGAAATTGAGGGAAGGTTTAGATTCAGGGTATGAACATGATAAATGGTGTGTTCAGATGGTTACTTTAAATTTTTTGTGGTAACCTAAAAAAATTATTGTGATACTGCATTTTACTTGTGTAAAAGTCTTGCTTGTATTTTAACGAGCCAGTAGACTTGATAACCCAAACTAAATCAGTCTGTCCCTCTTTACACCAACTATTGCTTGCTTAGTCCACAAATAAAATCAGAGATTACATCACTGTGTTTGAAACCATTAATGTAAATTCTTCTGCAAGGATTTCCAGGGATGCAAAGAAAGAAAGGATTCATGATAATCTCATCCAGTTTGATTTAGGAGTACTGCAGTGAATTCTTTTTCCTAGGGCAGTACACCCATGCCCACAGCAAAGAATCATCACAATCCTGTGTTTCAATGGGACCTCTTCCAGTTGTGGTAGGATATATAGAAAGTTCACTCTGAGGGTCATTTAGAAAAGTCATTTTAGAGAGTCATTTAGAAAAGACCTCCATTATCATCAAGTCTATTAACCAAGTAGGAGACTCACTAAAGACAGGAGGTGCTGGATGAGAAGTGCATATGTTTTCTGTGTGTAATTATTTTATCTTGAGGTGAAATGGATGCAATTGTCATGATTGAAGCCTGCTCTGAGTATACCATTTAAAGCAAGTTTGAAAAATCTCATATACATAATAGTCAAGGATTTCTGTCTGTAGCTTGTACCTTGTCTCCATTTGTCAAGGATTTCCACATTATAATTTGGTTTGGTAGATAGTAAATAAACTTGTCCACTCAGTTCCCTGTGCTGAGGGGAGAAATAAGACCTTAAGCCTCTTGCATTAAAAATATTACATTAATTGTACTAAATACACCTCCCTAAGACCATTCCTCCTTCCTTTGCATGATTCTTCATCCCTGAGATCTGTGGAAAGGCACAAATCAGCAGTTAATCTTTCTTGGTCATCAGCTCAGAAATGTCACTGAATTTCCATGCATTTCTCATTTCTGTCATTAGCCTCGTGTCCAGGAGAGTCCTAAAGCTGGATTTTTAAAAATATTTTTTTTACTTGCACACTGTAGATGCAGAAGCTTCTGTGGGAAAGGTGAGCCCAATAAATGCCTTTAACATACACCAGGAAAGCCACAGAGCCATCAGGGGAACAGCATCTGACAGCTGCAAAATGGGGCCAGAAGAGGGAATTGCTCAATATTCAGGGCAAAAACAGAAGAAGAAAAAGGGAGGGGACAGCAATAGCATAACCAAATGACTTTCCTCATAGCTGGTGGAGATGTTTCTCTTTCTAAGTGCATTTAGATGAGAATTCTGAATAGATAGTTACACATTTGTGTTCAACAACCAGAAAATAAATGAAAATGCCAATTGTTATTTCAGAACTTGGTTGTCTTAAGACAATTTAAACTCTATACATATGTATAACTTCAGCAGTTTCACTCTTTCAATCCTTTTTTTTTGTTGTTGCCTTAGAGGTACCTGAATATTTGTAGTTCTTGATACTTCTTCCCTGGTTATCTCATGTGCTCTTACAAATATATTAACACACCATTTCTCAATGTTGTTTCAAAATGTCTGCAGAATAGGAGCAATACAGAGTTTTTGTGAAATGAAAAGAAATGTGCCTGGTATTTCTTTCAGTGCTCTAACATGCTTGTTTTCCTCCTTGGTGAGGGAGGGCAATGTATTAATTTTTCCTCTTTTAATTGTGCCTGTTTTGCAATCCTTTAGGTGGCCATAATAGCGGGGAATTTTGAGCTGGCTGAATATATCAAGAATCACAGTGAAGCTGATATAGGTAAGCACAATATTCACAGCCACTGCAAATAACTTGCCCATGTTAAAGCCAGGCTTTTGCAAAGGTGTTAAATCTGGTTCTGTGTGAGATACAACCACAGGACTGACCACAAGGATCATTTCAGGGAGGTTTAAAATTAATTTTTCTAAACAACTGAAGATGGAGAAAAAAGGTGAAATGTTTTCCAAATACGCTCTGAAAATGAAAATTTGATAGGTAATGCATAAGAATGGTAGATGCTTTGTAAGTATAAATCAGTTTGTGACAGTTTAAATACACATCTACATACCTGGAAGAGCCAAATTGGCTCTTTCAGGCTGTTTTGGCATCACCCTAAAGCAGCTCTCAGGTAGGAATAGTTGGTTAGGAGAAGATGGAGAAAGATGATTCCCTACAATTAAATGAATATATTGCAGAAGCCAATCCTTGAGTCTGGTGCATGGCACTGGGTGAAGGGTATGGACAGTAATTAAAGGCCCCTGACAAAAAAACCTTAAGGCTCTTTAAAGATATTTTACATAGAGAAATTTGCCATGAAAATCAAAACCAGTTTGATAAAAGTTGTTCCGAGAACAGTTGAATAAAAATTAATTAAAATACTTTAATTCAGGTTCATTAAAAATCCACCAGAAACATCCTGAAGCTGAACAAAAAAAGGCATTTCTTTTGAAGCAGGACACTGTCATTGTTTGCACTGATTTAACTCAGGGATGCAAATCTATAACTTGGTAGTATTTAATTTATGGGGAGAATTAGAGCAGCTCACATGAAATTTAAGGTTAAGAATTGCTCTGGACAAAGGACTGCTTTCCATTTCCTTTGCTTGTTGCATATGATCCGCAGGAATGGAATTAAACATTCTGTGTGGTAATGTGAATTTTTATAGCACTGTGAGCACATTCAACTCACAGAGAAAACTGAGGACACGTTGCATAAAAGTCATAACTTCTGGATGAAAGTTCATTTTGACTTTGGAAGCTTTTTCCTGGGATAGTTCCTTTCCATATGAGAATTCTACATACATCTATATTTATTAGTAATCTGTAAAAAATTAACTGAAAATAAACCAGTTATTCCTAATAGGTAAAGCATGTTGTTGGTTTTTATATTTACATATGGCTAATGCTTTTATGGCTTCATGAAATAAAGGAAACTTTTGTTTAGACTTGAATGTTCCCTTTATTTCTGCCCTGTTAGTTCTTGATAGTCTCTAAATTTTCCTGATGGCTTCGCTTTTCCATCGAAAAATAGAAAGATTGGTCCTGCCATGATTCACTTGCATTTTCTGCAAGATGATGGTGAATTGAGCATATCTATTTAAATCAGTAGATTTATCTTAAAGAATAAATACTACTTTATGTTACTCCCTCCCACCTAATTCAATTTAGCTGGACATTGTTCCTTTAAGATTTATTACTTTAAAAAAAAAAAGTGAAGCCATCAAAATATCTATTTCTGGAATGTCTCCCAGTAAAAAAAAAAGGTAAATAAAAGAAGAAAATCCTGAGCAGAAAAGCTGAGAGCTGTATGATGGTGATGGGTGTGCAGAATGATGTCAGCATTTCAGCTTCATTTCAGCTCTTGCTTGTCCTGCTTGTCTGGTTATCCACTTATCCATATAGTTCTGGATGTATTCCAACATATATCATTTGTAATGTACCTCCTTAGAGGAACAGAGGGGTAAGGAATAGCAAAGAGCTTGGGAAGGATCCTCAGGGAGATAAGGACAGATCCTGCTGTCACATCACTTAGGGAACATTTCACCATTCATCTCTCAGAAAGTGTATGTTTGGTTAGTTGCGCTGAACTTTGATATCAAAGTTGGACTGAACTTTGATATCAAACCAGTCCATTGAACCTTGTTGATGTTAATTTAGGCTCATTTAATCATAATCACTTGGTATTCTGTAATTATTTTAGACTCAATAATCAGTTACCACTGTGGGAAATGCTTTGGTATATGTGCAGCTTGAGGGGGGGTCTCTTCTCTGTGGGGGCTTAAGGTGCTTGAGAGTGAGCTGTTCAACCACGTCACAGTCAGCTTGTCAGTGACATTCCTGAGTATTCACAGCAGCATTCACTGGAATGGGAGTTTGGGGAGAACTGCACATTGCTTTTGGTTCCTTGGACAAGAATCCACATTGCTCTTGGTTTCTTGGACAAGAATCCACATTGCTCTGGGAGAAGTTCTGACATAACCTTTCAGCTTTTAGTGATCCTCATGCACAGTAGCTTTAACCGTAGATGCTTTTGAAATGCAAGCATAATATACAGCTAAATAATAGAAGTGGAAATAATCTTTTTCTTTCCAAACCAATCTACCTTCTTTCCTGGGTGTGTTGCCCTAAGGCTGGGAATATTTTGGTTGGTGGCAGTTATTGGAGGCTGCACCTCAGTCAGGAGTTTTTATCTGGTGACAGAAACCAGTGAAAATATGAAAAACAGTATTTGCTTGAGATTTCTCTTGTTACTTGGTGAGGAGCTACACTCTCCACCTCCATGTTTTGGCATGTGCCAATTTACATTCCTCTTGGGTAATTTTGCTGTCCCAGACTGCTGTGGTAGGAACTGGCTAGTCCTTTGGTTGCAGAAGGTTTTGGGTGGGTGTGTTCCAGTTTGTCACAAAGCTGTTCCCAGTCCTGTCCCCAGTCCTGTGCCTGGGGCTGAATGAGCTGCTTCCTCCTGGCAGAGGTTACAGCTCAGATTCCTGAGGCAGAAGGGAATGCACTGCCTGTGGATTAACGGGATGAGGCTCCAAAGCATCAGCCTCTCAGTGCACTGGCCCTCAGGAGCTCCCCAGAAATAAATACATGTTTTGGTTCAAGTGCTGTGTGTATCACTTATTTGCTATTCCACCTTTGCCTTCATTGACGTTTAGACTGGAGCACCATTTTAAATCAGTTAAAAAGGAGCTGAAATACATATGTTAAATGGGTGTGGTTTTCATTTTTCTCTGTCTTTTATCCCCCTGGCCTGGATCTGTGCCATACTGTGGTGCTAAGACTGTCCCTGTTGTTGAAGATGATGGAGAAGCTATTCAGGTGGAGAATAAACAGGGTATCCTCTAGCAGCAGAAAATTCTAATTTACAGGAGAACCACTACAACTTTGTGCTACAGATCAAATCCCACAGAGATGGTTCTTTTGCTCTTAGTTTAATTGTAAATTAACTTATATTAGACAGAAGTGTTGAAATGCTGAAAAATTAGGCATATATCAAATAAGCTTCTTTGCAGTAATCATCAGACTTCACAGTTCTGTAAAAAGAAGAGAAGTGGAAAAATATTTATTTTTAGAGCCAAAAGGGCAAAAAATAATGGCCTGTGGAGTAATGTGACTTCTGGTTGTAAGAGAGCGATGTTCTTCTGGGGTGTGTTTGGTTATTTCACTCAGATAAAAGCATCTACTTAGGGCCAGTGTGAGCACACATGTTTAGTCAGAGAGGTGAAGGCTGCCTGCTTCCCTTTCATGGAAGCAAAACAAATTAGAGGTTGTATCCAAAACAGAAAAAAACAGAAGTTTTGCCAGTAAAGTCCCTCAACAACATAAAGTTGTGCTGTAGAGGAGACTCAGCTGGCTGAGCTGAGGGTGTTTCAGGACAGGTGAGGCCATGAAGGGTTTCAGCACCATGAGGAGGGGACAGAGCTGGGAGGTGTCCTCTGAGATGTTCAGAGGTTCTCCCTCCTCTCCCTCCCAGTTGTCCCTTCAGTCTGGAGACAGCCTGATTCCTCTCACACCCTTGTGCTGGGTGCTGCAGCTCTCTGCCTCTGGGATAATTTCACAGAGGAAGCTTGTGAGGAAATGAGGGACAATCTGTGGAAGGAGAGACCTGGAATCCCAACCCCCAGGCTCTGCTCATCATTCCAATCTGCATTAACGTTCACTGAGCATCGCAATTCCTGTTTTGCTGTGAGCCCTTATGCCTCCCCTCAGACTGGAGCTCTGCAGAACCTGCCTCTTCTTAGCCATAGTATCAGCATGAAAATCTGGTAGTTATGGCATCCTGTTCAAAAATTTGACCTTTCCCTCCGGAAGTTCCAAGCTCTGTGGGTTCTCTCACACATCCTCTCCCTTATTCTCTGAGCAAGTGGCTTCTTCCTTACCATGCTCCTTTTCCCACCATCACTGCCAGTCCCTTTTCCCCTCCCAGGCAGTACATCAGTTGTCTGGTGACCAGTTTGTTGGAACTGTGACATGAAAAGCATTTAGCACAGAGCAATATTAATTAATTTTTTTTTACTTGATGCTGCCATTTTCAGGGGGAAAAAAAGCCTTGCAGGCGATTCCTGTGGCTTAGTACAATAAAAATCACCTTGCTGTCACTGACAGGAAAGTTTACATTGGTCTTATTTCAGACAGGGAGGATGCAGCTTTGTAAGACAAACATAAAAAAGATTAAAAGGAGAGGAAAAAGGACTAAAAACAAGATCCAGATTTCACTGTATTTGTGTCTTTATGAGGGAATCCCTTTTGTGTTCTTGGCAGCTGTTTGAAAGGTGAACAAAAACTGCTGTATCATTTAAATAGTAATCCTATTTGAAACAAATTACAATAGTATTTTTCATAAAGCAAGCAGCCCTATTACCATAAGGTACTTAGCAACTTGTTTTCCAAGCAGTCTGAAATTCTTAGTACATCTTCTCAGATTATTTCAATACATTTCCCCCCCTTCCCACTGTAATTAGGTTTTTGAGGAATAATAACAACACCCAAGTAGCTTATTTATCACTTCCTTTGGAAGCCTTTGGAACCCAGAAGTGTATTTCAGCTCAGAGACTATCGTTCCATCTCCCTTTCTGCTTTGAGGAACACATTACATATACTCCTGAGGTACAAAACAGCAGTTACACACCATTAAAAACAATGATGATAATAATGATATCCCTTTTAAGCAACTTTTTTTTTAACTAGCTTTAGCACACTTATAATTTCTTTAACTTTATGCATTTATTTATTGCAAACTAAGAGAAAGTGATGGATTAAAAGATGTGATGAATAGAAAAGTTAATCCCTGCTTGTTTTCATCCAGCCTGCAGCTGTCTGTGAGTAAATGAGCACAGCAGATTTAGGAAGCATTTGCTGTACAGAATTTACCATGGCTTCTATAGGATGGAGGTACAAACCCCAATCATATATGTAAGAATATTGCAGCTTTCATTAGACACAGAAATGCAGATATTAAGTATGTTGCAAGCTGATAATCCTTTGGCTTGGATAACCTATTTTTAAAGCTCTCTTTTGCCTTGGTCCTTTGTGATGAGATGAATTTTCAGATGAATTAAATGACATGGGTTGTTCTTCTTCGAGTGAACAAGGTTTGTTTTATATTGTGCATCTTGTCCTTCAGTAGCTCCGGAGTGAAAAGCAATAGGATTCTTTTGTTTTGGTTTTTGTTTGCTTGAGGAAAATGAAGCGCATTGGGCTGGTGTGTGAGTTTGTGGTAGTTGATTAGCAGACTAACTAATACTTGGATACTGTTGCTAGGCTTCAAGTCAGAGTTCCTGTATTCCTCTATAATTATGCAGAGATATGTGTATGTGATGGTTTGTCTGTGCTTTCACATGGATTATTTTTTATTTTTATGATATTGAAAATCTGCTAATGTGGTGGGCTGTGGACATATTCCACACAGGTGAATTGCTTTTAAATAAAATATTGTTCAGGTATAAGTAAAAATATATTTTTATTGGTGCTGTGACTGTAAACATCTTAAGAAAATGTGATTTTTTTGTAGAATAAGCAGAACAGGTATTTCAAAACACAAGGCTAGGAGTTGGTTTGTGGAAGAATCGCATTTCTGACTCGTTTTCTTTAATTAGATCAGAGTGATTGAGGTCAGCAATGTTGATTTTTTCAGCTGCAAGTGTTGCTATTAAATGCTAGTCAGCCCATTGAGTATTCTGTTTGTTTACTTATTTACTTCGGGTTGGGCAACCATTTAATAATTTTTATTTTCATCAATCCAATGCCTGCAGAATACTTGTTGGGTTGGGGGAAATCCCATTGAGACAGATATGAGCAGGCACAAGAAAAGGCAGTAAATCAAAGGAAAAAACCCACAAAACCACCGGCAATGTGCAGTGACTTGTTCTATTTTTGTCACATCTTACTTAGTAGAAGCAAAAGGGACAGAAACATGCATTATATTTGTCATTTCTGAGGAACATTAACCTGTTTCATGTGCTAGAAAGTCTTTCATGTGGGGGAAAAGGATGATTTTAGTGTAATCAGGGTGGCAAAACCACTGAGAGCATAATTTCTGACATTTTTCAACACATATTGTTTGGTAGAGTGTCATAATCTTATATTTCTTTTGCAGTTTCTTTCAAATACCTCTGCTAAAGTAATAATAATTTCACTTCTCCATAGAAAAAACTCATTTACATTAATGACATCTGAGCAAACAAATACAGACTGGTATGAAGTGAATTTGTTGCTCTTATTTCTATGTTTTTCTCTGATAGGACTGCAAGAAATAGAATTTTGTGTGCTCAGTCTTGCTGCGTGGTAACAAATTGGAAACCTGGGAATTGTGTGTTAATTGTCCTGAAATGTAGGGCAGAGCTCCACAAACTTACAGGAGCTTTGTTTTTTCCCTTTGATCACAAGTCAGTTATTTCTCTGTGTGCATTAGGACAAAATAGTGCAGTGACTAGTTCTGTTTCAAAGTTTAAACTTTATTTTCAAAAGTTGACTGTTGTTGGGTTTGAACTTTGGCGTGTTCTGTGTGTGTAACATGGGACTGGTGCAGATTAGCCTTGTGATTGTTGCATGTGCCTTCTTGGGCTTGCTTGGAGTTTTGAGCAGGGAAGTAAGGAGAGAACTGATGCCATGGATACTTAAGTGCTCATTCCAGAAGGATTTGGCCTGGTTTTACAAACCAGTCTGTGGCATGCCCTTACCACATGCCAGGTGGGCAAGGATTGCCACAGCTACTCCTCTTAGAGTTTGTTTTGCAGCCTGAACCAAAAGAGCCTTTGCAACTGAGCCAAAAGTATACCACCACAGGAATCCCAGGATCCTCTCACTGGCAGTGGCTTTGTGCTCTTGTTTTTTAATAACTTTCACTGACTTGGCTCCACTGAGGTGCAGTACAGGAGGGTAAAATCAGAGGTCACATACAGATCTAGTGCAAGAGGCTGAATTAAAGAAAGAAATAAGGCCATAAAACATAGTGAATTAGAAAAAAATGATCTGAGAAAGCCTGGGATAGTTGCCCTGATTGGGGATAAAAATGAAATGGGTTGTTGTATATCAAAGAGCAACATTTATATTTTGTACAGTGAGAAATTAAGGCATTGAATGGGTTGTATTATCCTCAAAAATTCTGGTGAAATCCATGAAAGGTTAATGCCACTGGGCTAAATATGCAGAGCCAGGGTCAGGCTGGGAGCAGAGAGAAGTGCAAGTACCCCAGAACTCTCAAATGCTGAACTCCTGAACCAGCATTTCAGCCAGACTGGGATTTACAATAATGATTCCCACTTAATCCCTGTGAGTGGAATTCCCAGAGTTGTTCATCCTGGGAGCTGGATCCTTCCAACCTCTGTAGCTCCCCTTGGAGTCGCTGGAAATGGGCAGGAATTCCCTCAGGAATCTGCTTTCCAGTGCAGCCTTCCAGGAAGGTGCCTGGTCCTGCAGCAGGATGTCTTTGGGGGACAAGGGCAAGTCAAGCAGCTGAATTAGGCTGAGGGAATGTAAAAAGAAAATAGCACTTTGGAGTTTATCTGTGACCTGAAATTTGTTCAGTCACCTCAGATTCAGTTTTATAGGTCATAGATCATAAAACTGGAAGAGGTTTATGTGGCCATGATGCCTGACCTTCTCACAGTGCAGATTACAGCACTTATATTAACTAATTCCTGTTTGAACTGGATTAGAACCAGGAAAAGCATGTTAAAGACCTGCAATACTGTAAATGAGATTTGGAAAACTGTGCCCCAGTCTCATGATCTGATGGGTTTGGATCCTTCTGTTTTAGTTATTCTGGAGTTATTGCCCCTCTTTAAAGAGATGTATCTTGTTTCTAATGTGAGTTTGGCTGCAGCAGCTGAGCAGCTGTGCTGTGCCTGAGCAACATTTCCCTTCTAGAGCTTCCTTCCTTAGCAACTCAGAGCTGGGCTGAGCTATTAGAATAGAAACATTGAGATGTCAAACTTGAATGGTGGTTTAAAACAGGTATGAGAACCTGGCATGGACTGGGTGAGTTTGAATCAGTATTATCTTGAGTGCCTTCTCAGCTCCACTAAAACCTGTGCCCCTAAACTTCCTGTAATTGTGCCTTTCCTTAGAGGCTGTACCCACTGGAATGCATGATCAGTGCATTCCTATCATGGTATATTTATGTCTCTGTGTGACACAACAGGAGGGTTTGGGTGGCAATAGCAATATTGGGGTATGAGAAACCCAGGGGCTATGGAGGCGAGGGAGGCAGCCCAACAAGGGGTGCTACAGAACACAAATTGTTTGAAGAGCCTCACAGAGAATTCTGGTATTCCTGAAAAGTTAATGTGTTCCCTTGAAATCATTTTTCATCACGAGCCTCAAGAATTCTCCAGGATTGTGTGAAATGCCACGTGGAATCTCAAACAGAAGCCAGGTCAAAACCAGGGGCAGCACAAGTGGAGGAATAGATGTGTGCAGGCTCCCATGGCTCTCTTATTTCTTCCACTTACAATGGTGAGAATACAGGAAAAAGAGATGAAAGAACATGAAATGAATGCTGGAGTTATATATATATATATAAAGGCAAAATAGAGATTGATAAAAATAGTCAAGAATGGTTCCTGAAGAACAGTCCTGTGTTTCCCAAAGTAAATACAGAGAAAAAACAAGCCAGCAAACAACACCCCCACCAAAAAAACCAATAAACCAGAGCAATGAAACGAAAAAAAAAGGGGGGGAGAAAGAAAAAACACCATGAAACAGTATGAAATGTAGCTCCCCATGGCGAGCACTTCATCACAAACCTCTCCATGCCCCCAGTAATTTGCTCTCTATAATTAGACTGCCAAGACACCACAAAGTTAGGACTAATGGCACAAGATTGGATTTGTAACTTTTAAATATGTGAATTTTTTATGCAAGTGTGTATCTTAATCACCGCATTCTTGAAAAGAATCAGGTTCAATGTAACTCCCATTTGGGGAAAGGAACCATCTCCATGGAATAATTGGGTCTGGATGGGGAAAGCCTTCCAAATACAGATGCAATTTGGTCACTTTGCCAATCATGTGAAACAAGTATTTGTATTTGAAAAAAACTTAGTATGAATGTAAAACTAAGTATTTTTGTGAGCTTAGTGATTGCAAGGATAATATCTCTCTTTTAGAGCAGTTCAAAGACCCTTTTTAAGTTGGCTTTTTCAGTAATGGCTAATATTCTCCCTTTGAAGAATTTTATTACACTACATTGACTCCCTTACTTGGAACTCCTCTTTCTGTTATGCTGAATTTATGTTTACATCATTTTTTAATAAACATACCAGTTTTCACCCAAACCAGGTTATTTGTCAAAGTGAAGTTGATGTGATATTTCCCATTCAATATACAATGGTTTGACAATTTAAGAACTGAGGCTTCACTGCAGACATTTCATATCTTCCGAGTAATATGATTTTAATAACAAGGCACAAATGTCAGAATTTTTGTGCAAATTGGTCTGGTAATCTGCAGTCTCTTTAAAAGGAAAGAGTATCCTCACTGGGACTGTTTGTTGTCAAACTGCAGACGAGGCTTGATGGAAGGACAGGCTGAAGGGACAGCTTTGTAATGAGTGTAATATTTCACACTGTGTTTCACACAGCATTTCACACTGCTTACTCCATTTACATCTCCATCTCCTGGGCTGGGATGGAGCTGACAGTCTTTCCCTTGGAGTTCAGCATAAGCTGCACCTCTTGCAGTCAAGGTCTTCTCACACTGTAGAAGAATCCCAAAGTAAACACTCGCTGAGTATTGAAATCAGCTCTCCTTAGGATCTCAGAGTTTCCAAGGAATCCAAGGCAAATGATACTTCCTGAAACTTTTCTGTCATTCCTCCTCAATTTAATAAGCTGATGTTTCAAGATTTTTATTTTTCCTATTTTATTTCATTGCCAGATGCCCACTTTATTGACAAAAAATGTAGTTTAGGTGATTTTTCTGTATTTTGCAGCTGAATCAGAAGGATATCATTCCCTGTTTTCCATGGTCCTTTCCAGTCACAAGTGACAGTCCCAAAGGACGTATATGTTGTTTGTGACAGTAACTGTTTTCTAAGAATATCAGAGAAATAATTATTTTGAGTTATCTGCCCCTGTGAGTTTTCAGGAATATTTGAATTCTTCAGTAATTTAAGATGGAATTTGTGGATGGCACATGTTGTCAGTGCATGGCAGTTTTAATTCCCTCAGTGTCCAAGTTAACCAATCTGACAGTTTTATTTCCTAGCCAATCTAAACCTTATTTTGTATAACTATAGCTATAAATACAAACCAGCTGGTTATGGGATGAGCTTCTGGCTGTGCACCACTCTCTCTGGAGTCTCTCTCTCCTGACATGTGGATGGACATTTTCCACCTGGACATTATTTCTGGTCTCCCACACTCTGCCCAGTGCAGTGCACATGCCCTGCTGGGAGTCCTGCAGTGCAACAAGGTTGTTTTCCCAGTAAATCTCTGTTCTGTTTGGATTTTTTTTCTTTACCTTTCCCTTCTTGATAATATGATGTGTAGGTTTGGAAGCCCAAAGGCTATTTTCTGCTTTGTTTTCTATATAGTGATGCTGAAGTAATTGTTCAAAATGCTTCATAAAAGCCAGGATTGTGACACCATCTTGATTCAGAAGAGGTTGCAGAGTAAATACTGTACAGCCAAGTGGCTCTAATTGGGTGAAATTCATGCAGAATGAAAACAACAAAAGATTTATTGAGTTGAAGAGGCAGGGGAGATTTATAGCACTGAGATTGTATTATTGGTATGTGTAGGAGTGTCTCTGTTTCCTGTTATTATACATTTCTCCTGATTCCAGGAGACCTGCACTTCAGTATCCAAGTAAAGAGACCATCTTAAACCTGTCATCCCATCTTTCAGAAATATGGGAACTGTGAAAATAAAAGGTGCAGATTTTGTTCCTTCTCCAAAATTATTCTTTTACCAAAAACCCCATTACTTGATAAACTTCCTTTATTGGTATATAACCTTTTGCATTATAGCATTTCCTACTTGGGGAACTGCCTCTTCCATCTCTTTGGAACATCTGAGACAGCAGAATTCAACATAAATTCTGTGATGCCTTTTAAATGTGCCTTATCTAATCCATAATTTAACACAAATCATTTATTTATCCTGCAGAGATCATTTGTTGCTCCTGAAAAAAAGCTTTCCAAGTGCAGGCTCTCAGCCGCCTGGTGTACCCTTGGAGTCTCTCTCCTTCCTTTTGCCTTTCCCACCCATCCATGAGTGTGTGTGGGATTTCTGGGATTTCAGGCACCAGGCTGTCTTTTGACCCTGGGGATTTTAACAAACTAAAGTTGCACTTGTCCACATATCTGGGGTCACACCTTGCAGGAAACCAGAAGGCAAAATTCTGTGTTAGTTCACATTTATCCTTCTTTTTAAGGGCTATGCTTTGTATTTTGGGTCAAAGCTTGGCTGATCTCGCCAGCTTCATTAACACTCTTGAGAGTGCCAGGTGCTAAAGAGCTCTATTTTTGCTGTGCAGATCAAGAGTGTCTGGTTTCTTGTGGCCTATTTTTACATATTTCTTCATTCTACAGCTTGGAAAAGCTGTGAAGGGAGCGAGGAGATTGCAAATAGCTGGAGAAAACTGCTATGAAATTATTACAGGGAAATAAAAGGGGAGATATATCTTTGAAATTACATTTCTTAGAGGGCATGGAATTAAAATTAAAGACAGGAAATGGTGCATATAAAAACAAATAAAATAACAATTGGAGTGCTCCATTTTGTTAGCTATATTTCAGCAGCCAATCGAGTATTTGCAGATAATTTCATGAAAAATGCCTTTGAATACAGGGTTCTCAAGTACCAGTAGCTCAGGATGTTTTTTTCCCTTATCCACAGGTATTCCAGGGCAATCTTAGTTAGCATTTAGTTTTGAGCAGTTGTCTGAAGGGTGTGAGGAGATGTTGAGGAGCCTGATGGCTCTTTCTCCCCCAGAGCAAGGAGGCATTTGGTCTGGGGGGATTTTGTGCTTAAACCCTGTGTTTGCCTGTCTTAAAAATGGACCACTGAGGAGGCTGTAGGGAACCTGAGCGGGGAAAGGAGCTGCTCTGGTGGTTTGTGCAGAACCCACAGCCACCACATGGTCCTTTGTGCAGAACCCACAGCCAACACATGGCCCTTTGACCCTTTGTGCAGAACCCACAGCCAACACATAGCCCTTTGGCCCTTTGTGCAGAACCCACAGCCAACACATGGCCCTTTGGCCCTTTGTGCAGAATCCACAGCCAACACATGGCCCTTTGGCCCTTTGTGCAGAACCCACAGCCAACACGTGGCCCTTTGTGCAGAACCCACAGCCAACACATGGCCCTTTGGCCCTTTGTGCAGAACCCACAGCCAACACATGGTCCTTTGTGCAGAACCCACAGCCAACACGTGGCCCTTTGTGCAGAACCCACAGCCAACACATGGCCCTTTGTGCAGCACCCACAGCCAACACGTGGCCCTTTGTGCAGAACCCACAGCCAACACAGCCACTCTGGTTACAGGGCAAAGGACTGGGCTGTCGCTTGGTGGGAATTGACATGCTGTTGATATTCACCCCAGAGAAACAGCAGAGAACCACTTAAAATGACTTGCAGTGCAGCAGAAAGGGGAGAAAAGGTTCCTCAGCCTAAGCTAACCAATGTCTGCCCCGCCATGGATCTGCTGGAGACTCTTTTTGTCCCCCAGGCTCTGGCTGATCCACATGCAGTACTGTGGGTGAGGACTGAGTGTCCCAGACAATGTTCTCTCTGTGTTTAGTGCTGTGTTGGCTCTTTCCTACATCCCTGTGACTCCAGGGCTGTGTCTTTGGAAGGCAATCCCAGAAGTTTTTTCCTGCATGTGCTCAGCACCTGGGAGAGCCCAGACTGGAGGCCCCAGACCTAAGCTTAGGTTTGAGCTGTGTCTAACACAGGGAAGGCTCCAGGTGGTTAGTGCAGCTTGGCAGCTTGAGGAGTGCTCAGAACCAGCTCCTGGGTCTGCCCCAGCAACACACACTTGGTTTGGGATGGGCTGTGACATCCCAGAGCCTTTTTTCACCACCTCTGTCTCACATCCTCTATTGGATTTGTCCAATTTCACCACAGATAAAGATATTAGCATTTTTATCACTGATTGCATCTTGCCTGTTTCAACTCAGCTCCCATTTATCCTGATTTCTTTCCTTTGTTGTCACTTTTCCTTGGTTTTCTTTCCCTTTTGGCAGTGCCAGCTCTCTGTGTATTGTCCCTCTGTGCACCAGTTCTTTGCCTTGGTTATTATTCAGCCTCTGTTCCCATGGAAGGCACAACCCTTTCCTGCATCTCAGAAAGTTCCAATGGTTTCAGCCTGCGTGTTGGCTTTTCCCTTCCCACAGCAATGTCATATGAAACTGGTTGTTGGAATAAGAAAAATTATCCCTTTATCCTAAAGGAGAGCAAAGCTGAATTTCAGCCCTGTGCAGGGTAATCTTTATCACATTTTCAGAGCTTGACTGATCCAGAGTCTAAATTCTTTTTCTTTTGCAAACACTTGTTGGATTTTTATTTGATTCAGGAACTTCCCTGTTTTATGAGTTCTGCAACATGTAGTTTGGAGTTTAGGAATTTAAACCAGTTAAAAGTGATCCCAAGAGGCTGGTGACTTTCTTCCTTTCCAATCTATACTTAGGACAGACTATTTTTTTTTTCTTTTGACCCATTAGCATAGCAATGTTTATTCAGAAATCTTAATAAGCAACAGAGGAACATTCTGTGAAGTTAACCAGGAGAGACAAAAAAATGTAAGAACCAGTCTGACATCACTTATTTCAACTTAAGTGCAAGCACATTTAATTAGCTGGATTCCTACTATAGAACTTGCTTGAGGTTTTCAGCACCAGACCGCGTTTTCCCCCTTGAGGTGAACAATGTGTCACCTTCTCTGGGTTTCTATGGGGTGTGTGTTCATTGTTGGCTTGGTTGTGCATGATGAGAGGGCAGAAAGCTTTTGGTGATGGAGGAGGATTTCCCTTTCTTCATCATCATCTTCACTGCCAAAAGCTGAAGCTTGAAGCCAGGCTGCCCCCAAAGCTAGGGGAGGTTTCTCTCCATGTGCCTGCCCTGAAGGAAGCTTTGTGTGGTTTTAATTTTAACTAAAAGAAGATCTAGTTGAGTAAAAACCCTTGTGGCTTAACAGTGCTTCTTATCCTTCTGGGGAGGACCTCAGAAAACACATTTCAAAGGTTACTGGCAGAAATTTTATTCAATTAAGCACCATTTTTGGTGTGTCCAGAGATTTGGATGGAGCATTACCCAGGAAGGACTTTGTGATTAAACAGTGGACTTGGTTTCATCCTGTGGGCTGGAAATGCCTATCATGCTTGGGAGAGGTACCCGGGAATTCCTCTGCCCCTCACTTTTCCCTTTCCCCGGTCAGTGTTCCTGTTTTCCAACCCTGGTCCCTCCAAAGAACCAGTTGCAGTGTCAGCAGAGCAGGGAGAGAGTTCAAATGTCAGGGCAAGTTTTTCTTGTGCCTAAACTCTGTTATGCAAGTGGCAAATCGTGTTCTGCATTAAAGAAATGTAAATCTGGATAAACCCCACATAATTAGTGCGGATTTAGGCTGGTGCCTTATCTTAGGGTGTGTTTGGGTTTCCTCCTGGAGAACAAAATAGGAAAAATTTATTTCTTTTTCCTGGCAGCTACTGGACTGTGTCCTGTTCAATGTGAAAAATATCTGTGCACATTTAAAAATCTGCTTCTTAGCTGCTTTGTGTCTTCCATCCAAGGGAGAAAATGGAGTAAGTTAGGAGTGAGGAGCTGTTTAAAACCAGAGATTCCCTGTTTATTTATACTGATTATTTGGTAACGGCATGTTCTTGCCATAGGAAGACAAACTGCAATATACTTCTGCTATCCAAATGTTCATACTGATCTGGTGCTACATGAAGCTTAAAGTCTAAAATTATTGGATTAATGCTGTGCCATAGAGTTGTGGTGCTTTCTGAAGGAGCAAGTTGCAAGGTCACATATCCCTTGTGTACATTACACCAGCATATGGCTTAGACATTTTGCTACCATGCCTGAAAGGCTCTTTTTTTAGAAGGTTCTTTACTGCTTACAAATAGATAATTTTTATTATATACTTTTTTTTTAATTAACAAAACTAAAGTGGGTTTGGTTTTTGGGTTTTCTTTAAATTAACAAAAGTAATATGGGGTTTGTTTTGTTTTGTTTTGTTTAGTATTTCTTTTTATTTGCAGCATTTTAATAATCATGCTCAAGTCCATTAAGCTTTGAGGAAACTAAAAAGAAATAGGAAGACAAGGAGTCATTAAAATACACGTGGAGAATTAAATTCTCCATTCTGGCTGAATTGCTCCCAGGCAGTAAGGAAAGGTCAGGCAAGTATCGGAGCATGGTAAAGAAATCTCAGAGTGCTGACAAGTTTTTTCTGTGGGTTTTGTGGTTTTTCATGGTAAATACACCTAAAATTTAACTTGGAGAGTGCCATTCCATTTGTGTTACCCTCAGGAAACCCACAGGGTGTCCTTTTCAAACAACTTTTGTGCTTTGGTGTTAAATAACTCTTGATCAGTCCCTTCTGATGTGGCAAGATGTAAATAGGTGGTTGCAAAGGATCAAATCCACATCAGTCCTTAAGCTTCTTTTACCATTAGAGAAAGAATATTTTCTGCAGAGCTGAATGTATTTTAATTGCATCAAACTGAACACACAGAGTCAAGATTTACTTGGGTAAAAATAAAGCCGTTAGGGCTACCTTTTTATTTTGTTCTGTTTTGTTTTCCTTGCAAACATGTAGGAAAAAAACAGTTTAAGTAGCACTGACCCAAAAGAACCTTGAAATCAAAATCAGAGCTCTGTGTCTACTGATAATCAAGATTTTCTCTTTTACCACATAAAATCTGGAGTAAGGTCAGTTTAGTTTTGGTTTGAAGAGAAATGCCAGTTCTGAAGTATTTGCAAAATATTTGGGTACATATTTAATCTCCTTTTTTTTTTTTCTAGAATACTCCTGTTTTGTATCTTGGGTCAGCAATCGAAGCATAGATTTTTAATTACTCAACCTAATTGAATAATCAGTTTAATTAAGGATCTTGAGTGTGTGTTTACAATGTGTAGTGACATAAACAGCTTATCGCAAAGGATTTTTTAAGCTTTCAGATGATCTTAAATTTAGGGCTTATTTTTGGCAAGGAAATGCCTCTTGTGTGTGGCAGATTTAAAACAGATACATTGTGAAAGCATCACGTCTGGAGGAACCTGAGAACTGGAGGTGAACATTCCTTTAGGATGTGTTTGGGCTTCCATGTGTGAACATCCAGCCAAGTTCTTACTGAAGGGATTTTTCATCTCAAATTCTGGGGGCAGGAACCTTTTTTCCCATTGTATCTGGAATACCTGACATTTTAGGATTTTGTTTTTCCTGATAGTCAAATACAGTTCTGAAAGCTCTGCAAAAACATATGACCTTCATTGATTTTTTTGCCACCTACAATGAAGGGTATTTGATTTTTTATTCATTATTTTACACTTTATAATACTATAGTTATGACAATGACAAGAATGTTTTCAGGTGGTTTTATAACTTCATGAAATCAGGTCTAGAGAGGGCAATAGAATTTTTGGGTTCAAGTAATTGTGGAAATAAATAACTAATTGATTTAAAAGCTCCCCCCCCCCAAAAAAAAAATGTCTGAAAAACTGCAACTGTAATGGTTGTTCTTAGAGCCAGAAGGGTTAAAGCCAATAAATGTGGATAAAGAACATTAATTGTGGAGACCACAGCCACCTGAGTGTGCCTCGATGCTGATAAATTCAGGCACATTGAACTACTTCATAATACAAGATTTATGGAGAGTTCATGGCAAATTTGTCCAGGGGCATTTGTATAAACTTGCAGGAATTATGCAAGTTCACTGTAAGTAATGGGGTAGAACTTCCAAACTGGGATGGATTGAAAAATTCATTTATTCTTGCTGATCTTAATGTTTCTTGTTGTGTACTCCTAAAGATACTAAAATTACTGTTGTAAACCAGTCTGGGGTAATTCCCATGAAATCTTATTATTGAAAATGAAGATGGTGACAGCATTGGAATGTTGGGGTTTTTTACAGAACTGAAATTTATTTTTATGTCCAGAATTTCTTACTCTGGTTATGAATTAATATGATTGCAGTCAGTGCTATAATGACCACGGGATTTTAGTGATTATGATAATGAGAATGATAAAAAATAAAAAAACCCAANGAGTTCCAGCAGGCAGAGGGTTTGTAAGGATTTGTGCTGCTCCTCCAGGAGTCTCAGCGTGGGGAGGAGTGTCAGGAGTTGTGAATGATCCTCCTTCTTCTCTGCTTTCCCTCTATTTGCATTTGATTCTGGGCTGCAGAGCCACTGGGAGATGATTCCCATTTTCCTGGTGAATAATGCATGAGGGTGTATAAGTGGATGTTCCCTGGCTGAGTGGGCTGCAGATGAGAAGTGTCAGCTCCTTTGCAGCATTAATGTGCGTTTTATTCTCAGGTTAAAGCTGTAGAGAACCCAGATAAGCTTTTTTTGGAGAACTCCTACAAATGCCAAAATATTGGCGGTGTTTGCTTTTTCTGTTCTCTTCCTTTTGACTACCTGTTATTTGAATGAAAAAGTCAGTTGCCAATTTCCCATGACAAGCTTCTTTTCCTTGGGACTCCTCCTCAAGATTTCAAGGCAGCATTGTTGTACCTGCTGCTTAAGCTTCCTAAAGACTACCAGGAACAGGTGCAGGTTTTTTCTGTATTTTTCTGCCACTGGAGGTTATCTCAGAACACTGATTATTTCTAACACCTCCTTCTTGCTCCGTGGTATGTCCCAAAAGGATAATTGGAGTATCCTTGGGGCACAGAGAAATGCAATTCCTGCATGCAAAATGTAGATTGTTCAATGGAGGTAGATGTAAACACAATAAATGCTGTAATAATTGAAATAACACTTGAACTTGCTGTGATCCACTTACTTGGAAAACCTCTTCAAATTTTCCCTTAATAATTTGTTAAGTATCTTACACTTGTTTCAGTACCTGGATTGGGCAGGTATTTTCTTCTTTTTTAGCTTGTTGGATAAATACCCTTTACTATTCCAGATTTCTAGAAACATTAAACCACAACTGTTGTCCTCATTTACTTGTGATTTGGCTTATAAATAAAAAGCATCTATTCAAGATCATAATCTGATCCCTAAAATAGCAAAACTCTGAAACTTATGTCATTGGCCAGTCTAAAGGAAATATTTAATTAGAATGGTAAAATGTGATCACTTCCGGGGATGTATCAAAGGTATCAAATGCTTTGGGTGATGGTCTTTAAGATGAGAATCCTGTGGGACTGTGCTTAAAAAGAACTTCTAAAATACAGAATCATGCTCCTGAACAAAACAATCTTATAAAATACAACTGTTTCAGACTCCCTAACTGCAATAGTATCCCTTCAATTTACACACATCCAGACATGAATAATATTATAAAATAATGCCTTTAAAGTCAGCTGAGCCTGACATTTTGGGAGACAAGGGCTTGAAGGAGTGTGAAATTGTAGGGGTTGTGGAGTAAACAAGGCACTGAGTTGTGCCACTGTTTAAAAAGCAGATTAATAACTACAACAACAGAATGCCATAAACATTCAGAACCAGTCCTAGGAGTTTTTTGTGAACTCCTTATGATATTTGATGTGCAGATGCTGAAAAGAGCAGAGAAAATACTTGGCAGAAATGCAGGTTCTCGGGGTGGGTTCAGATCGTAAGACAGGGGTTTTCAAAGTATAACCGAAGAATAAGAGAGGGGGAAAAGGGTAAAATGATTTTGAAGTGTGATTAAAGTTTGAAATAATTACAAAATATGCTTTGCAAGCCATTCTCCAAAAAGATGAGGGAGCTTTTTGTTGTGGTGCTCCTGTGCTTCCAGCATGGCACAGGCAGGAAGGGGTTTGGTGTTGATGTCTTGCTGAAGCTGGTCCCTGACTTGCATGTGTGCCATTCAGTTACATCAGTGCTTCTCATTGTCCCTGAGATATTCCAGTCTCTCAAGTCCTGTGTCACCTTGCTTTGCCAGCCTCAATCATGTTTAATGCTCTCATTCCCATTCCCTTGTTCCATGTGTACAGTGACAGGGGAAGCAGAGCAGGACAGCTCAGAGGAAGAGGAGTTTGCTTCCTCATCTCCTCTGAATATTTATTTGGCCCATTTTCAAAACATGCCATCAGAAGAGCTTTGCTTCCACAAGCTTCTGCTTTCAAACCCTCCCCTTGACATAGAATTCTGACACCTAACTTATTTTTGATGTTGCCTTCGTTCCCTGCCCTTCTTAAAGGATCCTGCTTCCCATATCCCAGTAGAAGTGCCTGGAATCCTTTGCTGTCAGGTAAGGATCAAACCATGGGAATTCTTCTGTGTGGGGGCAGTGGTAGCACGGGCTGATTTTGGTGCTCTTATTGCTGGTGAAGGAGAATCGATGGAATACAGAGTATTTTAGAGGCACAGCTTGTCCGTGAGGAAAGACTACACAGATCCATCACCTGCTGTCTTGAGCTTAAATTGGTGTGGAAAAAGAGGATTTCTAGGAAGAAATTCCTGGTTGTGAGGGTGGACAGGCCCTGGCACAGTTTGCTCCATCCCTGGAAGTGTCCAAAGCCAGGTTGGATAGGGCTTGCAGCAACCTGGGACAGTGGAAGGAGTCCCTGCCCATGGGATGTGCAAAGGACAAGATGAGCTTTCAAATTCCTTCCAACCCAAGCCATTCTGTGATTTTGTGATTCCATTAAAATTTCTGGGCTCAGAATGGCTCTGAACTCCACATTTAAGGCTCAGAACATTGAAAAGATGAATGGAATAAAGTGAGTTTAGTGTATTCATTGTGACTAATAGAATAACTTCCTTAGTATGTTTTATACTATGCCAATATATAAGAAATCATACATGTAAAGTCGTGATTAAATGCTCCACAACCCCACTCTGTGTGTCAAAGGGGCTCCTTGAAATGTTTGAGAGCTTATTTTGAAAGTGGTGTTACTACAACAAGTATTGGATGTTTATATTGTCAAGTTAAAATACTGCAGTTCTGCACCTCATTTCCCAGTTTTCCTGCAGATGATGTTTCAGCAAGGATTCTGTGTGCAGGTATCCTGCTCTGTGAGGTCCTCCCTTACGTTTTGCTTGGGAAAGCCAGTAAATGTGCAGGAGAAAAAGGGCAGCCTTGGTTGGAAAACTTGTGCATGAAAACCTGAGTGCTTTATGGTATTGAAAAAATAGCAATTTAAAAAGAGACTGGTTATTGCTTCATATATCCAGACATGTTGCTTTGTGTCAGTATAGTGGTATTTGCCTGTGGTTTACAATAGAATCCAAGTTTTCTTGAACAATGTAGGCTGGATTTTTTTCAAATTGTTAATAAAATAGCTGCTTAATTTTTCCTCAAAGGCAACAGGATTTGGGCAGGGATGTCCTTTTGAGCATCCCAACTTTGGCAGTGAGTGGCAGAAGACACTTTAGAGTAATTAAGTTCTGAAAAGATGAAAGAAAATGCTTCAAATACTTTAGAAAAGGACAACAGATCTGAGATCTTTCAGTGTCCTGAGTATTATCAGAAGTAGAAAGGAAATGTTAAACATACTTTGTGTTGGTTTAGGTGTTTTTGCTTTGACTCTCGTGACACTTTAACTGTACTTTATCTCTTCGTGGATCTGAGTTTCAGAAATGAGTGTCAGAAAGTGTTTGATGCTGGATCAAAGGAAGTGTCTTCAGAACTGAAATACATGTTGAAGCAACAAAACCCACATTCACAGTTCTTTAAAACCCAAATAAACTTCTTTTAAAATCAGCAGAGATGGATTAGCCAATACTTTTTCCATCATGAGTGTAAGACATAATTCAGACTCCTTGTTTTCTTTAATTCTTTTACAGTACATTTTGGAGGAATAAATCCTATGGGATAGCTGATGTCTATTATGGTATAATTTGCCTCTCTGTTGTGGACAAAGTCTGAAGATTAAACTGGGGAGAGACATTCAGTTTGAAAAAAATTAGTTACTCTCAGTTGTCACTGTTATGTCTGAAAGAAAGAAATAATTACTCAATGTGCAGCTAGACATTAATTTAGGAAATTGTCAGGATGGAGATTCCCTTAGATTGGCATTTATGAAGACTGACAGCTCCAGTAACTGCAATACTGGGAGGGCTGACAGATCTTAAGTTTGCCTGTGCAGTGTTGACGCACTTACAGCTGTCCAGACACCTCCAATAGTACTTTTTTTAAAATTATTTTATTTTATTTTGGAGAAGAGTTGAGGATCTGTGAGAAAAGTTAAGTCAAGTCAGCCTTCCAGTGAAAATTTTGGGGTTTGTTGGCGCTCTGAAATCGTGTGCAGTGACTCCTCTTGTCCTTTGTCCAAGCTCTTATCCATGCCTGGGGCCTTGACAAAGAATCTCCAATATCCTGCCATAGTTTGCTCATAGTTCCCCTTAGAATTCCCTTCTCCAGGATCTTTTCAAGTGCATTTTATGTTATTTCAGCCTAAAGGATGCTGTGCTGTAACAGGAATGTTTTCAGCCTTCCCTCTGGGCCCTAGTTAAAAAGTAGGAAGTTTTCAATACAATTGGATTAAGTTTTGTTTTCTTGGTTGAAAGTTACAGTGCAGTGGTTTGGAGATTTTAAAATTTTTATTCCCACTGTGGTAGAACAAGGATTACAGGTTGTCAGAATCAAATTGTGCTGCATTTTCTACCATGGTTACAGCCTTTGTAATGAAATGTATAGATGAATCCTGCTCTGTTTTTGTTAAAGTTGGAAATTATCTTGAGGACTGCTTAGTTCTGCTTAGTTTTATGACATTTTTCTCTTCTTGTCAGAATCTGCCAGGACAATTGCTTAACAAGGAATTAAAATCTCATGGGTTCCTGATTCTGCTCCCTCTTTAACTGATAAAAGGTCCATAAACACACAGTACAGGCCTATAAGAGGCCTGATTCTTGAAACTGTGGAGGTGCAACTGAGGAGGAATTTATACCAAGTGTTTTAGGAATTTATACAAAATACTGAAAATTAAAATTCCTAAATGAATTAGAGTACTAATATGCAAAACTACTGCTCCTTCTTCCACTGATTTATATCTCTTTATCAGCTTTGAGCTGACCTAGGGTTGGCTTGATTGATGGTTTAGCAGTTCCCTAAGCCCAGCAAGGTCTTGTGTCAGTCCTTCCTGGTTCAGTGTGCTCAGTGAGAGCAGAAACGTGGCTGAGCTGTGGCCACCACCCAGGAACTGGGGAGTGATGGAATGGGAAGCTGAGTGGAGATGGAATGGGATGGGAAGCTGAGTGGGGATGGAATGGGATGGAATGGGAAGCAGCTCTGGTTGAATCAGCAGAGTTTTCAGTCAACCCCAAAGCAAGGAGCACAAAACTTGCCTGAAGTCCATGCTGTGTCCTTCATCTCTGTGCTCATGTGACAGGAATTACAACAAATGAGAGAAGAGAGATGAGCCTTGCAGAAGGTGAGGAAGGAGCAGTTTTATAATGAAGCACTTGAGCAGCTTGGACCACCACAAAGTCTGGGTGGTCACAAATCCTGTGCAGTTGTTGAAAACAACTTTCCAGTAATGGCTTCAAAGCTGTTCTCTGCCCTCTGGATTGTCAGGAGCCTCTCCCTGTGCCCCAGGGAGGTTACACCAGGACACATCTTTTGATATCCAATGACATTCTGCAGTGCACCCATCACATTGCATCACCAGTGAGACGCTGCCCAGATCATGCATTAAAGCTTAATGACAAAAAGGTTGGAATTCTACAATGATAACAAACAGATTCCTACTGCTCTTCTTCCTGTACTGGCTGGAAAAGCTCGAGGAAACAGAGCTGGAAACATCTCATCTTTGCTTAAACCCAAATCATGAAGAACAGTCATGAAAACTCAAACCTTCACCTTTGTAGACTCAGTGTTTTATTTTGCAAAATTTAGGTGGAGAAATGAGATTTCCTAAAGATCTGGTGTAGTACAACAGCTACTTGAGTATTATTTTCCTTACTTCCTCTCTTCCTGCAGCATTTGTGTGGGTGTTTCATCCTGTTGGGCATCCCATCTCTCAAGCATTCCAAGTTTCCCCTTGGGATACTTTTTGCACATTCCAGTGCCCCTCTTCCTTCAGTTTTTAAATCAGTAACATTTGATGTCATGAAAAGACATGATAGGATTATCTAATTTTTTTAAAAAATCAAATAAATTAAGATTCTTCATGATAGTCCTTTTAGGCTTGAATGGAGAGAACATTCAGGTGATGATGATGATGATGATGATTGGGATGATCCCAGTAAGTCCCAGTGTAGTACAAAGTCTGCTCCTGTGGTTTCTTTTTGCCATTGTTTTGGTGTGTCCCTACTCCACTCTGTGCTTCTCTCCTCTGTGCAATGCCTATAGGGAATTTCAGCATGACCTGCACAGTGAAACAGCAGCAGTGAATTATTTAAAGTAGGTATAGTCACTTTAGTGGGATTTAATAATTAAAAACCCCTTTTAAGAAAAAGCCACATCCACAGAGAGACTTGAGAGGCCTCGTTTGAGAACTGGGGGCTCTGGCGAGAACCTCAAAGTTTTAGGATTATCATGGAATTCTCAGCTCTGGCAGTTACAGGAAGATCCTCTCAAGTGGCTTGAAGTCTCTGGTGTCTGACTTACTCTTATCACTTACAAAATTCACACATAAATTATCATTGCGCATTCAGGTTGCTAAAAATTCTCTCTTCTTTCCGTTGCTGTCTTCCAGATAATTGTTTAATAATGTAAATCAATTTATTAACTTGAATGTGTAACTTTAAATATTTTATTAACAAATCCAGGCTTTTTTATATAAAATATAGAACACTCCCCCTTGCTGTGTACATGCACACTTACACACAGTCAGAAAAGCTTTTTATTTTCCACCTATATGGGTACAAATCCCTGAGAAGGCCACTGTAAATTGTTGTAGTTTGGAATTATTATGTAAATTGTCTCCCCTGCCACTAACTGCCCATGCTATTAGTTAATAAAGGAAGTAGTTAAAGTAGTTAACTGCTACCATCTTCTTCTTGATCGCTTGGGTGGGGGGCAGGCTGTCTCTTTTCGTTTTGGGGACATTTTCCCATTTTTCAGCTCGGCTGAACGCAGGGGTGGTGTGTGTGCTGCTGGGGAGAGAGGCCATTGCTGCTGCTCCTTGCTGCGACTGTGGAGTAAGCCAGTTTTCCCCCACCACGGCTGTTGCTCCTGGTTTTGGCATTGGGGTCNTATATATATATATATATATATATATGTATATATCAGTTAAGAAAAGTTATCCTTCTTATATCCATTTTCTGATTAAAGTTCCCTTTCTTAAATTTGATAAAGGGTGACGTGATCATTGTGGAGGAAACCCCCTCCCCTGTTTGTGGGGAAACATTTCAGTTTTTTCCCCTCAAACCTAGACAATTGTGCTCTTAGCTTTGGATTGCAAACAGCTTCATTTAGGAAACCATGCAGAGAAAGGTGCTGCCTGAGGAGGCAAAAATATTTTATTTCCCTGAGAAAACAAAGTGGTAGCCATGGGACAGAAATGATCTAGTGATGGCTTTCACAGGGACATACAGCTGGCTGGGATTAGAATATTCAAACCACAGTGGGCAAAAATGTTGATTTTTCCAGGCTCTATTTGTGATTTTTCTTAGTGGTGATCTAGAAACCTTCAAGAAGAAGCAGGCATTTTGTTGTAGGGTCCTATTTTATTGTTTTTCCTTTCCACTCCTTCTAGAGTACTCTGCAGATGAAACATATTGGTTTAGTCAAACTGTTTTTAAATACCTATGAAGAAATTCACAGTCCTTTGGGGTGTTGAATGATAATTTCTTGACATGTCACCTCATACAAATAATGATTGTTGTGTGTGTGCACAGCAATATAATTAAAAATCTAAGCAATAAATAAAAGTCATTCTGTGAATTTAACAATGACCTGCTTAAAAGGTATTTTTAAATGGTGCAAACCTTTAAACAAGATATTTTTGAAATGCTGTTGTGTGAGGTCTAAAAGCATCATCTTTTAACTTAACCAAAGGGAATTATTGACTCCAGGGCAGCAGCTCTGGCTGGGGGTTGTTTGGCTCTGTGAAACATGTTGTGATCCATCAAAAATTAATTCATTAATCTAATTAATCACCTTACCCCATCCTGCATGTGGAGGAGCTATGGATTTGGCTGGCCCCTTTTACCCTGTGAGGCATCATTTTTCGGAGAGCCCCTGAGTGGAGGGGCTACAGTGCCACACCAAACACCTATGTGGAGAGTGGTAAAACTAATCAATTGAACTACAGTTAAGCACCAGCAGCATAGAAATATTAGATCAGTACAGATAGTTGGTGCCTAATGGTGTAGAAAGGCACTTTTTGGAATGTTTTTTTAACTGGTTGTGTGCCTGTGCTTCATTGAAATAATCTGTCAAAATTCAACTCAATGGGCCAAAAAAATACATCCAGTGGGAACCCCACCATCCCTTGGCATTTGTGGGCATTTTTCCTTCGCCAGGAGAGTGTCAACCTGGCATATCCAGGAATTCTGTGCACTTCTCAGGTGGATCTGCATGCAATCCTCTGAGTGAAGGATGCCTTGTAGCTCTGATGTAATTCCTGCCTTGCCAGACCCTGCTGACTCTCAGGAATCATGTTCCCTTTTGCTCCTTGCCTGGAATAAGCTGTAGAGATGCCCCAGCCCAACAGGGCTCGCTGGCTTTTGCTGTGTGCTTGCTGCACTAAAGGGCTTTTCTTGCTCACATGAATTACTTAACACTTGTTCTCCTTTTAAAAAAGATTTTAACGTCCTTCCTATCTTATTATGAGCACTAATTTTTAATGCCTGTAGATTAGCAGTGAGTAAGTGCCTTCCTAATGCTCGAGAAAAACGAGGCTGTTCTTGAATGAAACAAAAACTACTGTTGCTTTATAATACTTATTTTCCTTCCTTCCATAACTTTATGCCCCTACCAAGCTTGAGGGCCTCAGAGGTGTTTGTTATGCAAAAAGAGGTGTGCTGTGGGCTGTGTGTGCCTTGCCTGAACTCTTGCAGCAATGATGCTTTGGGTCACCCTGCCTTTGGCATGAACAGCTAAGGCCATGATCCTGCAACATGATCAGCCTTCCTGGAGCCTCCATACCCCCCTGAGAGGCTCCAGCATTTAGTAGCAAGTTAAGGAAGTCTTGTGCTAGTTACAAGTGGTGTTTCAGTGTGCTGTATTTGGAGAAGTTACTGTAGTTAACAAAGCTGTGAGACTTTGTGCTGAGTGTGGCCATGATTTCTGTCCTTAGCATGGGTTTTCATTTCTTTTCTCAGAAACACGTCTGATTATTGCCATCAGTATAACATTTCTGCTTTGTTTCAGCTTAAATCTCCTTTTCCATATTTTATTTTATTCCCTAAATTTTGCCTCATCCTAATATTCCTGTTGAGCTGCTCCAGCCCTCATTCACTGTGTCCTTACCCAGCTCCTTCCTGACAGTTTTTGGAGTGATGATGTTGTTTTCTACCATCCAGTTCCCTGAGCTGTCTGTTCCTACATTCCCTTTGTGTTCTTATGGGGTCTGTTCATCACTGCTAACACAGCCCCTAGATATTGGGGTTTCTTCTCTCCTATTCCCTTTACCTCTGTATGTGTTTACCTGTCTTTTCTTTGCAGAAAAGTTAATGGAGATGCTCTTTCTTACCCGGCAGTAACAGTTGGATGCAGGGAGATTTGTTCTGTCACTGACTCTAGGCAGCCCCTACACTGGGTAGGGATTGGAAATGCAGAGTATTGATAGATGTAAAGCTGTAAAAGCCCAGAAAATGCTCAGCAGCATAGCTGGGAGACAGCTGCTTCCCCCCAGCCTTTTCCCTGTAGTGGAGAGTGACAGAGGAGATAAGGAAGATCAATTGGATTTACAAAGGGTTTCCCACCCATAATGGTGCACAGCAACAAAATCCCTGATAGTTTCACCCTTTAAGGAGCATAGATGAAGGTTAAAGTCACTCAGTGAGCCTTAATTAGTGAGAATGTAAACTAAAAGCCACACTGAGACAGAGTAAGGAGATGATAAGGAGAGAGAATGTGTGTTTTGTTCTTGGTGCTATTTGCCTGCAGCAATACCTACTCTGAGAAAAGGCTCTCCAGTTCTGGCAGTTAATGATCAGAAAGTCTCAGGCAGTCTCTTCTAAAGAAGCCAAGCAACCTTTAAATGCTCAGCTTCTTGATTATGTAAGCTGTAAAAGGTACTAAGTCAGAGAAAACTCTGCCCATGCCTTTAGATAAGGGCCCATTGGAGCACTAATTAAAATTGAGTTTATTAGTTAATATTTTGAATCTTCTCTATTAAAATATTGATGATGTCTGAAGAATGCAATGGAAGGCTTACTGGTTGTTCTTCTGTTCGGTCTGTACTCTGGAGACTTTACAGATGGGAATTTTTCACTTTTCCTTGACAGATTGTTTCCCTGACTTGCTGGATCAAAGCAGCAGGAGGGTTTTCTCAGTGTTGGTGGCACTGGAACACAGGGCAGTGGGCGCAGGAATAAACTGCACTGCTCCTCACAGCTTTTGTGTAGAAATGGGATTTGTGATCACCATGAGCTGTGGAGGAGCTCCTTGGCTTCCACCTTAGCTGCCTGTGAGGGAGCAGGGCAGCTCTTCCCAGCGATGGTCTCAGACAAATCCATGAACTGTGATTGTTCAAAGGAGTGATGGAAAGACAGGAAAAATGCTTTTGAATACCTTCTGGGCTTTTATAGTGTCCTGTTCTTCTAGTTAACCCACACAGGTCTATGCCTCTTGTTCTGTGATAGGTCACTGTCTTGCATCACTCAAATGTTCCTGTATTTCTTGACAGAAAACCAGTCCCAGTAGAATTCCAAAGCACAAGACACACCACCTTTACTGCAACTGGGATTTGAACACTTGTGTCTTTCCTGATACTCATTCATTAAAACCCTGTGGATTAAGAGGTGCAGGTGTTCCAGTGTCAGAGCTCTGTGACTCTCAGTGCTGCAGGAGCTTGCTCACAGCCTTTGCTTTTTGTAGTGTTCCCTACATAAATTTAAATCACTAATTAGTCCCTCCTGCACCTTCACTCTTTACTGTACTGCTTTTGGTTGCTATATGGTTGGCTAAATCCTCATGCTGAAATGGTGACTGGTATTCAGAGACTGAGTAAAATGTATTTTCGCTGTATTTTCTTCCCTTCTTCCAGTCCTTCCACTTCCATATGTACTTTATTTCTTGATGTCACACGTGCCCTGTGAGTCCCATTTATTTTTCCTCCTTTTCTGCTAATAATTCCTTTGATGTTCCTTGCAGTTTCCCAACATAAAGTGAAGCATGGTCCTAGCCAGGGGGACTTAGGTTGAATAACTTCTAAATTTCTTGCCAAATTCTCAACCAGAAAAAAAATATTAAAAATTCATAGATACTTTACTTCAAGTGATTCTATAAAAGTTCTCCCCTGCTTTATAAATGTCCATGTATTCTTCCTCTTGTTTCATCACCCTCCACCCTCCCTGAGGGAATGGTCTTAGGCTTTCCTGGTCTCTCTTGGAGCAGAGATGTCCTGGGGACTGTGGTCACCCCTCTGTTGTCCAAAGTGGTGGTTCCTCAGAAGGCAGAGCTGCTGGGCACTCCTGCAAGATTGCTGAAGCACCAGTTCCCAGTGAAACTGTGGCTGGTGTTCACTGGTGGAGCCAAGGCGGGGATATTCCCTTTGGTTTAGGTCTCTGTCACAAATGGTAGTAAACAAAGAAGTGCTGCAAGTGCCTTGAATTCGCTTCTCAGCTGAAGCTTCCTAATGGAAGATCTGAAGTCTGTATTTTATATTACTCTCTTTTATCTGTCTTATATACTTTTTCTTTCGGTACATAGTGTGTTCTCCATATGTTTTTTGTTGTTGTTTATAAAGACACATAGTTTATTTCTTAAAATTCTCATACCTGAATTGTGCCCTCGAATTTGTGAGTAAAATCATCAGCTTAATTGAGATGTAGATGATCACAGGCTGGATCCTGGGTGGGTAATGCCAAATGATCCTTCCTGCTGTGAAAGTGCTGGAGTAGTTACAGGTGAAACTGTGTTACCTCTGCAGGTAATACCAAAGTGAGAGTGATTTCTCTGCTAAACACACACTCTGCAGTTTGCTGGAGTAGTTACAGGTGTAACTGTATTACCTGTGCGGGTAATACAAAGGGAGGATGATTTCTGTCCTAAACACACGCTCTGCAGTTGCTCCCCTCTGAAATTCCATGACTTGGTGGAGAACAACCCATGCAATTTGTTTGTTTAGACAATTGCTCTCCTTCCTCTGCTCCCACTCTTTTTTAGGAATGTGCATTAGCTTTATTTGCATCCTTCTTGTCCGGAAGAAAACAGAGTTATTTTGAAACTGGAATACGGAAGCCAAACCTCATTGTAGTAGTCCTGATGGCTGGGGGTGTGACTGCCAAATAATATCCAGAACACTTCTCTTTTCACAGTCATGGCTTGGATGGCAGCCATGCATTTTCCACTGAATTAATGAATATCACATCTAGCACTGCTGCCAGAAACATAAGAATAAATGGGAGTGCTTCTGAAAGAGTGTCTATAGAAGATTGCTCTTTGATGATGGATTTAAAGCTTGCACCTTCTTTATTCTTTCAATTATTTACCTGCTCTGACTTACTAACCTATATAAACAAGAGTTCTTTTTCCTATTCTCATTACATAAAATCTAAACCCAGCTGTCAGTGCAAAACTCAGTCTGCAGGCAGCATCACAAACACTGGGGAGAGGAAAAACTCTTTCCTCAACATTGTCAGACGCTGTAAAGCCCTGTGATAATGTCCTGAATCAGAAGCAGGGATGGTATTGTGATAGCACTTTAATCATTAATCCACCTCAAAGACTCCTGAGTGAGCAAGGCTTCCTTTCTCAATGGGATTAACCACTGAGAACATTACAAATGCTGCCAACGCCTACATATTTGTACAGAGATAACCCTGTTACAGCAGTACATGCTTTTTTTATCTTTTCTTACTTGCACCAGCATGATTCATTAATGGTTATTTTGGAGATGAAGAAATGTGGGCTACTAATATAATTTAAAATGCTGTTATTTTAATGACTAAGTCTGCAATGTTTTAGTTTCTATTTAACACCAAGTGTCTAAATGGAATTAAGGATAGCGAGACAATTATCAGCTTCAATTATTGGGTTTCATCTTCGAAAGATCCTGCTTAATAACATGACTTCAGAGCTTGCTATCCTCTCTTTAGGAGAGAAGATATTTCAGGAGGTGAATGGTTGCATTGTGTATCTACCATCTTCAGCATAAAAGAAATTGGGAGTTTGCAGGGAGAGACTGTGCTCAGGTAACCCAACAGTGGTCAAAAGTGTCAGTGGGACTTAACTTGGTGCTTGGGTTCACTTTGGAATTGAGGGGATGAGAATAAGAGCAAAGGAGGAACTCTTGAAGGTCACTTAGACTAGAAAACAGGGGTAAATAGTGTGCAGAGGGTAATGTGGGAGCCATAATGATGGGTCTCACTATTCATGACCTCATCGATGCTTTTGGCTTTCTCAGGTGTTATGCAGGTCTGTGGGGTGTGGATGAATTACTGGCTGCCTCTACACTCAAAATCCCAATAGCTTTCTATCCTTAAATTCTCCTGGAACTGCTTGCAGATCCATGGGCTTCAGGGAAGCTGCAGAGTCAATATTTTGTTCTCTTGGTGCTCAGTTGATGGTTTTGTTGGTAATAGCTCTGCCAGATAAAATGGGCTCCTTGCTGCTCTGCTGTAAAATATGAAAGTGGTAATGCAAGTTTTTGGTCTTCAAATACATCCCAGAGTAGTGTCTACCTGTGGGAAACCAGCAGGCAGAGTGAAAAGCTCTCCCAGTGCTCTGGTTCCTCTGCTGGTAGTTCAAGCCCAATTATGTCTCCTCTGGAAAATCCTGTATTCTTTACTCACTGGAAATATCACCCTCAAAGTGCAATAACGTGTGAAAAAGTTATAGTAATGTCATATTAACAGCTCAGTTGTTCTCTCCCCTCTTCACAACTGAACTTTGGCACATGGAGATTGGGTGACTTTATTCCACTCTTGTTTAAGCATTTGTATGTGAAACCTCCTGGTTATCCTTCTTTCCTAGACACTGTTTCCTTGTGTCCAGCTCCTTGCCCCACCCATTTGTCTTGGGTCCTAATTTTAGGTAACTTTGATTGACATGAGGTGATATCTTCTAGAAATTTTCTCTCCTGCTGTGCCCTTATGTGCCATTGGTTTCCCCTGGCTCTGGGGGTGGGAAGGTTATCCTTAGAGAGCTGGTGATGGAAGCAGTGAAAAGCAACTGTAGCCATGAGAGGAAGGGAAAATGAAATTGCAGAATTGCAGTGAAGGCCACCAAGATCTGAGAGTTGAAGAAGAGGAGCTGTCTTAGTTTTGAGGGGAAAAAGACAAAATGTTTACCCACAAACGGAGGAGGGGATTCCTCCACAATGATCACATCACTCTTTATCAAATATAAGAAAAGGAACTTTAGTCAGAAAATGGATATAAGAAGGATAACTGTTCTTAACTTACATATACATATATATGTAGGTATAGATATAACTGCAAACAGACCAGAGCAAACTGCTTCCCCAACACCACAAGAAAAAAAAAACAAAAGAAAACAACCCCAAACCCAGCAGGTTTCCTCCTGGAGGAAAGTTATACTTATGGTCAGTGTCTGTCACAGCCCGACTGGCTGCAGGGTGAGCTTCCAGTCCCTCTCCAGCGAGACAGACGAGCGATGAGCACTCAGATGAATTCTGTCTCTCCCTCTGTGTCCCTTGTCTCAAACGAAGAAGGAAAGCTGGAGGCGGAGAGCCGCAGCATGTCCCGGGAAGCAGCTGTGCCTTCTCTCTCCTGGGTTGCTGCTGCGGACGGGGCGGGCAGGCCACGACACTGCAGGTGGCAGGGAGACCAGAGCGGTGACCAGGGCCCCGATCCGAACCAGGAGAACAGCTGTGGCAAAGATAAAAAAAATGGAACCAGCTCGCCAAAGAGCAGCAGCAGCAGCACCAGGAGCAGGAGAAAAAACGGCTTCCCTTCTCCAGCAGCACATGCACCCCCCGCTCCTGCGTTCAGCCAAGCTAAAAATGGAATGTCCCCAAAAACAAAAGAGTCTGCCCCCCACCCAAACGATTATATAGCAGTTAACTACTACTTTTGTTAACTAATGGCATGGGCAGTTAGTGGCAGGGAGAGAATTTATATTATAATTCCAAACTACAACAGGAGCTAAAAGAAGATGTTTCTTTGCTGTTTTCTTATCACTCCTGCCTTGGCCAACTCTCACTTGGGCATGAACTGCAACAAAATTTGTCCAATACTCACCCCTCCCAGTAGAGTTGTCTGTATAAATTGTGCTGAACTAACACGTTACACCATTTGACCATTTTAACCACTTACATCTTTTGAAACTTCTGCAAGAGTCCAATCTCCCTCCCCATGGAGAGCATTATACACTTTCCAGTTATGAAAATGGTGTGATTCTAAATAAAACTTGCATGATCCATCAACACTTTTGGAAGCACAGATGCTTTGTCCCACTATTTACTAAAGAGGTTCACACTTAGATTAAAGCAGTGAAATCAAATCACTGAATAAAGCCTGGAACACCATAATGATTTAAGGAATTCGTTGAGAGCTTCTGGTAGGAAGAAAGTTACACAAAGGCAAAATGAAATTGTTTTCTGTACAACACCAGAGTGCAGAAACACTGTGCAACCCGGTATTGGTGCACTTGTTCTGCTCAGCAAACAACAAGCAGGTTGTCTTTGTTCTCTGCAATATCAGACTGCAACCCACAAATTCAAATGCTGCAACCCACAAATTCAAATGCTGCAACCCACAAATTCAAACACTACAACCCACAAATTCAAATACTGCCCCTGAGGCCCATCTGTGTCAGACATTGGAGGAAGGGCCAGGAATCTTTTTTTGTAGGAGCCACCAGCTGTGAAATTCTCTTAGTAACACTGGTTTTTAATTTATTTCTTTATTCAGCATAAACTGTGTGGGTTGGCATATGCACGGCCCCCTCATGTTAAGTGATACTTTTTCCCAACTCAATGTATACATAATGCAAAGAATGAAATTAATTTGTTGTGTACTTTGATGCTTCTGAGTGGTGCTGCATCAGGACAAGACTTTCCAGTGTATTATTAGTGGAGAAAATTGCGCCATTCTTTCACCAGCTTGTTTAAAGCCCATAAGAATTTGTAGTGGCATATAATTGTATTTGATTCATATTTTCTATCTTATTATTGGAGGTAGAAAGGATGCAGCTTCAGGGTTTCACACTTGAGTGCTTTCTGTTCAAGCTGATACTCTGAGCTGAACAGATCTTTCTTTCCAGATGCTGTACAAGTTGTTAATCTCTTGCTTCATTGATGCTTCTAAGTCACTGCTGGATAAAGACGAACCATTCCGGATGAGTTCTGCTTGCTGATGAAACCAGACCTTGAAATCAGCCCAATACACCTTTGAAGCAATTAATGACAACAAGTGCTTTCATGTTTTATCGACTGCAAATCAGCCATTGCCTTTTTTGAAAGAGTTCTCAATAACTGCTTGCTTTTTAAAAGCTTCTCTTTTTCCTTGTCTTCACAGCCAGCGGAGAGAACTCTTTGTTATGTGAGTACACAATTTTATGGAGGGCAGGCAGCAATATTCATTGGAGTTATTTGTGTTATTCAGAGTGAGACTGGGTGTTGCTTTCAACCCAAATGTGCATAATGGAAATGAGGGGCTGTGAGTGCTCTGGGAGTATAAAACCTGGAGAATCTCTTGTTGAGTGGCCTTCCCATTCCAGGGAGAATGCCCTGCACAAAAATCTAGAAAATAGAGGGGTTTATTTGGGCATGTTTCTGCTTTGGCAGATCTACCTGTGAGAGTGACAGTGAGCCATTCATATTTTATTCAGATAGACTCCTTGCTTCAACATTGCTGATAGATTTCAGTCCTGGTTTTAAATTCCCCCTCAGCTATTGTAGCTTCCTCTCATTATGTTTGCTTTTCTCTCTCTCTTCAAGCTGCTGCTTGCAAGACATCTCCCTCATTATTGGCCATTGTTCCCTCCCCTCTTCTAGCCTTTCCCACAGAACTGGAGGGTTTGATTTTCCCACCTTTCCCCTTCTGTTGCTCACCTCCCTACACTCCTGACCCAGATTCCTCCCCCAAAGCATCCTCTCATCCTTGGGGACAAGGTTTTATTTTGGCTCCCAGGGAAATTCTGATCTGTGTGTCTGTATCGCTGCAGGCACAGCTTCACAGATTTGCAGGTGCTGCCACACTGAGCCTGGTAATTTTTCTTTTCAAAAAGGGAAAAGCCATGAGATTCAAGCTCTTTTGGATCATGATTTCTTCTCCTATTGCCTTCTAACCTATCAAAGAAGTGTCAGACATTTGCTGTGACACATAACAAGTTTTAAGAGATACCCAGCAATTTTTTTAATGTAATCTAAGTAGAAGATTCTCTGTCTCTGCTTGATGTTGTGTAAGCATCTCAAAGCAAAGCCCCAAGGTGAACATGACTCCCTTCTGCAGACACGTGCAGCTCTTGGAATGCTTTTCCTTGCATTGCTGCTGTAATCTTAGTGAAGGCTTATTTATAATTACTTGAGCAAGGCAAGAAAGAAGGATTTTCATTTCCCCTGATTTTCATTTCACTTAATGTGTGACAACTATATATTCATCAACTTCTAAATTCCTTTGGAATGTACCCACAAACACACCTCAGTGGTATTGTTATTAAAACAATTGTAACAACAGGGATTGAGTGAAGTGGAACAGGAGAGCTTGGCAGTGAGTGGCCACTTCACCACATGAGAAATTGCCTGTGTTTAAATCCTCCACACCATTGTGCCTGTGCTGAGAGCCTTCCCAGCTCCGCGTGGCTGTTTTTTGAGGGAGCTGTGGGAAGCAGCTGCTCAGGAGAGCAGCGTGACAGTGCCCCTTGTCCTGGCACTGCAGCGGCAGTGCCCGCTGACGGAAGGGCTGTCTGGCACATGGCTGTGCCACTTACACTGCTATTTTTCGCTTTTCCTTCTAATTGATAACTCCTGCCATCTGTTCCTGAGCTTTCCCTCTGCTGTCCTTGCCCACACACAGTCTCCTGCCCCCGTCCCACCATTCCAGCTCAGGCTGGCTGCCCGAAGGCTGGGAGTGATATCACTGGTACCCCAGTGCTAAGAGGGTACTAATGGTGCCAACAGAGGTACCACCGAGGTTGGGGCGGCTCAGCCTCTTTGAGCATCATCTCAGCAGGCTCAGATGCTTCTCTGTGCTTCAACTGCAGCTCCCTGGGCAACCACCCCAGATTTTTTTGCAGAAAAATAAAAAAACCCAAACCAACCTTTTGGTTTATAAGTGTTTCCCTGAGGTGGATTCCTGAATGTGTTGCCACCACTTGGGTTTCTGATCAATCCATAATCTGAAGCACAGTAGCAACTCAGGTTGGGTTCCCCCCACCACCAAGAGCCTTTATGTGCTTTGCAGTCTATATTTGAATCCCTCTTTCCTTATCTGATTCTCCATTTGATGGCACAGCATACGGGAAGCCTATTTTACAGTGGAGAGAAATGCATTTGTACATGCTAAGAAGTGCATTTTTAACAGAGGCTGAGATGGTAAAGAGATTTTTTTTTTTCTGGCAAGGACTCCCAAATGGACAAAATCAGAAAGAATAAAACCATGGCAGTCATAACTTGTGTTCTGCCTTATCTGAGAAGCCTTTGCCCTTAGAGGTGTTGGTGGGAAGGTTAAACAGTGCTTGGGACAGATGCTTTTTTGCTTTTTAAAAAGCATCCAAGTACCTAAAAATAGATCCTCCAGAGCATGTAAGTCACTGATTTTCCATAGATTTCTAATGGGGGCTGTGGACTCCAATACCTGTAAAAATTGGGATAGTTTTGTTACAACTGTGCAAAAAATGCTCATCAAAATGAACTTGAGAGCTGATATTTTCGTTTTTGTTTAAGGTGCCCTTTTCTCCTCTCACATCCCCATGCAGAGCTCCCACACACTTTAGGGAGCCCCTGCCAAAGAAGCAGGGGAATGAGGGTTTAGCTCACCTCTGGTGAGAAGGTTCTTTGTGATTTTTAGATAAAGGATGGTAATGGTTTATGACTTTTATTGACTTTTTTTGTACTGATAGAGTAAAATTATTAGGTTTTTGTCCTGAGATGACAGTACCAAGACTATAGTTGTGAGGCAGAAAATCTTTCAGGAAAAAGTGGAAGCTGCTGGAATATTTTCTTTTTAAATTTTCCAATACTGTAGAATTCAGAACTTCAGTGAAAAATAAACAAACTCTAATAAGCTATTAGTGAAAATGAGGAAAAACTCAAAAACTGCAGCTGCAAGCATTCACTGACTTCCTTGATTATCATATTTTTCCAGTGTACAATAGTGATTATTGCAGGAGGCTCTGCCATGTAGGAAGAAATCGTATTTCCTGTGTTGGGGAGGAGACAGACAATTAAATGGAATCAAATGCTCACTCATCAGGTGATATCTCTGCTGGTGTAGGATGGAAAGAGTTCCCCCAATTTCCATGGAACTCAATAATTTCAAGTGACTTTAATATTGTTTTATGCTTTTATAACACCGATTAGAAGCCTCTGGATTGATCTAGAAGCTTCTAATCAGTGTTATAAAAGCATAAATGATGAAATGTTACAGCCCTGGCAAGAATCTAATAAAAATCCCCCCTTGGGATTGATTTTGATTGACTGCAGTTGCCTGTCTGTTTTTATTTTACTGTATATGAACAGACATGGTGAGCACCATCAGGTTAACCCAGGGATTAAAGCCTTGGGCTCTCACTGCTTTGAGCCCCTGACCCTCCAGAAAAAAAAAAAAAAAGGCAATAAAGGTTCCAGTAATACTCATCATTCTTTTGTCCTTTGCAACTCCAAATATAATCAGGGGGATTGGGTGAAGATTTTAGAAAATGGAAAGCACAAAAGCTTGTCATTCCAATTAGTGGCACAGTTCTGGTGTAGCAGTTCTTGTTCTGGAAATTACATTGGTTCTTCTGGGGAACTAATTAATGCACATATTTGTAAGTTAGTGAATAGAAGTTCCAAGTGATTCTTTAGGAAGCTTTGCATCTCTTAAAAGTTTAGAAGAAGATTCTTCCTGTCAAATAAAGATGTTTGATGCTGTGTCCAGCATTTCCCCTGGCAAGATTTCCACCTGCTAAGGAGAGTTGCTTTTAAAAATAAATTGAACAAAAACGAAAAATTATATTAGAGAAATACTCTTTTCTTTATAAATTTGACACTGGAATGTTAAATTAAGTTTAAACCATGCAATTAATTTATGCTTACTAATTTTGTCAGTGCTATGTTAACTATAAGATCATTATGCATAAAGACATTAAATCCATTTAAGTAATTCATTTTCTGTCTTGAAGCAGTTTTCTCAGTAAGAAACTCCCGTAATTTTCAAAATAGCTGCATTAAAGGTGATCAGAGAAGCCTGAAATGGAATAAATATTTATTAACTGTTATATAGTTTATGTTATTTAGGGTAATTTTTTAATGTAGGTTACTCTTTTTTTTTAGACAGCAAATACTCTGTTCTTTGGAATCTGTATCTTAGATTTAACTAGATATGCTTAAAATTTGTGTCACTTTTAGCACCTCCCCCTGCTTTCTGTCTGCCTGTCTCAGTTCTTTGCTCTTCCTCTGGAAGCACATTTGCACTGCCTGGCACAGCTAGAGATTTATTCTTTTTAAATTAGTACTTTAAAATCTTCATCTTCTATTTTCTGGCATCTGCACTGAATTTACGAAAAGAGCTTCATTATTTTGTTTGTTTGTTTGTTTTGTATTTTTTACCATGTGCAAAAAGAAATTCTCTTTTATCCCAGTGCAATGTAAGGGGAAGGGAAAATAATTGTGCTTGTAATCTCTGGTTCAGGTTGGAATTTGGACCATGGCGAGACATTGTGTGTAGTGGCAGGTTCGTAACATTGGCACTGGATGAAGCTTGGGGGGACTTGGACTGCTCCTCAAACTGCTGCTTTGGAATATTTCAGGGAGCTGGGAAATAAAGAAGGGAAAGGAAGGGAAGAGGGGAAAGGAAAGAATGAGGGGTAAGGGAATAAAGAGGGGAGAGGAGGTAAAGGGGAAAACGAATAAATAGGGGAAAGGGAATAAAGAGGGAAAGGAAATATAGAAGGGAAATGCAATAAAGGGGGGAAGGGAATAGAGAGGGGAGAGGACATACAGAAAGGAAAGGCAATGTAGAGTGGAAAGGAATCACAGAAGGGAAAGACAATATAGAGGGGAAAGGAAATATAGATGAGAAAGGCAAAAAAGGGGAGAAAGGGAACAAAGAGGGAAAAGGAATAAAGAGGGGAAAGGAAATATAGAGGGGAAAGGGAATAAAGAGGGAAAGCGGATAAAGAGGGAAAAGGAATAAAGAGGGGAAAGGAAATATAGAGAGGAAAGGGAATAAAGAGGGAAAGAGGAGAAGGGAAAGAGAGGACAAGGAAAAGAAAGAGAAAGAAAAGAAAGAGGAGAAAGTTAATAGCAGAAAGGAAATAGGCAAAAGGAAATAGGTAGTAAGATGAAAAAGATGGTAAAAATCGAGTAAACAGCAAATGAGCAGCAAATAAATTTGCAAGAAACAAATAAACAGCCAACAAGCAAGTAAACAGTACAATCCGCTACGCAGCGAGAGTCAGCTGTGCGAGTTCAGAGCTGAACGCTGTTCCCAGCAGCTCCCAGTGCCCAGCAGCTCCCAGTGCCCACAGCTCCCAATACCCAGCAGCTCCCAATGCCCAGCAGCTCCCAGTACCCAACAGCTCCCAGTGCTCAACAGCTCCCAGTGCCCAGCAGCTCCCAGTACCCCGCAGCTCCCAGTGCCCAGCAGCTCCCAGTACCCAGCAGCTCCCAGTACCCAGCAGCTCCCAGTGCCCAACAGCTCCCAGTACCCAGCAGCTCCCAGTGCCTAACAGCTCCCAGTGCCCACAGCTCCCAGTACCCAGCAACTCCCAGTGCCCAGCGGCTCCCAGTGCCTAACAGCTCCCAGTACCCAGCAGCTCCCAGTGCCCAGGCTGCCCCGTGCCCAGCAGCTCCCAGTGCCCAGGCTTTCCCGTGCCCAGCGGCTCCCAGCGCCGTGCCCGACATCTCCCAGCACCGTGCCCAGCAGCTCCCAGCGCCGTGCCCATCATCTCCCAGAGCCGTGCCCACCTCCGAGCCGGGCGGCAGTGTGTGTGTGTGTGTGTNAGGAGAAAGTTAATAGCAGAAAGGAAATAGGCAAAAGGAAATAGGTAGTAAGATGAAAAAGATGGTAAAAATCGAGTAAACAGCAAATGAGCAGCAAATAAATTTGCAAGAAACAAATAAACAGCCAACAAGCAAGTAAACAGTACAATCCGCTACGCAGCGAGAGTCAGCTGTGCGAGTTCAGAGCTGAACGCTGTTCCCAGCAGCTCCCAGTGCCCAGCAGCTCCCAGTGCCCACAGCTCCCAATACCCAGCAGCTCCCAATGCCCAGCAGCTCCCAGTACCCAACAGCTCCCAGTGCTCAACAGCTCCCAGTGCCCAGCAGCTCCCAGTACCCCGCAGCTCCCAGTGCCCAGCAGCTCCCAGTACCCAGCAGCTCCCAGTACCCAGCAGCTCCCAGTGCCCAACAGCTCCCAGTACCCAGCAGCTCCCAGTGCCTAACAGCTCCCAGTGCCCACAGCTCCCAGTACCCAGCAACTCCCAGTGCCCAGCGGCTCCCAGTGCCTAACAGCTCCCAGTACCCAGCAACTCCCAGTGCCCAGCGGCTCCCAGTGCCTAACAGCTCCCAGTACCCAGCAACTCCCAGTGCCCAGCGGCTCCCAGTGCCTAACAGCTCCCAGTACCCAGCAACTCCCAGTGCCCAGCGGCTCCCAGTGCCTAACAGCTCCCAGTACCCAGCAACTCCCAGTGCCNTGCGGAGCAGGCAAGGGCTTTCTTTTTTTTTTTTTTTTTTTTTTTGTGAGCAGCTCCAGTCTGTGCACAGTTGGCTCGCGGCTGACAGACAGAATGTGGGGTGGGCTTTGCCACCAGAACGCTGGGTACTGCATGCCCCGCGATGCTTCCACAGTGCCCAGAAACCTGCTGCTTATGTCAGGGTGCAGCCAGCCTCAACACGTAGAAATTGGGTAGCTCGACCCTTTTTATATTTCATTTTTTTATTATTCTTTTTTATTTTTTTTTTATTTNGGGCGCATCCCGAGCCGCGCTCCTCACACCCGCGGGCCCGAGCGGAGCGGGATCAGCCCCGTCTGCGGGGCCGTGGCGGCGGCAGGTTGGTTCACATGACTGCTGCTGGCGGAGACAGCAAGAGCTGCNTTTATTTTGCCTCTTTCTTCCCAGCAAAGGTTATATAATGAGGGGATTGCTGCTAAAGTAAAAAGGGAAAATGAAGTCTTTGTTAAATGCCTTCACAAAGAAAGAAGGTAAGCAATGAAAGCAGAACACTTTGATATTTCAGACCGGTGTTTTCTTGTGTACATTGGCTATGATGGGCTGAGTGATTCTGTAATTAATCAGTTCCTGCGATTTCTTTTTCAAAATTATTTGATGTTAGACAGTCCATTTAGGCGAGTGGTTATTAAACTGGATGTGACTTTGTTCCTTTTAGGATTCTCTCTGAAGAACCAAGTAGTCATAGAAATGTTTTTGGTCCCTGAGAAATGCATTTGGAACCACGGAAGGATTTTCCAGGGTGAATTTTGTCAGTGAATGGTGCTGAATTGCCCCTTCAGATGTATGAAGTGCCAGGAATAGAACTCAGAGTGCTGGAGGAAAGATTATGTGGTGCTTTCAAGGATGCTTTTAGGGATGATAAATTTAAACTTTAGGGGCATGTAATTAGTTCAGGCATTTTCATGTCATTTTATATCAAGTGTTTTTCCCAGACAAGTTTTGCAACAGTTAGACTTACAGTCCTGAACATGGGCAAAATAATAGGGAAAACCAGTGTCCAACAGGGATTAAAGCATGGATATTTGCATTTAATCATATTGTGTTGAAGTTAATTTTTTTAAATTATGAAAATAATATAAATTATGCCAATAAGAAGCAGCTAAAAAAATATCCACCCACTTACAGTTTGCAGATTGCTGGGGAAAAGAAACAGTTGGGTGGAATATTCATCACTTCAGGCATGGAAATGCTTATTTTTAACTCTTTCTGTAAAATATTTGTGTTAGACACTTGTCAATTGGTGTCATTAGTTGTCCCTTTCCCTGTTTATTTTCTGTAGTAGGGGCTAATTTTGCTCGTAGTTCTCTTCTTAAGAATGGAACATTAATAGCAAAGCAAAAACTAAACTCTTAAATGGGTAAAATCCTTCTAGGACCTGTAAGGGGAAAAGGATGGATTTCCCTTGGTATGAATGTGCTCAGCAGCTCTCTGTCCATCCTGTCACCCTGCCCCTTGTGCTCCCTCCCCTCCCACCAGAAGATATCCCACCAGCCTCTCCAGAGCCACATAAATAGCCACAAACCATGGGCAATATTTTGTTTTATGGATCTGTGGCTGGGCATGCTGCTTGGGTGGCACCTGCTTAAGTTCATAGAAAATTAAAACCTAAGGGTCAGACCCAGTTTTTACTGAATCCAAGACAAACTTTGATGACCTCAAGGGAGCAGGATTAGACCTTCAGGTAGAAAATGTGTCAAACATTCCCTATATTCAGTTTTGTGTGGTTTCTCCTTGACTGAATTCTGCTTTATTGTATCTGGGAGATATCCTTATCTTCAATGAAATAATTTCTAAGGCCGTATTCCAAATGTCAAAAACAGAGGAATGCACAAAAGTCACATCCCTGTCCCCTACATCAATATGAGGATATGGGAAATAAATGCTGCGAGTTTTCTGTGAGGTGACACTACCCAGGGCTCTCGGTGTGACATCTGAGGCACTTAGGGGCTCTCAGTGACATACTCAGCTGCTTTGAAACCTTGAAAAAGGCTGAAATGTGAAAAACGGGAAGTGTCATGAAAATGATACAGATTTCTGCCAGTTCTCAGCATAATATTGGACTTCTCTGCTTTATCCCCGATCAGTTTCTAAAGACTGTTTCCCTTATTTCAAAGGAAATATGGAATCGAAACCCTTTCTCCCTTTCTCTTGTTTGGTTGCTCTGATGTTGTTGAGTTGTTTACTAGAGAAAGTTTCAGCTCATTAGAAACACAAAGGATGTTATTTTAAAATATTCAGAGTTGTAGTTAATCATAAACTGATTCTGGTGAAAATTATATAAACAATTCTTCTTCTTGCAGTTCCACATCTATTTTAGCTCTCAGTTTTGCTCTGAAACCTTAAATTTTGCATTGTTCTCTCAATTAAAGGCTCTATTTCAAGGCAGGACAGATTGATTCCTGTGTAAATTCATATTTATGTGAATTTATTTACTTGCACGGTATGACAGACATTCTTATTCTGGTTTTTGTGTGGTTTTGAAGGGTATTGAATGAGTAGACATTTCTGTCACTTCATAAATGGCACTTACTGGCACTTTAGACATGTAGGATGGTATTTTGTGGAGCTTCTTTCCCTATTTAAGTAGATTTTTTTTTTGAGAATCACAACAGCTCAGTGAAGTCCTCAGAATAACGCCTGGTTGCCTTTTGTGAGTTACACTACTTTGACTTCTTACGTGTAATTCTGTATACTTTGGCTCCAGCCCTGTGACCCCATGAGCTCCACTGAGATCAGTTAATGAGGGGAGTTGCAACAGTGGGGACGAGGCAAGCACGAGGTTTTGGGGGAAAATCCTTTATTACCTTATGCTAGGATAGGAAATTCCATTACACCTGTGGTAGCTGAGTGCCTTTTTATTGGGGAATTTGCCTTTTTATTAGGGAATGTGCCTTTTAAGCCACACTTGGAGCAGACTGACCCACTAAAGGCAGAAAAGGAGGGCTGGAAAGCGCTGTGTGCAAATGTACCAGGAACATGCTGAGGGCATGGCCCCTCTGCTCTGTGGCAGATTTTCTTGCCCTTGCTTTGTTTCCTGTTGTGGCTGTTCCATGACCAAGTGCTGGCAGCGTTAGGGGCAGCCATGCCCTCCCTGGGACGGTGTATTCCCCCCGGGCAATGTGCTCTATATACAACAGTGAGAGAAGGAGTGGGAATGCCCAGATTAGAAGGAGGGGAGCACCGAGGGACCACAGCACTGTAATAGAGTTCTGCCAGGAGAGGAAGCCATGGCCTCAATTTTTAACCTGAAAGATGGGGATAAGGTGACTGTTAGCACTACATATTTCAGGTTAGGCCTGGAGCTGTGTTGGCCAGTTTGGGTGCCATCTGGGGCAAGGGAGGGACAAGCTCCTGCCTCAGAAGTTTTGCTGGTCAGCTCTGCTCTGTGCCTTTCTGCTCGAATGTGGAGGCACAGCACAAAAATGAGTTTTCTGAGCCTCAAGCTTGGCAATAAAGAGGTGTTTCCCATTTCCTAGACCATAGTTCAAGCTGTTCAGCTCACTCATGCCACTGGTGTTGCCTAACTATTCATCCAAGCCAATAAACAGGTTAATGTTGCTCTGTTGTTTTTGATAATGTTTTGAGGATAATGAGTTCGATCAGCTCTGCTGGCAAGGTAGAGTTTTTGTTCCTGCACAAGAAACAATGCCATATGTTGCTGGATCTTTTTATGTGGTGGTAAACACATCTGAGTGGTGAAATCATCTGAGCTTACCCTGAATGCCTTTCTTCACACAGTGCCCTTCAGGGAGGCTCCCACCTACTCCAACCGAAGGCGGAGACCTCCAAGCACCTTGGCAGCGCCTCGGATCCTGCTGCGCTCCAACAGCGACAACAACCTAAACATCAACAGCTTCCCCGAGTGGTCAGCGTCCTCGTCTGCCTCCTCCCACCGCAGCCTTTCCCCCCATCTGCTCCAACAGATGCAGAGCAACCCCAATGGCACTGTGAAAACTGTAGGGAGCTACACACCATCCTCGCGGAGCCGCTCGCCGTCCCTCAACAGGCTGGGGGATGATGCCAAGCGGCAGCAGCACAGGCACATCAGGTGACTCTCTGGCTGTCTGAGACCTTCCTAAAGTCATTGTGCTGCATTGCCATGGGGTTTGTGTTATTTGTATGCCTGCTTTGCACTCTGTGTAATATGTAGGTATTAAATCTCAGCACAGTGGGCCATGTCCAAGTGTGGATACTTTAACTGGAAGGCCCAGACAAAGGCAGCTGTTTTCTCACAGGGCTGCAGCAGCCAGGCAGGCTTTAGAGTTCAGCAGAGCTCACAGTGACTTACCACAGGGTTTGCATCTCCAAATCCAGGTGCTATCTCTAAAGATCTTTTAATAGTTGAAATAAGGATTGAGTTGAACAGCAAAGTAAACTGTTTCTGAGTATCTGTCATGCCTGGAATCCATGCTGGAGTTGCTCATGTGTAATGGAGGAGAGAATGCTGAAATTCTCCCTTCTGTAGATGTGTGCTGAGCCAAAGAGTAGAACAGAGGGAATAACTGCAGGCTGGCCTAGAGCAGAGGAGGCTTCTTGAAGTGGTGGTGACAGATGTCATGGACTTCCTTCCCTATTATCTGTGCTGCAGGGCTTGCACTACCTATGGCTTTGCTGCTCTTCCTTTCCTCTTGTGTTACAAATGTGATTTAGTAGGCACTCTACACAAATATCCTGCTGCCATGTCCCACTGGAGAGCAAATCCTGACTAATTAGAGTGATGGATGTATTGTAAGTGATATAATAAAACAGAGGACTGGCTCTGAGTTTGGACACAAGTGGGGGCTGAGCTTGGGGAAGCCACTGCCCTATGAAGAGGCAGTTGCAGCTTCACTTTGAGGAGGACTCAGGAACTCCATCTGCCAAGCGTGCAAGAGATTGAGCTGCACCAGGAGGAGGGGCTGAAATGCCAAGAAGAAGGAAGGGATCAGAGCTGAGCACTGATGGAGAGAGCTAGAGCTTACATGTTTGCACCAAACACAATTAACTCACCAGTCTCTTAAAATATCAGGCTTTGTCTGTCTTGTTTCCTAATATAAAAATTTCCTCCCTCCCTACCTGTGATTAATGATGGGCAAAAGCTCATTTGGGTGTAAACTGGGTGGCACTTCCTCCCAGAGCCCAGGATCAGCTTCAAACCAGTCTGCAATGAGTGGTTGAACAATAACTGGGTAAAGAGGTAACCATGAGGTGCTTTTCAGTGAATGAGCTTTCATCTTCCACTGCATTCCACTGGTGCCACCAGAGTGAGAGGGTTTACCTCAGTGTCAGTGATTATTTTAGCTGGAAGAGACAAAAAGAGCTTTTTCATCAGTATTCCTAGGACAACACCCTTGAAATTCTTGAAGTATAAACTATCCTTGGAGGTAGGGGCAACAACTGGAAATTTTTTTTGACTGAGCAGAACATTGCTTTGACTTTGTTCAGCCACTTTCCTCTTCCCTTTCTGGATGTTTGTGGATACAAATTTTAAGCCTGAGAGTTTGTGGAAATAAAATTTTGGCCTTTCTCTTAGTGCATCAGTATCACAACTGTGGAGTTTCCTGTGTACCATCAAAGCTTGTTTCAGAGACATCCGGAGTATGGGCAAGTACTGAGAAGAGAACTGGAGGCTCTTTAATTTTAAAGACAACTAAAAGGCTTTCATATATAATTTTTCCTGCATATAATGCCTTTTCTTGCCACAGGCCCATTTTGCAGGCATGAATGGCACCTTAAATGACCCTTCCCTCACAGATTTTGTTGAGCTGAGTGACCACCTACTTACAGTCAACCAAATGTGGGAATTGTTGCTGACTCTATTATTCACAGATAAGAACATTCTCCACAAGAAACTAAAAAGCCCTTTTTGGCATAGCAGTAGGTTGGATTGTGTAGCAGAAGAAGCCAGAAGGGGCAGGATAATGGAGAAGCTCAGAGTTTGACAAAGGGTTAGTGAGGTTTGTGGGGTTTGTTTTGCAAAGACTTGCTGGAAAGTGGTGCTTGAAGGGGTTCATGTGATCCTTGCAGCCTGTATGGCTCAGGTCTTTTATCTTCTGAAATGGCAAGAGGAGAGATTTAAATTAGATATTGGGAAGAAATCCTTCCCTGTGAGGGTGGGCAGGCTCTGGCACAGGTTGCCCACAGAAGCGGTGGCTGCCCCATCCCTGGAAGTGTCCAAGGCCAGGTTGGATGGGGCTTGGAACAACCTGGGATAGTAGAAGGTGTCCCTGCCCATGGTGGGAGGGTTGCACTGTTACCATCTTTAAGATCCTTTCCAACCCAAACTGTTCTATGATTCTCAAGAGGCTTTTCATAGCAAACTGGTTGTCTTTGGGGCTGGAGAGGCAAAGGAGTGGACACCTTTCCTGTGGAATTTGTCCCACAGTGATTAGTAAATGAGGTGCCAATGCAGCCTCAGCCAGGAGGGCTGCCTTCTTCTGGGAGAGAGGGGAAACACGGCCACACATCTTGTGACATCCCTGCACTCTCCTTCTACTCCTCCTGCCATGGGACTTGGGCTTGGAGCCCAAGCTGGGGCAAAGGAGTGACATGAAAGATCTTTGATTTTAAAAACTCCTCCACCCCACTTTGCAGCCCTGGTTTCCATCAGTGAGCCTGTTACAGGAGAAGTTCTGCATTCATTGTGTGGGTTAAATGTGTCATTTCCCTTTCCTCCTTCAGTAAGAGAGAAAATGAATGTATCTTCTGTGGCAGCAGCTGAAGGAGATGCTGGGAGATAACATTGTGAAGAGCTGCTACCAGACAGGCAGAAACACAGCTTGATGCAAGTGCAAATCGGATGTGGAGCAACAGTTTATAGATCTGCAGGTTTTTTATGGGGATGACTCTTTCTTCACTTCCAAGGGAGAAGGAACAGAGCAAAAGAACTGAAACCCGAACGTCATCTTTCCCAATCTTTCTTTAAACAACTGTGAGACTTGGCTGAGGTTTCTGATGCAAAATCCCTCCCAGGAGTTCCCTTATAAACTAAGGATCATTATTAGCACCTCTTCACAGCAGTGGAAGAACAGAAGGAGGTGAAAAGGGGATGCTGTTCCAAAGGGTGAAGAAGTTACTGCAGGAAAATGGAAGTGTTCCTGATAGGAAGGATTCACTGTGTTTGGGTTCTCACCATACAACTTCTTCTGGACCTGTTGACTTATTGTATCCTATTTTGGTAGGAGATTGGTTGAAAAAAACAAAAATAAGGGTGAAAACCCAGCAAACTCCAGCCCTTGGAATTTGTTTTGCTTAAAGCACTTGGAGGTATTTTCTTAAAAAAGGAAGCAGAGTGTTACAGTGCTAAATGACCATTAAATCATCCTTCTTCCTTTGGTATCCTACCTTTTCCCTGTAAATTCTTTATTAATGTTCTTCTTTCTCCTTAATATTTCCTGATTTTAGACCTCAAGTTTTAATGCTTTTTTCTTATCCAGTTGAATAGTAGTGTACTGCATGTTTGTTATGGTACCTCCTATGGCTTTTGTACCCTCTTTAATATTTGCCTCTTCCTCTTTTCATAAATTTTTGACAGCTCACTTATTTTTCCAGAGGTTTGGTAATGATCTTATGCATTTTCACCACCTTTTAATCATTTCTTCCTACCCCCTAAGTGTGTTGGTTGATGAGCTGTGGCTCGTTCTGAAGTCATTGAGTTAGTTATTGCCATGAAGAAGAAATGGTATTTTGGAGAATGTTTGCCTTAAGCACCATGCTTTGTGCAGATCTAAATTTACCTCCAGGCCTAGGAGTGATGAACTAACTTGCTTTTTCAGTCCTTTTAGTTAATAATTCAGTTGTCTCACCACGTTACAAAGAGACCCATTCCTGACAATAACTGTAAATAATGATGTTTGAAAGTCCTTCTGACAAACTGAGGTGCTGGTAATGTACAATTTGCATATAAATTTTAAATTCCCTTGGGGTCTGACAATGTGCAAGCTTAATATGCAGAAAAACTCAAAACTTCTTTGTTAGGTGTTTTCTCAGTTGTTATGGTCAGGAAAGTATCAATTGTGTTTTGTCTTGAAAGTCTTCAACCACTAAAACTTCTGGTTTGGGATGAAAAACACGTCTTTTTATCCACAGGGTTATATGATTTACTGGGAGACACTTCTGTCATTCTCTGCTTAATTGAATTCTGGTAATGTGACAATACATGGTTGACTCTGCCATGTTGAGATCAGCTGGTGATGTTGTTCCATTTCCATTGGCAGTGCCATCTACAGTCCTGGTGCCAACAAGGACCCTCTGTCTGCCTTGGACTATCAGGGACCCAAGAGGAAGCTCTACAGTGCCGTGCCTGGGAGGCTCTTTGTTGTTGTCAAGCCATATCAGCCTCAGGGGGAAGGGGAGATTCACCTGCACAAAGGAGACAGAGTCAAAGGTGAGTGTCTGATTGATTTTGAATAAACAGTTTTCTTCTTCTGGAAGGGTATTTTATATCAAAATTCTATGTTAGGGAAGGAAGTAACCTGTTCAGTGGAAGTGCTTTTGTGTATTTGTTTCTTTAGAGGATATGTTGCCTCTAGCTTTGTTTTGGAAGTGTTTTGGAACCAATGCATATTTTGCTACCATTTTAACTTCAAAGCATTAAAAATCAGAAGTTTGTGCAGTAATAGCAGCATTGTCTCTTACCCAGACCACATAATTCAGTGTCCTAAATAAAAGTGGTAAGCAGCTGCAAATTTTCTTGCAATGGACAGTCTATCTCACAAAGGAAAACTTCTAATACCTCCTCCCTTGAGCCTTCAAACAGTAGTTGGAAAAAAAATAGGGAGCCATTAGAAGGTATTTTTGCACATTTATTTTTGGATGTACTGATTCTGAAGCATTTGTGGGTTTAATAACTTTTGTTACCTCAGAAGGTGTAGGACAGAACTCTGAAGAACTCTGCTAATGTAAACAAAGTTGAGTGCGGAGACAAGGACTTCACCACGAAACTCCATAGGATTGATAGTGAAGACATTTATTTCACACAGCACACAGGTTATATAGGGTTACAGATACATCTTATTGGTTAAAGGAATCACAACTCAAGCACGTTAGAACTTTTAATTGGATACAAGCTCATATCTCACAAGCTCCAATGTTTACATTATCTCATCCTGATGTTTTGAGGTTCTGTGTCCGGAGAAGCTAGGCCTAGAGGCACTCCCTTAAGGGTGTACTGTTAAGGAGCAACTAAGGCTCGTTAGCAAACACCAGGTGTTCGGCCTTGCATATTTTCTCTAACTGCAAACAACCTCTCTTGCTGGCATATCAGCAAAATTCTCATGACTTAGGGCAGCAAGCTTCTCAGCCTGGAGCAGCTTAGATTGTTCATAAATCCACTTTTCTGCAATAAATCTCTCAACACTCTGCATTTAAAGATATGACACAGGCAAGATTCATTTCAAATGGTAGGATGAAGGAGGTTAAACTTAGGAGGGTCTGTAGGGCTGAAGAGATAGTTTTGCTGCTCTCAAGATTGTTCCCTGATCAGATAGGAAGTAGTGATTAGAATTCCCCAATTCATGGAAGTTATCTAGGCTAGAGTCGAGTAGAAGGCAAACTCTGAGCTTGTGGAATTGCTTGGAAACACCAAATATCAACTTTGACAACTTTGCATGTTTGGGAACCAGCTTTGGGAATAAGTGCAAAAGAAGTAATGCAGAATAACTTCCTAAAAGCCTTCAGGTGTCAAAAGCTTGGGTGTGATCTAGAGAAGGGTAAAGCTACATTATGAGCAAGTGTCATGCAACAATGTAAAGCAAATTAAAAGCAAATGTGATGTTTTGGAACCTCTCCAGAAGAATATTGGCTCTGGGGCTAAAATGGGAAGGCTGCTCTATGGAGTCTGGAAAGGTGGAGAAACAAATCAGTTGGGCAAAATTCCTGTTGATGGAGAAACAAAGCAGTTGGAAAAGATTCCTGTTGGTAGAGAAACAAATCAGTTGGGAAAGATTCCTGTTGGTCAGGTGCATGAAAATGAAAAAAAAAATGTTCCATATAGTAGAAACCAAAAGATTAAATAAACGGAGACCTAAGCACACCCCAGAATTCTTTGCTTATTCCTAATCTCCCAAAATTTGATGATAGTGGGAAAAATTGCAGGGACCTACAAGGAATGGATTTTTGGGGGCCATGAGTAGTAGGAAATAACTTTCTCAGTGTTGACAGAGATCTAGAAATGTCAAAAGACAAAGTCTGAGTGTCGTTGAGCACCATCATCTCTCCTTTGGGGGATGTTGCACACAGACATGTTTAAGTGACTTGTTGGATTTAAAAATATAGGAATATTTTGGTTTAAGTAGAGCATGTAAGACCAACATAGATCTTCTCATCAGAATAAGACAACAGCCACTCTGGGCAGTTCTGCAGAGAGACAAGACATGCTGAATTTTCAGAGTCATTCATCATCTGGCTGCTGGTTTGTCACTGGAATTTGAGACTATCACATCCCCAAATACTCCAAGAAGAAGGGATTTAAATTTCAGTGGGGAGTTTAATGTTTTTTAAAAGGTTAATTCAGGACCCTTTGGTTCTAAGTTATTATGACAATAATTGGAAAACAGTGCAAGAGTCTGAATTTGCAAGAAGAAATTAGTCCACTTTCCAAATTTCCTTGCCATGTCATGATCTAAGTGTGGGGGCACTGACCAATGGGCATCAAAATGCTGAAATACAACATGAGATTGTGGCTGGGCTTTTGTATTTCTGGGGAAGATGTAAGTATTGACAATAACTATAATTATTGCTGTTAGCAAAAGGGGGGCATGCCCATCCAACAGCAAATCATCCCTGCAGGGGTTATTTTTTCAGCTTCAAGAATGTGATTTGCACCCAGAATTAAGATCTGGTGGAGGTCTATGTTTGTTTTAAATCATTTTAGAGAACTTTGCTGCAGTGAAGCCTAGTGAGGTTTCTGCAGATGTCACTCTGCTTTTAGGGGCAGTTTGGAGAAAAAACAAGAGTACAGAGGGATTGTCAGTGTTATTCCTTGGGATTAAATCTTGTGAAATATTATTTAATGCTGTTTGCATAGCAAGGCTGGGACACTGTGTGACACTCCCAGGGCTGTCAAAGGAAGAACTTCCAGAACAAGATTAAATCCCATTTTGTGTTACCATGTCAATGGCTCCTCAGTTGCTGTAAAAAATATGTCAGAATGAACACAGCAAGGTCATGTAGAGAACAAAGAGTCCGGGGAAAAAGACAGTGGTGCTTTAAAAAAGTGTCAGTTGTGTAACAGTGGTGAAGAAGCCACTGAAACTCAGTATTTGTGCCAAAAATCCAGGGCCAGTTAAACCTGGATCCATGTCCCTGTTTTAGTAAAATTCTAATTATTTATAGAGAGTAAGTGTAGGGATAGGACAAGGGGAATTGACTTTAAACTGAAATATGGCAGATTTAGACCAGATTTTGGGAAGAAATTCACCCCGTGAAGGTGGGCAGGCCCTGGCACAGGTTGGGCAGAGGAGCTGTGGCTGCCCCATCCCTAGGAGTACCCAAGGCCAGGTTGGACAGGGCTTGGAGCAACCTGGGATAGTGGAATGTGTCCCTGCCCAGGGCAGGAGGTGCCACTGGGTGATCTTGAAGGTCTCTTCCCACCCAAACCATTCCAGGATTCTATGATTTAAAAACCATTACTCAGTGAGAGTGTGATGGGCTCCCTCTCCACCATCCCAAAGCACAGGCAGCAGCACAGGCAGCAGCATAGGCAGCAGCACAGGCAGCAGCAGGCCTCATCCTCAGCACTTCTTGTGTGCCCTGTGAGTGCTAGAACTAGCAGGAGGTCCTGCTCTTATTCTCCTTCTGAGCAGAAATTCCGCTTGGTACTGGATGCGTTTACTGATTTTTAGAGACTTACTCAGCAAGACCAGGATCCAGTCAGCTTCTGCCTGTTTGGGGTTTAGAAACTTTCTGGGTGCGGTGCTTGGAGAAAATGAAAGAACATTGAACTCCATGGAATTCAGTTTTTCCTCACTTGGGAAACACCTTACCCTCACATTTGAAAACCAAGAGCTTTGTCTTAGCCCCTCTCCTCTGCCAACCTGGTAACTGCACTGCTCTGTATAAAACACTGATGCAAATTTCTGGCTTGTTTTGGGGAATTCAAATGTATTTGGGCACTTGCTGTGGGATTCTGAGCCCGAGGAGATGCTCAGCACATGTCCATCCCATGAGACTAATCACAGCAAAAATGCAGCAAGGCATTTATTACAGAGATAAAAGCCCAGAGCAACATATTAGGGACAGGGATTAGTTAGGAAATGTTTTTATGGATTTTCTTTTTTAACTTGGTAGAATTAGAAGGGTCACGGAGAGAGGGATGAGTTCCTAAATTCTTGATGAAAAGTGTTTTCATCAGATGGAGAGGAAGCAGATTGTTTTTTCCTTTCTAAAAGTGGTAGGAGTGCATGAGTGGCAATAGTTCACAGTGTGTGGTACAAGGAAGCTGCTCAGAGAAATCTGTGAATGGGCAAGGTTCAAAGAGAATGTAAACTAAACAAAACAGTCCTGTATTCAGAGGATATTACGTAGACTGTACAAAAATACCAGCTTTATTTTTAGTGGTTAGTCATACACACTGACATCATTTGTGTGTCTCTGCTCATCAGAGAAGAGCCATGGCTGTTGCAAAAATAAATCTGATATCTTTGTTTGTACCAGAACTGTCCTAATCTTATATATTTTCACATAAATGAAGAAGAGCTAGTTTTATTCCTCACTGAAACACTTCATTTATTTGGTTTCTTTCTTTGTTCTATGTGTAAAAGCCCGTAGCAATAAATCTGCCCCACTCCAAATGCACACACACTTATATGAATTTGAATCAGCTTTTGCATTCCTAAATTGAATTCTTCCACTGGAAATGGAGTGGTGTCTCTTATAACAAAACTCAGAGGTATGAAGAGAATGCAATGCTCCAAAGTTCTTTGGGGGCAAAGAGTCAGCAGTTTTATTTTCCATGAGGATAAAGCAATGGAGAAGCATCTGTGCATCCTTGAGAATGGTACCTGTGGTTCAGATCTGCACACCTGGGTGGGAAGGTCTGAGTTCCAGGTGCCAGTCAACATGGGGCAGACAGTCTCTGGTCACTTGAAAACAAACCAACCCAAATGTGTTGCATTAAACCATACCTGAAATGCATCTGAGTTATCCTTCACTGACCTGGAGAGAATTATCCTTCACTGACCTGGAGAGAAAAAAGCCTGCATGGTTGCCTGATGCAAATACTTTGAGAGCATTTGAAGTCTCACCCTGCTCACAGCTTTGTTTTTTGTGGCATCCCAGAATGGTGTGGGTCGGAGGGGACCTTAAAGACCACTGAGTTCCACCTCTCTGCCACCTTCCAGCAGGCCAGGTTGTTCCAAGCCACACCCAGCCTGCTCTTGGACACTTCCAAGGTCCCTTCCCAACCCAGACCTTTCTATGATTCTGTGATATGCCTTTCCCTCTCTTATGAAAGCTCCTTTTAGTTACTGAGAAGCTGCAATGAGGTGTCTCCAGGCTGAGCACCCTCAGCTCTCTCAGTCTCCTCAGCAGAGGTGCTCCAGCCCTTGAGCATCTCTGTGGCCTCTGCTGCACCTGCTCTAACAGGTTCCTGTCTTCCTTGTGCTGAGGACTCCAGAGCTGGGCACAGCACTCCAGGTGAGGTTTATGGGAGCAGAGCAGAGTGGGAGAATTCCCTCCCTCAACCTGCTTAGGGTGTAGTTTGTCCATGGGTAGCTTTCAGCTGTAAATCTTTGTTTACTGCCCTGATAATGCTCCCTCGTGTCTTTCCCTTGGGAGGCAAATAGAATCCAGGCTAGTTCTGGGCAATGCTCAATTTCTTTGGCTCTTGCTGTGCTTAAACAACTTCCCTAGTGCTTAGTATCTAGAAAAATGGGGAGTTATTTTGGTATCTCAAATATGCTCTGAGAGACTTTTCCATGAGACTTGCAGGATGCCTACTGTGTAGGCACAGTGTGCACATCAGAGAACAGTTTCCCCCAACGAGGATCTGCTCTCAGCTACATTCCTCAGGGTCAGAGGCACAGTGGTAGTTCAGGAGCAGTGATTCAAGCATCTGCTCTGGGCAGGATGTCAGTGGTTCTCAGCATTAGAAATACTGACCCTTGTGACACTGCCTTTATTTAAGCGTGATCTCAGCCAGTAGGGCAGTCCAAATATATCACTAACATTTTCATTTCTTGTGAAATCTACTTGTAAGTCATTTAGAAAAAGAAAGATTATTAAGCCCCTGCTGTGCTTGCAGATATTGCCAACAGGCAGTGCCTGTAGGCAGGAGGGAAGTTTGTCTCCTGGGCTTTTGCACTTGTTAGATTAGTAAATAAAATACTGGGAAGGGAAGAGCCTCAGAAATACTGTTATCTTTCTTCAGGAGTGTTTGTAGCTCATGTGGATAAGTGTGGCAGCAAAATTTAACCTGAGAGGTTTGCATAAGGATTGTTTTGCTGTTCTTTCCTGTGAAGGACGGCATGAACGTGAAAGGGAATATTCATCTTGCCCAGACTCACTGGGCTGTTTGGCTTCCTTGCTGTCTCCTCACCTGCATGGTTTGATTTCAGTTCTTACCCTGATAAAATATGAATCACCAGAGATAATATCCTAACTCATTTCTTCCACTTGCTTGTACCTGAAGAGCAGGAGAGAGCTGTGCTGTCACAGTGGTGCACTGAAGACATCTCCTTGCTCCTGCTCTGGCAGGAGAGCTATCTGTGCTGCCAAGGCTGGGAGGAAGAGATCAGCACGTAAAAGCATCCACAAAGCCCCACTGTCCTCACTCTTGGCTACTCTAAGACAGTCTTGCTTGAGCAGTCAGCAACTGGCCTGAAATATTGAGGAGCCAGGGAGTCCCAGGAGCTGTGCATTCTCCTGGTCTGGAGTTTGGGTGTCACTGTGGAGAAGAGCAAACTTGACTGTCTGCACCTTCTTTCCCCACAGAGATGGTGATCAGGGTTACAAACATTGATTTTTGCAATGCTTGGTTTGAATTTCTGACCAGCACTCAAATCAGGGCAGAGAATTTGTTCTTATTCCCTTTTTCTTTCTCCTTCACTTCCTCAAAACTATTTAACAGACACTTAAATAACAGGGAAAAGAATATTCATAGCAAGTTGTTGGCAAGGATAAAAAGGGGGGACACCCCCCACCCCACCCCCCGGGCCACATGTTGAACAGCACAGCTCACTCAGTTCCTTTCTTGAGAAATTAGAGGTGATAAGAGGTAAAAGCTGTTCTAAGTCAGGCTTTAGCCTGACACTGCAGTGGTTTGGGCTGGTGACAGGCACCCAAAGAAGGAAACAAAGAAAAATATCTCTCTTTAAGAGAGAGCAAGATTAAGAGCTGTCAGCTGAAAGTTCTTGTCTCTAAAGAGTGGGTTTGTCTTACCAGGTTTTAAATACAGCAAAAATAGATCAAGCATTGAATTTCTGTTTAAATTCCTGCTTAGGAAATCAGTTGCCATTACAACTCAAGGTCGGGAGCTTACACGTTTAAGTTGTAATTGCTTTTGGGGGTTGGTATAAGCAAAATTATTTTTATCATTGAAATAGGTATTCTTGCATGGATTGTCTGTCATTTGGGAGCTCTCCTTCCAAATGCAAATAATTCTGAAAGTTTACAGCAGACAACAAGTATTTCAGCAAGAGGAAAGCCTAAATTATAATATTAGGTATTTCTGGGTGACAGAACTTAGGTTTCTACCCACTAGAAATTAAAAATCTTTATTTTAGAAAAGCAAATCTAGAAGATTGTTAAGTAAAAAAACCACAGTCTGGATTTCCTCTGAACCTTAATTAGTTATAATTCAAGTGAAAAGCCTTTGTATTTCAATAGGTAAATGGCATTTGTTGTGAATAGCACAAGAGTGGGATGAAGGTAAATACAATTTCATGCTGCAGTTTGAATGGAGGGACACTTTATTGTCCTTTTTTTCTCCTGGTTGTAGAAATGTTCCTCTTTTCCAGAGCGTGATCTCTCATTCCCAATCCATATCATTATTTATTTTCCCAGGAAAGAAGAAGGCAGTTTATACAAGCACCAAAAATTGATTGAGGTGATACAAAGACATTTCAGGTACATCCTGTAGCAGCTGCAAAACACTGGGCTGAATTGGGCTGTAATTTTCATTGACATTTTTGCAAGTCAGGCTGCCTGGAATAATCCACTCACTGTCATTCCAGTATCTCAACGGATTTAGAAATAGTAGTCCCCAGAATTTAATGGGAAAACCCACTCTGATTCTTGATTGTGGCACAGTGAAAGCACCTGTAATGTGGAGTGTAACTTACATGTTGCATTGATTAAAGTGATTTTATAATAGTATACTGAGCAATTAAGCTGTTTGATATTAATATTTTATATTAATATTAATTGAAGTCTATATATTACCAATAGGCTTCCAAAACTTTCAAGAGACAAAACATCCTATGCTCTATTCTATAATTTTATAATATGTAACATTGTAAAATATTTGATGTATATAATTTTCTCGTGGTTTTCTCTGGACTTTGCAAAGCAGAATGTGGCTGGTTTTAAGTCTAATACTTTACAGACATTAAATGGAGAGGTCCTGCTTGGCACCTCCCTGTCCATGTTTTCCTGTTATTGTTGCTTGGTAGTTGTCCACTTTTGCTCTGCCCTTTTGTTCATAGAATTGAACTTAATTCTTGTTTTAAGCCACATTTTTGTCGTGAAAAGACGTACCAGGATTCATGATGTTACTACAACCTTAAATTTACTGTTAAAACATCATCTGTTTGTAATTTATGTTGTTTAGAAAGAGACTGACCTGCTCGTGCCATAGCAACCACATCTTTTGATTTTACTAGAAGAAAAGGAAAAACTGCTCAGAATGATAAAGCCTAATTATTAATTTTAGGAAAGTTATCCTTTGATTTACTGTTGCTGTGTCCTTCAGAAGGGAAAATGTTGATTAGAAAATCTCCTGCTGGTAACAAATTATCTGTTACAATGAGTGTTTGGAGCAAAATTGGGAGAGGAAAGACAGTAATTAAGGCCTCATTCAGAAAAAAGCATTCATGGCTACAAAAGCTAAATTACACTTTTCTTTATCCTTTAAGTTGCAGTTGCCCACCTGAAATAGGTGAAGTGCTGCCAGTTTTTATAGATATATAGATTATTCTGGCCTTGGCTTGTGCTGCAGAATTGCTTATTAATGGCACCATTTGAGGTACCTGAAGGAGATTATTTCAAGTGTTTGGGTAGTGAAGAACCATCTAGTTCTCAGCTTGTACTTTGAGTGAGATGAGCTTATCTTGACCCTCACCAGCAATGTGTGTCTGTCTCTGTTGCACCTCTGGATATTCCTCATCTGCCTCTGGTGCCATCTTTGTGTCTTTTGCAGTTTCATCAGCCTTTCCCTGCTGTTTTTGCCCCGAATGGTGATGTTTTCCCTCGATGATGAGCCCAAAGCTGTTTGCTGGTGGGTGGAATCTCTGGCATGGACTGACCCAGAGTGCTGAAGGGTTGCTGTGCCCAGACACACCTCACGTTCCTTCTGCCCCTTTGGCATCAATATTATGTGTCCAGACAGCACTACATGTATTTTAATTTTGCTCCTGCCATTAGTAATGGCTAATATTTAATATTTCATGCAGTAATGGTCTAAAGTGGGGCTGGGTCTGCTCTGCAGGAATCACTTTGCACCTTGCACTCCCAGAGAGACTTAGAAGGCAAAATTCTTCTCCTGCCTTGATTTGGCTCAGCTGCTGCACCCCAAAACACATGGAATTACTCCATGGGCACCACATACCCACCTTCCTCCTAACAGAGCACCTCTCCTTTGGAGGTGGAAGTACCCATGCCATTTGGGGCACAAAATATGAATAAAAGGTCAAATTAGGGCAGGCTGCCTCAGTCTGCCAGGAGTTTCTGCTCCAACCATCCATCCAGTTTGTGGGGTGCAGCCAGGACTGAAATTTAGGGCTAAAAACTCCCCTCAAAAAAAAGAAAAAAANTTAAGCTTTCCTAGTTCTTTATGCCATATATAAGAAATGCATTTTTATGTGAGCAGAGGTTACATTGTTCAAAATGTATTGGAAGGTGCTGACTCTCACATATATATTGGATACATATATTGGATGAGTGCTCAGGCTTCTGTTTTATGTAACCCTGAATTATCAGATGATGATGTGTGTTCATGTGCACAGATTTTAAATATTTTTAAGAACTTCTGGGATAGATCAACACATTTGTCATTAGTTATGCCTAATATTGTATTTTTATTGAACTAAATAATAGATTGCTAAATAGCATTTATTGATATTTTATTTCTTTATCATTTAATTTATTTACACAATTAAAGAACATGTGGTTTCTTAATTTCTGCTTGCGTTTAAGTGTGGAGATTGAATACTTTCTGCTTTTGCTAGGAGTATCTACAGGTGTTAAGGAACAAAAAAAAAAGGCTTGCTAAATTTTTTTAATTCAGCTTAATTTTTAGTGTGGAGTTGTTGGTGTCATCCCTCCCCATTATCCCATAACTCCCTGGGCTGTTCCAGGTTCCCTCATATTTGTCAGCAAAGTGTTTCATAAATTGCATTTGGGGCCCATCCAGGTGTAGGATTTTCCCTCAGTGGATGTTTCCTGGGACTTATCATGTGCCTCTCACCGAAAGGGATGTGTGAATGTGCATTTCATGAAATCTGTCTCTCGGAATATACCACATTAAAAGGCTTAAAATTGACATATTGGTAAACATTTTGCTCTCACATATTTCTACTAATAGATGTNGAAAAAAATTTTTAAAAAGCTGATTACGGGCAACAGGAAACTTTCACTGTCTGATATTTTTCTATTTCTTTAGGCTGGAGTCCTACACTCTCTTTTATGACTTGAATTTAAATCGATGTATAGTAGGATCCTACAATAATTCTAATATATATATATATATATATATATATATATAT
>VWZD01004327.1:79503-149503 GCA_013396695.1 Sakesphorus luctuosus
TTTAAGTGTGGAGATTGAATACTTTCTGCTTTTGCTAGGAGTATCTACAGGTGTTAAGGAACAAAAAAAAAAGGCTTGCTAAATTTTTTTAATTCAGCTTAATTTTTAGTGTGGAGTTGTTGGTGTCATCCCTCCCCATTATCCCATAACTCCCTGGGCTGTTCCAGGTTCCCTCATATTTGTCAGCAAAGTGTTTCATAAATTGCATTTGGGGCCCATCCAGGTGTAGGATTTTCCCTCAGTGGATGTTTCCTGGGACTTATGATGTGCCTCTCACCGAAAGGGATGTGTGAATGTGCATTTCATGAAATCTGTCTCTCGGAATATACCACATTAAAAGGCTTAAAATTGACATATTGGTAAACATTTTGCTCTCACATATTTCTACTAATAGATGTCTCCGCTCTGTAAGTAACACCACAAATAGCTTGGGACTGCACTGATGGAATAAAAAGGGTAAACAGTTACTTTCTGACACATCTTCAGAGGTTCTGGTGCCTCAAGTATATTTCTTACCTCCTCCTTAGTATTACCATGATTTTTTTTTCCTTTCTGGGGGGCTGTGATTGTGTTGTACAGATGTGCCCTGAGGGCCTGTGTTAAAAGCTAAGGTGTCTTTGTTGGTAATATGTCACCTTTTGTCAATATTAATGTATAGAATCTTTTTAATGGTACATTTATATTCTTCTAATGTGTAATAAACATCCAGTGATTTCTAGAAACTTCTATAGTATTAATTTAAACATAAGAAGTGTTCGGGATCCTTTCATTACCATAATTCACATCCAGTGGCTTATTAGTAATAACAAGCCTTGCTCTTCTGCAGGCTTCTGTCACAGTTCTTATTGAGTGCTAGAATTAATATCAAGATAATTAGAACAACAGGGTAAAGCTTCTTTTACTATTGGTAAATCATTCTCCTCCATATTGTCATGATCTTCTACTGAGAAAAATCATTGCAATGTTTCCAAAAGCATCTGCATTGTGTGTCTCACCTGTGGGAGGTTCAGGTGTTTGCTGTGTCCTCAAACCCTCAAATCATATTACTCAACCTGCAAATCTCTGGAGCTGCCCACTCAATAAAATAGCATGTTTCCTTAGGAGGCAGGAAAAATATATCAAAATATGTATTATTAAAATGCATTTCAGTGTTGGTTTAGTTTGACAATGGGTTCAGCACTTCTGCTTCATTTGAAAAGGCAAGACAATGTTTTTTGGTTGTGGTGCATTTATCCTTGATAAAAGCAGCCATTAGAGAACTGAAAATGGAAAGAATTGTGTGAGGGCCAAGGAAACTTGTGGCAAACTCAGCTTTGGGAAGAGGTTACAAAAGCAGAGCAGGGAGGGTCGTATTTTGAGGTTAGTCTGTGCCCATTTGGGGGTACCAGCACTCCCGTTACTGCACACTGGCTTTTACCAGCCTGATGCTCAGTTATTAGTGAATGTGTCATGTCTCTAACCTGGTATTTGTGTGAGAAGGGAAAGTTAATGCTGCCTGTGTCTCTCTGTGCAGTTCTGAGCATCGGAGAAGGTGGATTCTGGGAAGGCAGCACCCGGGGGCACATCGGCTGGTTTCCTGCGGAGTGTGTGGAGGAGGTTCAAGGCAAACCCAGCGAGAGCAAAGCAGGTAATAAGTAAACTGAGTTCTGTGGAGTGCTGACATGGCAAAGGTGTCACATGGGGGTGTCTGTGTCAGCAGGGGGGCAGCCAAGGGATGGACAGCACTGGGGGATGGAATACTGGGAATACTGGGTAAAGCTGAGCTGCTAAACTGCTGTACAGCACTGTGGGATGGAATACTGGGAATATTGGATAAAGCTGAGCTGCTGAACTGCTGTACAGCACTGTGGGATGGAATACTGGAAATACTGAATAAAGCTGAACTGCTGTACAGCACTGTGGAGGCAGAATACTGGGAATATTGAATACAGCTGAGCTGCCGAACTGCTGTACAGCACTGTGGGATGGAATACTGGGAATATTGGATAAAGCTGAGCTGCTGAACTGCTGTACAGCACTGTGGGATGGAATACTGGAAATACTGAATAAAGCTGAACTGCTGTACAGCACTGTGGGATGGAATACTGGGAATGGGAGAGCTGGATAAAGCTGAGCTGCTGAACTGCTGTACAGCACTGTGGGATGGAATACTGGGAATGGGAGAGCTGGATAAAGCTGAGCTGCTGAACTGCTGTACAGCACTGTGGGATGGAATACTGGGAATGGGAGAGCTGGATAAAGCTGAGCTGCTGAACTGCTGTACAGCACTGTGGGATGGAATACTGGGAATGGGAGAGCTGGATAAAGCTGAGCTGCTGAACTGCTGTACAGCACTGTGGGATGGAATACTGGGAATGGGAGAGCTGGATAAAGCTGAGCTGCTGAACTGCTGTACAGCACTGTGGGATGGAATACTGGGAATGGGAGAGCTGGATAAAGCTGAGCTGCTGAACTGCTGTACAGCACTGTGGGATGGAATACTGGGAATGGGAGAGCTGGATAAAGCTGAGCTGCTGAACTGCTGTACAGCACTGTGGGATGGAATACTGGGAATATTNTAATAAGTAAACTGAGTTCTGTGGAGTGCTGACATGGCAAAGGTGTCACATGGGGGTGTCTGTGTCAGCAGGGGGGCAGCCAAGGGATGGACAGCACTGGGGGATGGAATACTGGGAATACTGGGTAAAGCTGAGCTGCTAAACTGCTGTACAGCACTGTGGGATGGAATACTGGGAATATTGGATAAAGCTGAGCTGCTGAACTGCTGTACAGCACTGTGGGATGGAATACTGGAAATACTGAATAAAGCTGAACTGCTGTACAGCACTGTGGAGGCAGAATACTGGGAATATTGAATACAGCTGAGCTGCCGAACTGCTGTACAGCACTGTGGGATGGAATACTGGGAATATTGGATAAAGCTGAGCTGCTGAACTGAAAATAACAGTGGGTTAACCAGTCAGGTTTTACTGTCCCAGTAAACAGACCTCCTGGGCAGGGACTGCACTGGGAAGCACTGGGAAAGCTTTTACACAGAACTGAATGCATTATGCTGTGGTTTATTTTCCTGAAATGGGGGAGAATGAGGCAATCAAATAACGGAAGAAAAGGTGGCCACTCATCTCCCAATCTAAGATACTCACAGAATGCATTTAGCTCTTGTACACAGCAATAAAGATCCCTCTGCTGACCTTTTCCTAAATTTTAGAGGGATGTCCCATATACACCCTTACTGATGACAAAGGAAGTAGAATCCTCCTGTGCTGCCACAATGACTTCAAGTAAGGAGTCTTTACAGTTCTGCTATAATAAAGGAAATCTGCATTAAAGCATGTTATTTTAAGAATTACCTCCCATCTCATAATTTCTTTGCTTTTAAGAATTAAGATGTGAGGACATCCACTCTAATTAAAAGTTCATTATAAATGAGCTCTGAGAATATAATTAATGTTCTCCAGGAGTGGATGCAGTTTTAAATTAACTATTGATGTGGTTTAGATCTCTGTTGTATTGATTAAGAACTCTTGCCATTGCACAGGTGGTACACTAAAATTTATGCATTGTGTCGTTCATTCACAAATGGGGTGTTTTATTCATGTCATTATAAGCTACAAGGTATAATTTTCTTTTTTTATATAGAGTAGATGTGATTAGAATTGAATTTAATGCACTGGACAAAATAATAGTACCAGAGAAGTAAGAATTCAGAAATATTTATAATATTTGATAGGTATTTGAATGTCATTATTTTTCATGGAAGCTGAGGTAAGATGTGGTTTGTATAACTAAGTCATCACAAACACCTTCCTGGAGTCTGTCATGGCATTAAACTTGAGCTGTGCACTTGTCTCAAAATCTGAAGAAAATTCTGGGGAGGGCAGAAGTGAAGTTCAAAAATACAAAATAAATTTGCATAATTTTAGTGATTCTGATGAGAAAATAACCACACCTGTTTGTCCCAAATCCCCAAAGATCTTTCTGAGAAATATTCCAGGGAGCAAATTCAGTCTGTGACACCATTGCTTTAATATATGGCAAGATTTTTTTCAAGCAAAAATTTCTTTGATCGTTCAAAGGATAACAAGAATTAAGAAAAGAATTGTCACAAGAGTAATGAAAGAATTACCAAACCTGGAACCAATAAAAGAATATAAACAGAACATCCTATGAATTTTCTGACGTGAAATCGTGAAAACTTATGTGAAAACGTCTGTGAAAACGCTGGAGTAATTTATAGCTATTTCATACTCTCTGATGGTTTTCCTGTTTGCTTATAGTATAGTGTGGATAACAGTGCTTAAGGATTTAAATACACCCTTCTTTTACTCTAAAAAATACGAGAATTTAATTAAATAGGCCCAAAATGGACACTGAACTTTGGGCTGTCCCAAAGTATGCCCTGCCCCCAGTCTGGGGTTTGGTGCTTCTCTATGGGATGGGGTAAGGCTGGGGTTGGGCTTGTGGAATCTAAGAAATGCAAAATACATGCCCTGCTATTATTATTGAAATGTGGCAGGAGGGGAAGCAGCTGATGGGAGATTGCTCTGTGCAGTTTGCTGCATTCCCTTTCCATAGGCAACAATGGCAGTGAAAGAGAAAAGCTTTACAAGCAGAAATCAGAGTAAAAATGCAAAAGTAACTCAGAAAAAATGTGTTAAGCATGGTGAAACGATTAGAACTTAAATGAGGTCTACTGGGAGGGCTGAAAGAACATCAGCTGAGAAACATCACAAACTTTTGCCAGTTTCAGGAATTTGCATTGTGGGCTCTGCAAAGCAGCAGAACTTCTTATGGTAATGATGTAGAAAGTAGATCGTTTCAATGTGGAGGAAATGAGGCTCAAACTCAGCCTTTTTCAGACCAGCCCCACAGTAACAGTTCTTTCCCCAAATGAGATTTAGGCACATTTTTTCAAGCAGCTTCTCTTTGCTGTTAAGTTGAACAATTGTGTTTAATAGCAGCTTGTCATGTGCATGGCATGAGTGAGAGAGGGAGGGATATTTCCTGGAGGAAAACAGCCCACAGTTAAACATTCCCTGCCCAGTAAAACTGGTGGGCAGGAGTTCTGTGTCTCACTGTGTGTGGTCTCACTCCTAAGTAAAGTCCAGTTTTTAGGGGCTCTGTTGCCATCCCAACTGTCCTCTGGCAGTACAGAGCAGCACCTGGTTCCTGTGCTCCCTTCAGAGGTACCATGCTAGCTTGGCAGGGTCTCTTTGCCAAAAAAAAAAATCATATTGACTGGCATTAATTCTACTCTCCTTCTTTAATCTTTCATTATTTGAGACTTGTAGGAATTATTCCGGTGTTTTGCTGGGATTGGTGCCAGGTTTAAGGGGTTCTGATTTTCCAGGTTGTCTCCTGTGCCCTTTGATAGCAGCACAGGACCTGCTGCCTCCCAGCTGAGGAACACTGAACAAATTCCCTTGTCATTTTGAGATCTAATAGCAAAAGAACAACAAGGAAGAAAATAGTTATTGCAGTCTGCTCAATTTTTTTGCCTGCTTTTAAAAAATCCTTACACCCAAAACCTTGGTACTATCTCCTTTTAGAAAGTGTCTGTAACATTCTCCAGAATTATTCTTAGAGTGAGAGTGTTCCTTCAGATGAGACTGGGACAACATCTTGCTTTTTTCCTGCAAAACACAGATTACTAATGTTCCTCTTTCCGCATTGACAGTTTTCCTGTGTTATTCAGTAACGAGCCAATTCCATTCTTAAAAGTCTTTGTATTCCTAACTATGTTAAAATATACTATTTTTTTTTTTTTTGCTAAAATATTCCGGGTAAACTGAAAAAAAAAAAATTCTCCTGCTTAAATTTGGATGTTCCCTTTGCTTTTCCTCCATCCTGGGATATCACTCCAACCTGAGAGACATTTACAGAAGTACGTTCTATTAGACTCGTGATTTTATGCTCCACATCTCTCAGAATTCAGAGCTGGAGATTATCTGATTGCTCATAACTGAGGGGAGGCATTCATTTTCCAGCTAGAAGTTGCCTTTAACTGCACTCTGACTTTATCACTTATTCCTTCCTCCCTCATGTGCCTGGAGAACTTTTAGATTTTACAAACAATACTGAAGTGAAGGCAGACTCAACGTGTCTGAGTAACTCTTGCTGTCTTTTGACTCTTGACCTCCTCAGTGCACCTTTCCTTGAGCTCCAGCCTCATTTTTAATATTGGCATAGGGTGATTTTTTTGTTCTTTTCCCTCCTCTGTGCATTCCTCTCTCCTGTGGCCTCAGGATACACCTTAGTAGTGGCTTGGGGAGCCCTGGGAGTGCATTTCACACTGGATCTGCTCTGGCCATGAGGCTTCAGTGACCATCAGCAGTCGCTCAGGAGCTCATTTTCCCATGAGAGAATCTGGTTCCAGAGGAGGCAGCACCTGCAGAGCCAGTTCCTGCCCAGCTCAAATGCAAATGTGATGCTCCCATGCTGACCTCTAGTGTCATGGTCCCCGCAGCAGCCAAACTGCGAGTTCTCTTTCCAAAGAGAGAATCATGGATTAATTCAGATTGGAAAAGACCTCTGAGGTCCTGGAGTCCAACTTTTGATCATCTCCCTGTCCACTGCACCACAGTAATAAGAGCCACACCCAGTCCTTTCTGGAACACAACATCTGTATTTAAACACTTGATATCACTTACTCCTGAGTTTCCAGCAATTTGAAAATAAAGTGACAGATTATCCAGTGCTAGCACAGTTCCCTTGCCCATTTTTTTTTGCAGAGGTAGCCATACACAGATGTTACAAGCAGAAATTGCAGCATTCCTCAGCCAGCATTCCCTCTACATTCCAGAAGGTACCCAACAAGCCAAAGTTGTGTTCATAAAATGCATCCTGTGCCACACAGACTATCTCTGAAGCACAGAATTTTCTGTATTCCACATTCTTAGTTTTTAGCACCTTGTGCATTCAATAAAAACAGATTTGTTCCTCATTTCCACCATCCCCTTTTATAATTAGCACAACACCTTCCCAGGCAATCTAGCCAGCCAGACTGCTAGAGAACTGATCTGCCTTCCTGCAAGAAATAAAGTTGCTGTGCAGCCACTTTGTCCTCTGTGCACAAGGCTTGGCACAGGTTGTGTCTGCACATTCCTCTCCTTGCACTCCGAGATGTTTTCTCCAAGCTGCCTTTTGGAAGAGGCACCACTATTTTAACTCCCTCAAAATACATCTCGGTGCTGTTGTGAATAATGAGAGTTGGCTCAAGTGGAAGATGGGCCAGTGACATGTGGGATGTGACAGGGACAACGAGGACAAAGAGGGAAACAGGATGGATGGTTAGAGGCCACAACACAAGAGTCAGCCTTGACTGTGTCCTCTATGGATATATTTAGGCTGCTTGAAGATGTAAAAAACTGAATTTCCCCCATTTATGCTCTTATATAGCTTACAGTTAATGCCAAACCTGTCCTCTTTCACCTTGCATATGAAGATGGTGGTAGAAAATGAGATTTTGGTGTTCTTTTTTCCTGCAGTTTGAAATATCTCAGGGTAGTGATGTGGTAGGTACATTCCAAAGCAGTGTCATTGTCGGGTGCACTCCATGAGAAGAGGAACAGCAGAGCATCCCACAGAAATATGGTCTCTGTGTGTGTGTGTCTTTGTGTGTGTGTGTCTGTGTGTGTGTGTGCACCCCATTGCATCCAGTACAGAATGGAAATGGAATTGGAAATGGAATATCTGAAGCCTGGAAGTCCTGCTGGCTCCCCAGCCCATGTAAATCTGCAATTTGTGAGCTGTGGCTCTGGTCCTCTTAGAAGTACAGGAGTCTTGATTTGCCACATTTTCTGTCTGGACATAACAGAGGTAAAGCCACTGCCTAATCACTTATAATTGATTCATAATTCTGTGTTAAATTCAGCAGTGGAAGAGGAAAAACAGAAAGAAAAGATCTTTCCATCCAACCTTTTATAAATGAGCCAAATTAACAAAATCTTCTTCCTTATTTGCTAGGGTTAGTTCTGGGTAGTTTTTCACCAGAAAGGCAACTGTAAGAATAGAGAGAAACATTGTGGAAATCATTAGAACTCTGAAAAATCCTATAAACTCGACAACTTTGAAAACCACTAGAAGGAAGAGGGTTTCATGAGGAAGAAGAGCCTGCAAATAAGAGATGTTATCTGACCTGATGGGCACCTCGAGGGTTTTGATAATAACTTTTGATAAATGCTCCTTCCACATGATTTCACCTTGAATAGAAGGTACTTTTGTGTCTGTGGAAAAGTTATTGTGCAGCTTAAACTGCTTGGCATGAACAGCAGCAGTTAAAGACAAACCATTACTGCAGCTGGAAGGAGGAAATGGAGGAAGTATAAAAGGAATTGAAATATATAAGAAGGGAAAGGCATATTTTTGTTGGGAAATTTAGTCACAAACATCCTTATGTGAGTTGTGTAAAGAGCTAAGAAGTCTGATAGTGGGAAATGTGTTCTGACTCAGCAGTTCAGTCCATGGCTGGACTTTATATGGCAAAGAGAATATAGACCCAGTTTAAAGTCAATTTGAAAGGGCAAGGCTGCCTTACATGCAAGCGAACCTATCACTGAAAAAGTATGATATAGATGTAAAGTGATGGCAGATGCCAAGTCAGCCATTTCAAATGGATTGAAAACTCAAGAGATTAATATTGCACCTTTAGAATATTATATTTTTGTAATCCCAAATTACACGGGATTAAATTAAATGTGGTCTCTGCAGTCACACTGATGTGTTTAGGGCATTTTAGCCACACCTTTTGGGGGGACACTGCCCAGCTGCCAAAACCTGGTACCCAGAGCCCAAACTGGCAGGTGCTCAGTAAATTCCTCTGCCTTGCAGGATGCTGTCCACGGCTCTGAAATACTCTTTGCTGCCTTGCTTCTTTATTTGGCACAATCAACCACCTGGCTCACATGGCTCTGGAAAGCTGCATCTTTGGAGAAGTGATTTGCTGCCACACAATATGTTTGCCATGTTCAAATTTGTCGTCAAAAAAGATGGGGATAGGTGACAAACTTCAGCATGGCAATCATCCATAAAGATACACTGTGCTCTGATTTAGGTTTAGAATGATCAGGAATATGCTATACACTGTATTTTTGCATTCCCTTCCATCAAAGAGTGGGAAAACTGCTGTGTGCTGGAAGGCAAAAAGAAATCAATGCAAAGAAGTAGATCTGAGGTGCTGGCAACCAAGCCCCAAAGCCCAGCTGACACAGGAGCAATAATATGCAGATAATTCTGACAACCCTCTGTAGCTGAGGGTGTAAATCAACTGCACTTTTTGTCTCAAGTGAAGGGGATTAAAAGGATGAACCTCAGCAAGTTTCTGCACTCAGTTTTGCTGAGCAAGGCCTTTGTGTTCTCAGCAATGATAAACAGCAGTTGGGAAAGGCTTGGAAATGAATCATCCCTCAGGAATAATGGGAATGGGGAGGCAGAGGGAACTGCAGAGCTGGTTTTACCTGCAGGCTGCCTGTGGGGTGCAGTTCCCTTCCTGCACAACTGGGAGTGTTTGCTGTGCCCTGAAAGCCCTCCCTTTCCTTCAGGCTTGGTCTTCTCACTGAGCTGCAGTAGAGGTTTCTCACTCGAATAGGAGTGTTTGCTCAAAATGCTCTGAAACAGTTTGCCAGCTCATGGCTCAAAGGACAGTGGTTTTCCTTTGCTAAGGAGATGAGTCTGGTATGAAGAGAGAGGAGAATAAAGGATTCTATGGTAATATTTTCATTATTTGTCCAGTTTTTGGGAAGAGCACAAAGCTAAAACATTAAAAAATTATTCAAAAGAAAAGAGTAGTAGTCTAGAGTAGTGGAGACTGTAAGCCTGTCTGCATCTTTCTCTCTGAATAAGTGATTTTTAATTCATAATATTCCCTTGTCTGGGCTCCTCAGCTGCCATGTGCTCCATCCCTGGCACTCCCATTCCCATTCCTGCTGAGAGCCACTTAGGAATAACTCTAATCAGTGCAGAGGAGCAGCACAATCCCCTACAGTATCCAAAGGGGCTCGAAATAAACTGCACAGCAATCTAAAGGGATGTTACATGTTGGGAAACTCAACGTTCCCAGTGCAGCTGGAGGTGGAAAATGCGACAGGCAGGTGTCCAGTTTGGCCTTTTCTGATCCATTTTTTCCTCAAGAAATTGTCTGTCAAACCATACAGGATGAGAGAAGTGCAATGGCTCGGAAAGAGTGGGGTTCCCACGTTAGTATCTTGCATTTGCTCCCAGTGATATGCTCACGTTTTCCGTTCCAAATCACATCTGAAAGTCTGAGAGTGTATGGAGACATCAAAAATGGCTCATGTCATGAATTACTTTAGAAGGATGAAAAAGTTAAAGGTATAAAGTGAATGATTTATGAAGTGATAAAGCCTCCTGGGGAATTTAAGCCCAATTATTAGTTTAAGAGAGAATACTTCATCTTATGGCAGAATTTGAGCAGCCCTGTTAGGCAATCTGCTAAAAATGTAGAGATAATTTTTTGATTTCCAGTTGTTCTTGTGGAAAACACACATAAAACATGGAGTTTTTTTCAGGTCATCAAAATCTGGGTCAAGTTATTTGATTTTTAACCATTTTGGCAGCTCTCAATGACTGCTAATAGGCAAAAATCCTTTGCTTTCATCTTCTGGATTTTTGGAGCATTTGAAATTTCTTAAAGAATATATATTTTAATACTGACTTCTCTTCCCTATACTGATATTTTTGTATTTAGGGTTTTTTTTAATTAGAAATACTTCTCAATATCTTATGAGGCCCATGGTGATCCTTGTTCTTTCTATAAATATCTTAAATGACAGTAGCAACAGGTATTAGCTTTCACTTTTATTTTACATCCATTTTCAACCTGAAATTCTGTTTTGTCAGGATTTCCTGATGCACCTGTGCAAGTATTATTTGTATCTGAACACAACTCCTGGTCAAATCATTCTGAGTATCTGTCAGGATTAAAAAACCCGCCATTTTTCATTTCAATATTTTCATTGAGCACTTCTAAAAGCATTTCCTTAAAATGGCGGACAAAACCCAAAGCAAGCCTTAGATCTGCGCTCCCAAAGTGTTGATAAGTCATCTGTTTCTCCTGTAGTAAATGACACATTGGGGGTTTTTTCCCTTCTGATTTTTACTGGCTCAGATAAAAGGCCTGACAACAGAGGCTGAAAACCCTTTGAAACACTCCCCAGTTATTTGAGATCAAATTCTTACTAATTGGAGGAAGATGACAGAGCATCTCCTTACAGTGATGGCAGTGCTGGGGGTGATCAGGAAAATGATGCTTAAATAGAGCAGCCCTCAGGTAATGCATATTCTGTTCTTAAATCATGGCTCTGCTTTTTGCTGCAAAACGAATGCAAAGGGCCTTTTTCCAGCTGGCTAAAGGGACCTACCAATGCCTGATGGTGAAAATTTGATAATGATAAAATCCTAGAATGGTTTGGGCTTGAAGGGACTTTAAAGGTCCTCTGGTCCCAACCCCCTGCCATGGGCAGGGACACCTTCCACTTGACCAGGTGATGCTACTTGAAGCAGCATGTAGTGAAGTGTGTTATTTTGGCTCTTTAAAAATCCCAGTGAGTTATTACTTTGCATATCACTTGGTGATTTTATCCTGCAGTGCCATGCAAGTGGAATCCCTCCCTTGCCACAATGCTCAACTGATTTTATTGTCAGATCAGTGTCAAAAGGCAACTCTGGGCTCTCCCCTTGCCTTGTGAACCGTGAACCCAGACCACAGGTTTAGGGGTTTAAAGTGGAATTTCTTCAAATGAAGATCATTTTCTCTCCAACATTTTGTCCTGGCCTTGATCAGCTCTGGGCAGGAAACTCCAGAGCTGATGAGGAACTCAGGTGGCCTTTGCTGTGGTCACAGAGAGTTTTTTCCATGAGGGGCCTCAGCATCTCCTTCCCTGCCATTTCTGCTGCTCTCTGGCTCCAGGGGTCTTGTTCTGAGATCTCTGCCCCTGTCAGAAGGGGCTACTAAGCACAGTCTGTGGTGCTGCTGCTGAGGTTGTGCCTCCAGCACTGAGCTTGGAACTCCCTGTGCCGGGGCTGTGCTGGCTCTGATGGCAACATCTCAGGGTTCATGAAAGACCATCCCATCAGTACTGATACACCTGCAACATCTCAGGGTTTGTTTAGCTCCATGAAACACCATCACATCTCAGGGTTTATTTAGCTCCACGAAACACTATCCCATCAGTACTAGTACACTTGTAATGTCTCAGGGTTTATTTACTCCATAAGAGACCATCCCATCAGTACTGGTACAATTTACAACATCTCAGGGTTTATTTGGCTCCAGGAAACACCATTCCATCAGTACTGGTGCACTTGAAACATCTCAGTGTCTATTTAGCTCCATGAACCACCATCCCATCAACACTGGTACACTGAGTTTTCAATTCAGAAGCAGAATGTTTGTCTTCAGGTAAAATACACAGCCTTGAGTAAACATTCCTGGCTCCGAACTCATAAAATACATTGAATTTTCGGTGGTGGTGGTGTTTACATTACTTCTAAAAGCATGTTTGCACTTGGAACTGAGTTTGGAAATGGGGATCTGAGTTTGGAAATTTGGATCTGCTTGCTGATTTGATGTGGAAGATATCCAGGGACTTAATCCTCAATTCAGTCTGCAATTCATGAATATAAAACAGGCCTGCAGGATAATTTTGTGGATGATTTACAAGCAAAAAGGACTTTGATGTATTGTTTTGGGTCTTTTTTGGTAGCCAAAAGTTCAACTATAATTACACAAAAATCACAGGAAGCTACAGAGTCTCCACTTTATGCTTACAGAGATGTTTTGCACATGTAAAAAAATAGCTTGATGCTGTCCAGAGAGATATCTGAAATAGTTACATATTTTGGCTGCACTCCTGGAAATAATAAATTTGATTATATTGGATATCCTGTATAACATATTAGTAGTTTGAGGAAATGGAGTATAACATATATTTGTCTCATTTATCTAAAGATTCCTTTAGAAATTAATTTGTGGAGCAAAAGTTGGCAAGAAACCTCTAAAAGCTGCACTTCTGGCTGAGTAGTTAAAATATTGGATTATGTCAGTTAAGAAAAGCTCTTCTACACTGGTGGACACAATTGTGTGCAATAATACACTGCAGGAGATGGAAAACTGTTTTTTGGGTGCAAAATATTTGGCATTTGTTTGTCAACACTTAAAGAGAAAAAAAATAGTTCTATTCCTGAGTGTAAAGCTCTGTAGATTATACTTTTCTTTCTTTTGCTGAGATAAAACCCATCCTTTGGGTTGACCTCGTATAAGATTTTGAGGCCTCAGGCCACTGGTTGAGGGAAAATGCATATATAGATAGGAAAGCCTTCTATTAAAGGCAATTAAAATGCCTCATTTCTAATTAGTTAGGAAAACTGGTAAATCAGATGATATTTTTCTTGTTCTTCTCTCATCTTTGTTTCATTTTTAGAAAACAAGTTTCAAGGATGTGGTTGGTTTGCAAATGGACACTTGAAATCTTTATATTACTCTTACTATTTGTTTTAGTTCTTTGATGTTTAATAGTGCTGCTAACCTGTGAAATATATAGATATTGATATATAGATATTACGTAGATATTATATAGATATTATTTTTAGGTTGATCTGTAAAACTCTACATAAATTGTTTCTAAACACTGGTGTGTTTAAAGTCTAAGTAACCTTGAAATTAACTTTGTGTTTCCCATATTGTGTATGGGAAGAGAACTGTTAAGTATTACTGAATTTCTTCTCCTCATTAAACAGTTGAGTTTATTAGCATATATCTTATTAGCTATCTAATAAGTGCAGGTGATACTGATTATTTAATTAGAAGCTTCACCTCTAACAAGATGCTATTAAGTATTAATTTTGGTGGGTGTTTTAGTGTTCCGTTCTGAAAATACACCAAAGATGAACTCAAATGACTTCTGTGAGCTACACTGTGGTTTCTGGCCTTGAGGGTTCAGTGAGTTCTCACCATGCAGACACATGTGGAAAACTGAAATATGTTATAAATATTCTTCAAAAATAATTTTTGAGAATTTATTGAAGTCCTGGCCCTACTTTATGGGATGTTGCAACTTATAGACAACATTTCAAAGTTAAGTGGAAGTACTTAAGTTAATGACTTTTAAAGCATTAGCCAAATAAATACTTCAGAAAGTTCTTGCAAGGCTGTTTTGCTCCATTAGTTAAGAAAATTATGATATTTGTGATTTTTTATAAAGGCAGCAAACCTGCCTTTTCTGTGGAGTGGAGGCCTAGTGCAGGTATGTCCAAACCAAAAGGAAAAAGGCCACTTATTAACTTATTAACTAGTGACTCCATTATGATCCTGTGCAATGGAGACAAATTTCCCCTCATATTTTCACTCTTGATTCATGGGACTTTTTCATTTTCAAACACAATGTTTGTGTTTTTGTGTTCTGGCTTTTCCAGGTTTTTTTTTTGTGAAAGCTTTATGAGGACAGAAAAGCTGACTATGGAAAAGAATAGTTTTTCTTCATCTGCTGCCACTTTTTACCCCTGTGTTTTATGTGTAGATAGACAGATTGACATAGGGAACTAAGTATATAAAGGTATAGCCACATCTCCAGAATGTGTGATGTGTGGATTTTCACTCTTTTTAAAGAAATTATGACCCCTGGGCTCAAAACTGATTGGCATCTTGTGGTGGCACCATCCCCATCTGGAAAGATGTGAAGAATTAAGGAGGTTTTGGTCTAAACGTCCTTCTTCGGAGGGCACTTTGATGAGTCAGTGCTCAGGTCACTGTGCTTTCCTGCTGAATCCATGGCCATTGCTGCCAGGGAATGGCTGGCACTGGCACCTCCCTGGGCCGAGAGTCCTTTCTGGTGCCTGACACAGTTCTGGGGATGGCTCTGGAGGAGAATTACTTGTTTGGCTCACACCTTTCCTCCAGTCTTGCTCAATGCACCACTTAAATCGATACTTTAAACCACCAGCTCAGCAAACTGTGTTTTTCATACAGTCCCAGCAAGAAATCTTTTATGGAAAGCTGCATACAGGCTTTTTTTTTCTCCTTCCCCCCTCCGCCCCCTTCCATGCTCCCACTCCTTGCTTTGAGTTAATTCACTGGAATTTTCTTTCCAGAAAGCATTATCCCTTCAAAACTCCCCGTGAGTTGGTTCCTTAGCCTCCTGTGTGCTGCTCCCACCCTACTCTGCCCCAGGGGTTAGCAAGAGAGAAAGAAAACTAGTGGTGTCCCAGGTAGCCTCATGCACACAGGGAGGAGGATCTGGGCTCTCTAAGATTCCCCTGACAAGGATTTTCCCTTCATAATCCTCCTGTTTCAGAGAGTTCAAACTAATTACTCGAATGCTGAAATGGGTAGGCTGAAAATACCATTTGTCTCTGGTTGCTGGAATCTTGTTCTGAGAGGACAGTGGCAGTTTTGGGTTTTAAACCAGAACTTGCACATTAAGCCTGGAAAAACCTGTTACAGAGCAGGTTCTGGGTGATGCAACCTGGCACTGAGTGGCAGATTGAGGATTTGCCTTCAGCTTCCATTTCAAAGCATCTACCCACAATAGCTTGTTAAACAGGTAATAGTTTTGAATGAAAATAAGTAAGTTTGAAAGGATTATTGCCTGACTATTACTGAATTCCCAGGGGCAGTCCCGTGGCGTAATGGAGAGCACTCCGGACTCTGAATCCCAAGGACCTGAGTTCTAGTCTCAGTAGGAGGGACCATCCCCTGGCAGTTCAAGCCTCCCTACCATCCCATCAGATCTGGGATGCTCAGCAGGGTCAGCCCCAGTTAGTATCGGGTGCTGTGACAGTCCCAAGGACTTCACTGTCACTGTCCAAGCTCACTCGGCCATGGCAAATGAACCTGAGAACTTAAACAGTGGGGCCAGTTCTGTGCACGCTGAGCCTCACCTAAAACATCCACTGCACAGGCTGGAAGGACCTCACCCACGTGGGGAGAGCCCTTCCCAAATCTTCGTTGGTGAAGTCTTGCCATACATCCATACATTCCTGAATTCCCAGTCTGGCATGCCCTATCGTCAGCCCAGATTTTGGAATTGTCTTGGATAACAAAGGTGTGGGTATCACGAAAGGTAGTTTGAACTGCAGGTGTGACTCTAAATTGCCCTAATGCCTGTCATTTGGATTTAAAATAGTTTTAATCCGTTCTGACTTTATACCTTTAAATTAAATTAATTTTGCCCAAGCAGTCTCTTAGACTCAAGATTTAAGGTAAAGGTCCCAAATATGTGCCTTAAAGGAGCATGAAAATAAGAAACCCCTGTTCATCCCATCCCCTGAAACATGAGAGAGAAGCTGAAATGTTTTCCCAAACATCTATGAATAATTATGATTTAACATTATTGTTATTCATAAACGTCACAGACCAGTGATTTCCTGGAAACTGTTTTTTTTTGGGGGGTGTTTTTCTTGAAATGTGGCTGATATTAAGCATTAGGACACCTAAAATTTGTATCATTGCTGATACAAGACATTTGCAAAGCTTTAATTTTGAACATATACTATTGCTAGAGCTGTTTCTTTGTTTTTAAAGAGAGGTATTAGCTTACAAAGATACGTCAGAAATGGTTTTTCACAAACCTGCACAATATAACATTGTGGTTTTCCCTCCTATGAAACATGAACATGTCATAAATACTTTACCACTTGTTTTTGATGCCCTAAATCAGGTTTTAATGGCGACTTTGCAATTTTATGTTTTTATGTGTCCATGAAAACACCAACAATTTGCATTGTTTTTTTCTCATCCTTGTTGTTAACCATGAGTGAAAACTGAGAGATTTTTGTAGGTTTTTAGCCTAATTTTCTTGTTGAGCTATTTGGAAGTACAAAAAGAAAGAAACACTCCATAGATCATCTTACAAACAGAACATATGACCTAATGCTCAGCATTTTTCACACCTCAGAACCAAAAGCGCATTTTGAGTTATTGTTATATGCATTTGATGAACATATTTAATGATTTGATGACAATATTATATTCTCGAAGTTAAAATATTGCATTACACAAATTAATTAACTCCATTAGGATACTAAAATCTGAAGCATCTGTTTAGGAACTTGTTTCTCAGTCACTCTGACTGTTCTGGTGTCTCTGTCTGGGCTGTCAATATCCAGAACCTTCCTACATTCCTAACGTGCTGATTGCATCTTTTCCTTATAGAAAATCAATTATCTTTATCTGCAGTAGCAGAATTTAAAGGAGATACAATCCAAGCTTGAATTTCATTCTCTGATTTAACTTCTGGATGCTGTGTGTGTATACAACGGTTCTGTGCCCCTGGTTTAAATTCCTTTTGGACTTCAGATAAGGTCACCAGTGTACCAAAAGAATGGGCATGAGAAGGTGCTTCTTGCTGCTGAGTTTTCTTGTATCTGCTCTTAGAACTGTTACCAGAGAGCACTGCAGCTCTTGGTAGACTTTGGTTTGTTTTATTAATTATCTTTCATGTAGGTACCTTTTTTTCTGGTGCTTTATAATGTATGTATACAGAGGAAGGTAAATCCCTGTGTAAATTGTCCTGTTTTCTATGAGGAGTTTGTCCTAACGCACTACCTGGCAATGAAAAAGGGTGGTAACACTGCTCCTTCAGTCTAAAAGGTATTGTAAAAATTAGTCTATTAATCAAAAGCCAAATCTGCTAGCCAATATCAGGAGAAAACCAGTGACAAAAAAGAGGACTTTTAAAATAGGAAAATTCTAATCATAGTATTCAGATGGAGTTGTTGTCCTGACCTGATTTGATTCATCAACATGCTTCTGATATTTTTGTATACCGAATTTATGCTGTTATTCTGATAATTGACCACACAGCATGACACACTCCCAGTCTCCTAAAGGAGGGAGGGAAAGGTTAGCAAGGGAACTAAAATATTACAGACTTCACTAACACATCACAAAATATCCTCCTATGAGACAAGAGGTGACCACAGGGCTGATATGGCTCTTTCAGCTTTGTTTGTGAGATCTGGGGAGCAAGGCCAACAGGATCTTTCCTGTCTGGAAAATGCTGGGAGCCCAGAAATGCTTCAATGTTCATCTGCTTGAAGATGCCCAGGGAGACAATTCCCCTGTAAATGCTCAGCCAGACAGGAGCCACGCTCTGGATGGAGTAGTTGGAGCACAGAGGAAGTGAGATGTGCTGAGGGGGGTGTCAAGTGTCCTTGGATGAAAATAGGCTAAGAGCTTACCCTTCTCTGTTTCTCTCACACACACAGAATAACGAGGTGAAGATGCACAGCAGAGTTGCTGTGCCATGTGCTGTCTGAGCTGCGGCGATGGGAGCAGCTCTGGCGTTTGGCAGATGGGCACTAGATGGCATCTTTGGGTACCGAATTCAGGGGAAAATCATCCCTAATGTTCAATTTGTGTTCAGCCGCATTTCAGTTCGCTCTTACTTCTGCCTGGATATCCAAACTTCAGAAAAGACGTGTCAGGGCAGTAGGAGATGAGGGCAAGGAAGCATTTTACTCTGCTTTCTTATTTCAGAGTCTGCACTTTCTAAGCAGTGTAGTTTATCTTGAGTTCTAATAACACTGTGCAAACGTTTTTGAGTGCTTTTCTAGGTGGTATCTATGAAAATGTGTTTTTATGTTATAGATGAATGCAGATCTAGGAATTCTCTCATGTGCTGTGTTCACATTCCTTAGAGACCACAGTCAATCACTAGGACGTGTTCCAGATAAGATCACATCTCCAAAGCCCTTCAAACTGAAGTCACCAAGAGCAGAACCGCAGCAAAAAACCTCTGCTCATCAGAGGATGAGCGCAGGTACTCACATTGTCTCTCCTGCGTCTGCAGAAGGTGTGTGTGGAGTGTGATGATAACCAAGCCTCTCAGAAGCTCATCAGAAACTTCATTTAGCCCCGAGGACCATCTCTTGATAAAACCTGCAGCCAAACTATCGCGGAGCTGCGGAACTCCGGGAACAATCCCACGCATCCTGCCTCCGTACAAGCCCTAAGCGCCGTCTGGCTGCCCCGCGGTGCCCTCCCCTCCATCGGTGGAATATTTGGGGAGGAGGAAAAGCAGTCACCACTGATTCCATCGTCGTGTGTCGGGGCTGACTCATCACTTTTGTTCGAATTCCAAACGGGAGCTGAAATAGCTCAAGTGGAGTGAAGTGTTTACTGCGGGCTGCCTTGCCCGGTGGTTTCATTGCCCCTCTGGCACCGGGGGAAGGGCTTGCTGGCTTTTCTCTGCTTGCCATGCTGCACCACCTGAGTTTTTCAGTGTAACTGGTGAGATTTGGGGTCCCAGCTTTGTTCAGACTCAGGAGCTTTGATTTTCTGCCTCTCTTTGTGCCACTCTCTCAAGTGCCCTCGTAATGACTGAGAAACTTTATAGTTTTGAACCAAATACCAAAGCAACTTCTGCAGCAAAGAAAAATGATGTCCAGCACTATACCTTTTCATGTCTCTGTGTAGAAATAAGAGCTGTTATCCAAAAGCTCATTATATGAAGGTAATGCTAATCCCTTTCCCAGCAACAGCTGAAGGTGAGGGTGACTCAATAGGTGGCACTCCTTCTTAAGCCAAAAAAGAAGTAGGAGTGTAGGAGACTGGGATTTGAATGCAGTGAAGTGTTTGTTAAACATTTTCAAGCCACTTGAAGTCGATAGAACTTGGATCTCTTATACAGAATCCACGTAGCTATTGATAGTTTCTATTTTCTATCTTCTGTTCTGTAAAACCATGGTAATAACCCTCTAAATCTCTTGAGAAGCTGTGCTCTAAAAAATGAAAAAATGAAAGGTTAGATGAGTTTCCATAGTTTTCCTTTCTATTTTCTTAATATTTGAGCTTAATTCCTGACCCTTCTCTGAAGACAAACTCTTCCTGGACAGTTTTGTACCAATTCTAATAGATCAGTGCTTGGCATTCTGCTTCTGTAGCTTTGGCCCAAAGGCACAACAACTCCTCTCTTGCTCTCCTTCCTCTTCTCCACTTTCAGCCTGTGCCAAAGGTGGTGTGCCATGGATTCGAATCCATGATGCTGGAGCATCTCTCAAACAATTTGTTTCCTCACAGTCAGCACATGAAGGACCTCTCTTTGCTTCACTCTTGGTTGCTATGGGAGAGAACAAATACTTTTTTTTTTAATCTTACCTAAATGATAAGTTGGTTACCCCAGCAGTGTGCAAACTATTTGAAAATTAATAACACAAAGATACATTCATTTACAATAAAATAAGCCAAAGCTTTATTGGTAGAAAGCAGCACGTGTTCTAAACATGTAAAATATAATTCATATTGCCTTCATCCCACTGTGTGCTTCCCTCCCTCCCAGTCCCTCTCAAGCAGTCGACAATCACTCCTCCTCTGTGTGACAGGAGTGCACTCATAAAATAGCTTAAAATACAACCAGAGGAGCTGCTTATTTTCATGTAACACAGAACATGTGGGTGTCAGAGGCAAAAAGCTCTGATAACTTGCTTAAGCTGCTGAAACAGTGTTGGTGGATACATGGGAAGATCAGGCTGAAGGGGAGTTTTGATAACAATTGGGGGAGTTTGGCAGTGGCCTGGACTTAGCCAGATAAAGAATGTGGGGCAAAAATGCGGCAACAATATAAATATTGGCCAGAGGTCACTGAAAATGAGACCAAAACATCTCTGGATGATGTGTGAAGGAAATGAGTGTTAAAGGGAGACCATGAGGATGGTACAAAAGTGAAAATTCACATGGGCTTTGGGTTTTTGACCCACTGTCTGCATATTCCTGCAGTTGTCTTCAATACTTGTGCTGGCAGGATGTGCTGGGTCTGATTTGGTTGGTCCATGGGTGGTAAATCATGGAGCAGACAAGCAGAGAAAACTGGTGTATCATGTGAAGCTCTTGGAGTAAATGGCCAGACTTTTTTTTTATTATTTCATTTATTTAGGTTCTGATTTTTGCAACCCCTTGTGTAGAATCTACTGTTTCCCATTTCCTTCAGCTCCAAGGAGGCACCAAGGAAAGGGATATCTGATTTCTCACTGCAACTGGTGTGATATTCCCACTTAAAAATTATTAAGGCATACAGGAAAAAGAGAAGGAAAAATGTGGGAATATTCACTGAAGTTCCTTAAACTTGTGATAGATACTCTTTAAAAAACCCCAAATCCTGTCATACAAAAAGTCCTCTTCAGGGTGGGTCTTGTGCCTCTTGTTTCAGCCCACAGTGTCAGGGGCAGGTTATGATGTCACTACTGTCTCTATTGTGGCCTGACATAAATAGTTACATGTTATTTTCTATAGTCTTGTCCACTACTAATAAATATTGTTGTTATGCATAGAAAAAGTCCATTAGTTCACATAATTTAATGGCAATGTAGTCAGTGAACTAGAAATGAATTAAAAGAGATTGGTTGATTGTTCTTTAATCCTTTTATGTGCCACATAAATGCCAAGGTAAAATACACAATACTAATAGCTGCTTAATGGGCATGCAGGATGTTGTGCAGCAGGAAAAGAGCTCTGGAAATGAGTTACTGCTGCAGAAAACTTTCAAAAATTAAGATGTAAGATGTTTCTTACATTTCCAAATGTAAGAAAGCCACCCAAGTTTTTATTGTGTGAAACTATAAAATAGATTGGAGAGTGATAAAACCTTATCACTGCTGTGCCTAACTGAGCAGAAATAACACAAAATCATCTGCTGTTATCTTGGGGAATGTCTTGGAAATCTTTGCTGATGAAAGGCCTAATATGGGGCTTCCAAGTGCCCACAGCCTTGCTTTTGAGAAGGGGAGAAATCAGATTCTGGGGTTGTACCCCAAGTTGCAGCTACAAATTGCTGAGCTGAATAAATCCTCAGCTAAATTGTGTTTCCAAATGGTTTCATGAGACCATAGATCTTACCTTCTTTAGTCGCTGTTGCTAATTCCAAGTGGTTTGTGTTGCTTCTGGATGTGAGAAATGCCAGAAGGAAGGTCTAATTGTTAGTTTTCCATGATGTCTTCAGTCAGTGCCTCTTCCAGAGCAGGACAGATGAAATGCTGATCGTGCAGTGGAGCATTGCTAAAATTCCAGTGAGCAAAACATCAGTGATAGTTTAGTTTGGAAACGTATTTATTGACTGTGAGGGAAATAAAATTGATTCATATTTTTAAAAGAGAGACAAAGTGAACCGGGAAATACTTTAGCCTATTAAGTCTTCTCCTCCAGGATTTTCCAAGTATCTGTTGTAAATATACATTTAAATTGTATTTGACTTATAAATCAAGTTATATATATATATATCTGTTAGAGGATCTTTCCACAAAGCTGGTGAGTCCTTGTCTTTCCTCCCAGTAACTTCTACTCTTCGGACTTTTGGGTTAACAAGTCCTTTCATTAGATCTCTAATTGTGTACTCAGGAGGCTCCTAATTCTTTTTTTTTTTTTTTTTGGGCTAAGTAAGGAACATTCTGCTTCACTTTATCTCAAAGCAAAATGTATGATGGCTTTTATTCATAGAATCAGTTGGAAGAGACCTCTGAGATCATCAAGTCCAACCCTTATGCCTTCAGGAATAAAGCACATGGCATTCAGCACAACAACTGGGGGAAAAATATCAGGTCTTCAAAGTGTATTTAATACAGTAAACACAATCCACCATGAAATGATGGATTCCTGGCTTTGCCTGGAATATCTCGGGGTGGAAGGCAGGTTGTTTTAGTTGCTACCTATTTGGAGTGTTTTGTATCCACAGATAAGTTGTCAGCTTCAGGTTATGTGATGAGCAAGAAGATTATTTAAAAGCAGTTGTTTGTCCTTTCCCTCCTAAAATGATTGCCATGTTTGCCAATAACTTGGAGTGCCCTAGAAGAGTAATTAGACAGTGATGTATTAAAGCAGGATTGTTTAACCAGTTGGATCATTTTGGGTGTCAAAAGAACTCTTGAAGCTGTGCAAATCATGATCACTGTTAGGTGATTATTCCTTGTGCTGTCTGTGTGCAGCATTATGGTAAATAAGGAAATAGGATTTTTGAATGGTATATTTGAGGGATTAGATTTGCAGTCTCTTGGAGGATTCAGTTTGAGTATGCTGAGATGCAACTTCTGTGTGAGAAGGAGTTAAAGAGAGAGGGAGTAGGGGGAGAAGGTGGGAGTGTGATTATCAGGTAGAGAGAGATGGCTAATGCAGGTGGGTTTAATACACTCAATTACATTTTTAGAAAGGAATAAACCTACTAAGCAGATATCTCAATTAAGCACATCCCATGTTTGGGACACCACTGCAAAAAAAGAGGTCACAAATTCAAAATCTCTTCCACTTCTCTTTATTTGACTATTTCCATTTAAACTTTAGAGGTCACAAAGTCCACGATATACAATTTTTATTAGGTCAAGGCCATATTTTCACACTTTCAGATTTGAAAGGGGTTTGGGGAGCTCCTCAAAGTCAGTTGGGAGGTTCAAGCCTTTTGGTTTCTTCAGTTAGAGCATTTTACAAATCTCATAACTAAAAATCTCATCAGCACAAAGATGCAACATTAATTTTTTCTAATTAGTTCCTAGGCATTAAGCAGGAAACATAATGGAGATTCAGGAACATCTCAGTCTTAAGAGAATTCATTTTCATATCACTACTTGCTGCCAAGAATTACTCATTTCGACTTGCAGAAAACATCTGGAAGTGAAAACACCTTTATTTTCCCGTCTTTACTTTTGTAACCTTTGGACACCTTAGAAATAGGGTTTGACATTTCTGTAACAATCATCAAGCGTACATTTTTATCATTAAACTTACAGTCTTGAAGTGTTTTGTTTTTTTCCCCAGCTGGATGGCTTTAGAACAGGTTTATTGCCTTCCTCTGTCATTTCTGGAGTCTCTGGAATGATATTTGCACTCCCTGGGCCTCAGGTACCTCGTTCCCTGAATTGCAGAGCTGTTCTGAAGAGTTAAAAACTCACAGTGGCTTTATGAATGTCGACTTGCAGTAATAAGTTTGTCTTTGTGATCATTTCAGTGATGATTTTCACTTCAATTTAGGCAATTTCATCCTAATGGCATTATTAGATTTATATGTTTAGTTTTTGTAATATTTGCATGTTCCTACAGTTACATGTTCAAATATTATTCCAGATTTGTGTATAATCATACACTGTTTGCTTTAATCTTCACTGATATTGGATTTTGGGAAGAACTGAACAAACTATTCTTGCATTTTTTAAAACCATGTATTTTTCTAATGATCCATTCATGCCATTGGATTCCATGAGGGTTTCAAAGTGTGTTATAAATAAAACTTCTTGACTTTCCATCCTAGACAAAGTCTAAAAATCTTAACTTTCATAACAATTTTACTGCCTCTTTTAAAAGAAATTCTTAATCTAGATTCAACTAAGTGTTAGAACATGAAACTTGAAAGGGTCTGGCTTGAGGTGCAGATAAAAGATTGTCAGATTTGAGAAGGAAGACCTACTTTCTGCTCCCTTTTTGGAGTCTTCAGCAGATGAAGAAAAGGCATTTAAGTGAAATTATATGAACTAATAGGTAAAAGCTAACATAAAGGCTAATATATATATATATTCAAGCTGCTGTTTGGTACTATTCTTTAGTGTTCTTCATGCATACATGTGTGTGTGTATCCCCTTTTTTCCCCTCATTCTGGTTTGTATGTGCTAAGAATGTGAATCTAATTAATTGGACTTTATTCCCAGTGGGAATGGTTGGACTTGATGATCTCAGAGGGCTTTCCCAACCCTAATCATCCTATAGCTCCATGACAAGCAGAGGCCCATCTGTACCTGACCTGTGTCTGTGGTTCCAAATGGGGTTTCAGTATTGTATTAATCAGAAATTCTATTTACATCCCGTTTTTAAGGCTTATTAGACCTTTAATGCAGATTAGAGTATCTGCTTTCTTATTAGTCATCAAAATGACTAACGTGAAGTATCTTTGACCAGGAATGAAAAGAGAAATGTTCAGTTTTCATGGCAAAACAAATGTGTGCTGTTTAACTCCATTTGTGTTTTGCAACTGATACGGTCTGACTTCATTGTGTGCTTGTTACGTGAGAAGGATTTTTATTGCTTTTCCTTGTTTTTTCTTTTTATTTCTCCTCTTACAGGCAGCAAAAGAGTGGGTTTAGAAAAAAAAAAATCATTGTTTTTAGAACGCTGCAACAAAATATAGAAGCGCTGGCTGTGCCACGTTCCTAATGGCTGGACTGACTCATTATCCTTCCTGCTAATGACATGCGTAATTGCTCCAGGTTTCCAGGCGTCCTTCAGCGCACTGATTTAGATTAGTGAGTGATGCGTTGCCATGGCAACCTGCGGCAAGTTGGGGGGGGAAGCTTTTGGTACAGCGTGGAGTGAGAGGATGTGGGCTCTGAGCCTCGGCCTCAGCTGGGGGGAAATAAGTGTTCTTGGTTGTGGTCAGCCTTGAGTTGGGGGTTTTGTTGGGGGTTTTGTTCTCTACAAAGGAAGAAGAGTTGCCAGCAGCATTCTGTGTAAAAATTAGAGCATTGTCACATCCTGCGTGTCTGGAGAAGCTTCAGGTTTTTCAATGTGGTTAAATTGGTACTTTTTGGAATGGAATGGAATGGCATGGAATGTCTGGGATGTCCTTCTTTATGAGGATGTGCATGAAGTTTAAGCGACCTGGTTAGAAACTGTGGCTGAGGAGTCAAGATCCAGGGAGGGAGTTCCCTGGATTTGGAGGAGTTCCAGTTTTTAGAGGTGTTTTGTACACCTTTAATGAAGGCTGACTGGTTTTTGAAGTGGTGGTGGCAGAAGTGGAAAGGTTTTATAGAAATAAAGTCGTGACCGTCACTAAAACACATGGAAAATACTTTTAAAAACTTTGTACAGTACTATTGCTTTTCTCTATATTTGACACTTAGTGTGCACACTCTGACATAGGAGATCTCTTTAATAATCTGAGTTTTAGTGTTTTCTTAGGAAAACTCAATTCTCAGCAATTGGTTCTGATTTCCAGGAGCGCTTAAGGTTGCAACACACGCAGATTTCCAAATGTATTCTTTTAAAGTAATTCTCCTTCTGTATCTACACACATTGTAACAGCAAATACCTTCCATACTTTATAAAAAGTAGGAATACTTCCAGATTTGGGTCCTTCCATCCTGCAGGCATCCTAACCATTGGGAACACCAGTGGAGGTTCTCTAGCAGGAAGCTCTCAAACCAGTGGTCAAATGGTAATTTTAAATGTTGTGGTGGTTCCTCTTTGGAAACTAATTAGTCTTCACTGTGACTCTGAAACCTGTGTTACTTGACTTCACCAATACAAAGTATGTCTAACCATATCTAGATATGATGTTTATATTTTATATATATTATATGATTTGTTTTGTTTTATTATCTGCGTATAGTCATCTCTATGTATTCTGATGAAGCATCACAATTTTAGTCAATGAAGTTTTGTACTCCTGTTTCCTTAAATGGGATCTGGTGTTTTTAAGTAATTTTCCTATTGTATTTCAGTGTTATATTTGAAACACAACAGTGTGGCAAGGCAGAAGTTTTCCTGTCAAGCAGGGAATTGTACATGTGTGCAGCTCCATATTCCATTCTCCTCTCTCCCTCCCTGGTGCTGTGCAAACTTGGGCACAACATTGCTTAGTAACACTCAGCCCTGAGCTATTTGTCAGCTCTGACTGAAGTTATAATATTAAATTATAAATTATCCTGTGCACTCAGAATTTCCTGCTTGAAACATGCCCATCCCTCCTGGACCCCCTTGTTCTCAAGGGTTGTTTCCCAGGGGATGCTCTGAATTAGTCTTTGGAATAGGCCAAAATCTGCCCTGTGGAAGTCCAGTGTAGAGGTTTTAATGATGGCTCTCCTTGCATCCCTGAGGATTGAAAATTCTATTATTTCATGGTCGCTGTGCCCCAGGTGGCCTCCAACCACTACATCTCCCACCAGCCCCTCTCTGTTTGTAAACAGTGGGTCTAGTGGGGCCTTATCCCTGGTGGGCTCATTTACCAGCTGATGAAGGAAATTGTCCTCTATACACTCCAGGAACCTCCTTGACTGCCTCTTCTCTGCAGTGTGAAGCTCCCAGCAGATATCTGGCAGGTTAAAGCCACCCACAAGAACAAGGGCTGGAGATTTTGAGACATCTGCCAGCTGCTTGTAGAATAATTCATCTCCTTCATCATCCTGGTTGGGTGGTCTGTAACAGACACCCACAAGCATGTCAGCCTTGTTGGCCTTGTTGGCCTTCCCCCGGATTCTGGTCCACAGGCACTCGACCTTGTCACTTCTGACCTCAAGTTCAGCAGAGTCAAGAGACTCTCTAACATATAAAGCCACCCCTCCACCTCTCCTATCTTGCCTGTCCTTTCTGAAGAGCTTGTAGCCCCCCATAGCAGCACTCCAGTCATGCAAGTCATCCCACCATGTTTCCTTCCCAATATCCCATCTAAACCTACTCTCTTCCAGTTTGAAGCCATTTCCCCTGTCCTGTCACTACAGATCCTGTTGAGAACTAGTGTGTGACATATTCCAAGAAACTTGAGTACTGCAGGGCACTGAAAGCAGTGCCCCTGGGTACAGCAAAGGGACATCAGTGTGTTCTGTGTGGCACAAGTGAGTTCTCCATAGGGCTGACTGAACAGAAAGCATTAGAAGTGCTGTTCTTGTGTCCCTGTTGGGCTCTCAGAGCAGCTCAGGGGCTGTTCGGTGGCAGGGAATGAAGAACCAGTAGTTTGGATTGACAGCTGAGTGCCAGGCTGGCAAAGAGAGGTCTGAAAGCACTGTGTGTGCCAGGGAGAGCTGTGGTGGGATAGAGGAGGAGGTTCCCTCAAGTTCCCCCATCTCTCCCATGCTCAGCTTCTTCTGTATTCCAAATTTTATCTATTATTGAAGGGAGACGATTTGACAGATCATTGATCCTGAGTGCAGCTGGCAAAGACACAGACTTGAATGAGGCTTCTGCAGGGGAGTAAATGAGGGGAAACATTTGTATCCCCATTGATGATAAAAGTCCATAATAACTCTTGTTGAAACTTGCAGTACATGAAAAGTAATGATTTTTGAAATGGAATAGAGGAATGGCTTTGCAGGGCCTGTTTTCCCTTACTCAGCCCCAAATAATTCTCCATCTGTTCTTTCCACCTCTGAGTGCACAGTGACCTTCTTCAAAGCAGTTGGTTGTTTTTGTGTGATGGTAAACCTGATCCAGGTAGGAATGATCTGTGTCACGGGGATCCTGCCACAAAGGAAAACAGAGTTGCATCCCAAAACTTCTAATGAATTTCCATAAGTTTGTGTCAAAGTGGCTGTTGTTATCTGCTCCTCTGTAACAATACTGAAATGAGTATTTTATGCTTCTGGCTGCAAAATGTTGTCTCTTTAGCAGAAGTCAACAAATTCTGCTAGAAGTTTGGAGAACATTACATATTTATATTTAATATATTACTTATTTTTTAATATAATAAGAAAAACAATATTAAATTAATGAGATGCATGTCAGGTTGTAAAATACTGGATTTTTAAACTTTGTTTTCATTTTAGTTTTGTTTTCCCTCTGAGTTTTTGGGTTAGATGTAGAGCCAGACCAGGCTTCTTCCTTATGGGAAGTGTGAGTTTTGTTTGCCTTTTTTCTCTTTAGGGCCATAAGTAAAAATATGGCTAAACAGATCCGTGGGTTAACATTCCAACCATTAATCCTACAAGGATTTATGAACTTTGCTGCCACCTCTGAGCATGTTGTTGACTTGTCTCTGTTTGTAGTGGTGTGGTTTGGGACGTCAGGTGGTTTAGTTGGTCACAGATCTGTGTTCTTGACTTGAATGAGATCTCCTGAAACACTGGAAGTTGCTCTTTCTGTGAAGTTCATCATGTTCAGCAGCTGGGGCTGCAAAATTAACACCTCCTGGGTGTGAAAAATAACATCCCACTCTTAAGCCAAGTTCCTCCTGACTCCTGCCCTTTGCTCCAGGCCATCATTGTGGATTATCTGCTGCTACCAGTGAGAGCACTGATATTTGCAGGAAATATTTGCAATATTTGCTGGCAAGATGAGAAATCTGGAATGAGGTGTTATGATTAAAAACATTTGTACCACAAGGCAGTCCTAAAGAACGGGAACATTTCACCACCTGAGCTTTGTAGCTGAACAAACCTTCCTGACCTTCAGGATAAGTAATCTTTGCAACAGATGATATTGCCAGCAGGCAACACATCAACACTTCTTTTTGTGCTGAAATCTGAAAAACAAAATGTCTTTATTTTTGTGGGGATTGGCTCTGAGAACTGTTTTTATGAAGCAGAAATACATATTGCCAGTCCACAATAACAGGTTAAGAAAAGTGCCTTGAAGTTGCTTGATTTTGGACTGGGTTTGTAAAAACTACACATCTTTTTCATCAGCAGTGAGCAAACAATGTGCAAATGGACATTGAAAAACCCACCAGGGGAACTTGGGAAAACATCAAAGGACCAGGACCACATTTGGAAAACATTGAGTTAAGAAACAATCAAATCCAATAGAACAGAACGAAATTCTTCCTTTATTCAGCGCTGGGAACATGGGGGGTAATTCCACCAAAGATGTCCCACCAGACTTTTGTGTTTCCAGGCTTATATCCTGAGTTGCAGCTGATAACCCCTCCCCAGAGTCAGGCAGCATATTTAGGGTGACTTTTAACAGCTCTAATGGGCTGCTGTTATCTCTGCAGCTCTATATTTCCTTTTAACTAAACAGTGGTACAGCTTCAAGCCTCAACCCAGACAGGTTTTCTGATTTATTTCTTACAGCTCAGCCTCTAATTTAAACAAGGTTTTGGTTTATTTCTTACACTTCATCTCACAGCTCCAGGGTTAAATTCCTCTTTGTCTAAAGCTCTGCATGGTTAAGATCACTGATAAACTAAGGTACAAACTGAAATAAAATATTATTATAAAATACAAAGGTAGTACAGTTCTGATTAAAAATTAGTAAAGATGATTATGATTTTATGGAGAAGGGATAAAATCCTTTTTCTTGAGGGGTCCTTGAATCAATATTCTGCAAACAAAGGAACGGCTACAGAACTAGAGAATTGTATAAAGAGCTGGTGATAAAGTTGTTACCAGAACACTAATTCTCCCTTTTGAGCTCTGGATGCCTCGTTCAGCATTAAGCACATACTTCCACAACTGCTTGCTGGGGGTTTTTGATATATAAATGAGGTTTTTGTTAAATTAAAGGGAAAAGTAATGACATGGGAAACCACTGCTCTTCCAGAAGTGCCTCTCCAGTAGTTCCAACTTGCATATTTTGGTTATTAAGCTTTTCTCCTGCAAACAAAATCGCTGATTCACTGCATTCATCAGCATTTTCAGCATCCTTTGTGCATCAGCTAATTCACTGTATTCCAGCTAATCTTCCTCTAAGGATGCAGGAGGGAATCAACATCAGCCTTCCTTTTTTTTTTTTTTTTTTTTTTTTTTTTTTTTTTTTTTTTAAACAGGCTTTAGGAAAAGGAAGAAAAAAAGAAAAAAAGGAAGGCAGGAGAGCATCCAAGAACTATTCCAGTCAAGGAGTTGTCCTTGAGACATTTCTATGCCTGTTCTCAAATCTGCAAAACTTAAAAACCCACAGAAGATTTGCTATTTCTCAGCTTTAACTGAAAGAAAAATTATTTGAGAGGGTTTAAAAAAAATCATCCAGAAGCTGAAAAAGAAGAAAGCAAACTATGAATTAAAGGTTTTCATTTATAATGCCTTCATCAGAGATTCCCTTTTTTCTTGATCCTCCTGGTTTATCCCTTCAAATGAAGTATCAGTGTGATCATCAGTTAATAGAAATAAAATAGTAATAAAATTCCATTTGTATTTCTTCATCCCATATTTACCTTTTTTTGTGCATTTTTTAGAATCCTTGGTCTAATTTCGCTTGATTTGAAGGATCCCCGAAATTCCTCTTTTCTATGGCTCAAATGACTGCTCAAAGGGGGTTACAATTAAGAATGTTAAACAATTGTATCACAGGCCTCAAAAAACTTCTCATTTATCACCATTTCAATGGATTCTGTTTAATAAAGAATCCAGTTTTGTCAATCTCTTAAGGAGGAAAGAGAATAAGTAAAATAGGTTATTGAGAGTTCACAGTATGTGGTATGAAGAATATCTTCTTCTTTTAATTTGACCCTTTTCTGTAGCAAAGTTTGGAGTGTATCTGTCATCATGAAAATCAGTTGTTACTTGAAGGCGAACATTGAACCTAGTAAGGATTTAAATCACTAAAAACCTGAAAACTGTACTTACAACACACAGAAAGGAAGGACTAGGGTGAGGCTTTGGGGACAAAAAGCTTCTGCCTTCCTAACTGAGACATTTACTTCCCGAACACATTGTTTGGCACGAGCTGTCTATTATATTCTCAGTTAAATCAAAGCTTTGCAGAGCTTTTGCAGGGCTGTGATTTGCCAGGAATGCGTTGGGATCAATCTGTAGCCTCTGGCCTTTGTGTGAGGCAAGTGGGTACTCAAATTCTGTCTATCTTTCATTAATCTGGTCACATAAAATAGCACCTGTTAACAAGCAACTGGTTATCCCGCAGCACATGGAACAATGACGTGCTTCGTTTGTTAACAGGTGGAAAAAACCCCCGAGGACTAAATGAGTTTTGGGATAAGAACAACCACTTTAAGTTTGTTTTTTGAGACATAGTTTTGCTAACAGATCTTCTAGCTCTTTTTTGCTTGTTGCTTCCTCTACGATAATTTGGCAGTATTTTGAATATACTTGGGATAGAAAATTTTATGCTTTTCTAAGTGGTGCTTTCAACCCCATATACTTTTTCTTTGGGTCAAATGGGGATCAATATTAGGAGCAAATCATAACAACAAAGGCACTGTCTTCTTGGAAACAAGTGTCTAGATAAGTGAATTATGAACTTCTCTTCACCTCCTGTATTATCTGTGTGAACTTCAGCCTCTTCAGCTTGGAATAATTTCTGGTCTCACCCTCCACAGAGATGGTTGGGGAAAGCATTTTTCCCACAGGAAGGAGAAGTTGCACAGTGAGAGCCTTAACCTCTGTCGACTGTTGCAGAGGGCTGTGCCTAAACCTGTTTTATGAAAGAATATCTCTAACTATCTACTGCATTAGTGGAACTTCTCTCAGAGCTGTCAGCGGGAAGGAAGAAAAGCTGCATGTTCTGGGATGGGGATGAAATGCTGGATTTGCTGTGCCCAACTGAAGGGCAGAGGGAAGGATTCTGGCTCTGACTTTTTAATTTTTTTTTCTATGTTTGGTTTTCAAAAGCATTTCTTAGTGTACAGACTATTTTTTTCCTACTGGAAATTGGCTTAGAAAAGACTGAAACCACTTAAAGTCTGCCAGTGTAACAAGTACAGCACCCAGGGCAGAGCAGCAGAATAACCTGACTTTGCCCATCAAGGAGATTTGGAGGGGACTTGCTGCTCCCTGTTTTTTATTCAATATCACACTTAAATTATGCTGCTACTCTTTTATTTCCTTTGTCCATCCTATGGCTCACCCTAAACCCTGGAGTGCCGGCAAGGCTGTGCCAGCACCCCCTGGAAGAGCATCCCTATGCAGTTGCCATGGAAACACGAAATGCCCTGCGAGGAGCAGCAGAAAGAGGAACAGCAATGAAGGCAGTTTGGGGCTTCCCCCCCACACCCCCCGTTCTTTACTCTTCCAAACAATATCAAACTGATCTCTCTACAGCTACAGGAAGCCCTTGATGTATTTGTAGGTCGAGGAAAGCCCTCACCTCTCCTAAGTGGAAGAGGAGGAAATGTTTTCCACCTACACCTCCTAAGTGTTCACTTTCCTTTGAACCCCATAAATTACATTCTGGCAGGGCAGGGTTTGAGCCTGTTGGTTGCTGAAGTGCCTGCAACAATAAATGATTCTAATAAAGCAACAGCTGGAGTTTTATTATTCGTGTTGCCACAGTGCCCTCAGCTTATTTCTGCTGCAGCTCCAGTGGCTTCAGTGGGAGATGGACCAGCAGAAAAATTGTCACATTACTTCATTCCTTACAGACTCTGTCACAGCTTTCATCATAGCAGGACTCCCATTGCTCCTGGTGGGCATATTAATTGATATTAGCGAATTTATATTAGAGAATTGATATTAGTTGATATTAGAGAATAAAACCTCTGCACTTGTTTTGTTTGGGGTTGTCTTGGGGTTGGGTTTTGTTTGGTTTTTCTTCCCTGGTTTTGTTTTGGGTTGTTCTTTCTTTGTTTGTTTGGGGGGTTGTTTGTTTGTTTGTTTTTATAGGGTAAATTGAGGAGCTCTGTGGTAGTGCTGTGTTCTTATGGGAGATGGTTTCAGGAGCTGTGGAGGGAGCTCTCACTGTCACAGGTGTGGTTTGTGCTCTGTGAGCAGCACTCACAGACTGAGAGCTGAGTTGGTGGCTGGAACTTTTATTCAAGAGGTATATCCTCTTGCTGTGACCTAGAGATGGATGAAAGCCTGGAGAGACAAAGCCTTCTAACCAGCTAGAGATATTAGGGGAAAACACAATGATGTGTACTCTGGTAAAATATGGGTTCCTCAAGAAATCTGGAAATTTAAAATGATCCACTAATATTTCTCCTTTCTGACAATGTTGAGGAAACTGCACCTTTTTGCAAACCCTGGTATTTTGTTCCACATTCTGGAAAAGCTTTTGAACTGATCCAATTTGATGCAATAGCTTTTCATCTGTGCTGACAGATGTTCCTCTCAGGGGCAATGCAATAATATAGGCACTGCTTAATAATGTTTTCTACGTCTTCTCATCTGCATCTTTTTGCTGGTGTTAAGTTTAAAAATAAACCCTTTAAAGATTCTGTAGGTAAAGTCATCCTAAATGATGGTAATTATTAGTCTTACGTGGTCCTAACCTCTGACTGAGTGTTGGCCTTCAGAAATCCTGGGACACAAGAATGGGCAAAACTCCAGTGAAACCTGGGCCTAACCTTGGTGTTAATATACCTATATTATGCTATATATGGCTGTAATTCAGAAAAACAGTTGTCAGGCAGTTGCCTGTAGGTTCTTTGTATTCTTTTGTCAAGTCAGAGAATGGAATATTTCTGGTTTTTCAGTATCCAGTTCATTCTGGTGGCAGATTCCTGGTCCTTCCCCCAGGTTTTGGATGGCTGTGTGATAGGACAGCCTGGGATCCAAGTCAGAGGGGAGGGAGAGAGGATAATTAGAGACTCATACAGTAACCTGGGAAACCACTTAGCCTGAGTTCAGGGGTTGGGAAGGCTGATGGTTCCCTAAATAATTCCTGTGAGTGTGGCTGCACGCAGAGGAGTGGGGAGAGCAGGAGGTGGGAGATGCAGATCCAACTGCAGCTGAAGGACCAATGCTGGCTCTGCAACCCTGAGCAGCTGAACAAAGCTCTGCCCTCCTCTCCTCCCACCCACTTTGTGGGCCTTATCAGCACTGCAATATCATGCTGTGGAAACAGTTTCTGCAGAGAAACATCTGGCACCTCAAGGCCCAAGCAGTGGCTTTAGGATTTACAGAATATTCTTCATCATACTTGGAATCATTTATAAGGCACTTCTGAAAACAGGCCAGGGGACGACTCTGAGTGGAACTGAGGTTTATGTTTTTCTGTATTTCTTCTGATGGTATCTGTTGCTATTAGTCTGATCTTTAGTGTAGTATGAGAAAGAATGTTGCTCAGCAGCCTGCAATCCATGCAGGTCATTTATTCCATGGCACTGCAGGATTTTGAAGCCAAACTTGTAAACTTAAGAACAGAGGCATGACCTGTGAGATTCTCTGAACCCCTCACATCCCATGAAGAGTTGTAGTCACAGAGTGAGCTGCTCCAAAGCCAAAGGTCTGTGAGCAGCTGCCCTGTAGCCTTGGGCACCAAGCAGTGACAGCTCTCATTCCATGGAATGCACTGTGGTGTCCTCCAGCCCAGCACCTTCAGGCTTTGGGTGTGTCTAGGGAAGTACTTGGTGAGTCCTGGAGCGAGTTGTGTCCTTTGGGGTGTCCCAGAAAGGTAGGGAATTAGGGCAGGAGGAGCAGGAACCTCGGGTAAAGAAAAGGCCTCTTTGGCAGAAAATATAGGTTGTAGGTGAGGGACAAAGGGACAAAACAGACCTGGACAAAACCATCAAGCAAGCATTCATATTCTAATAGGGATTTTCTCCCTCTTTGGTTGAGCTGTAGGAAAGAGGTTGGCTGGTCTCCATGAAATTCGTGTAAATTGAAATATTTCTGGTTTTATTTAGTACTTCTTTTCTTTTACCTTGCAAATTGGTGCACAGCTATGAAGAAATACCTCACTCTTTCAGCAAGTGCAACCTGCACATGTAATTTCAGCCTGCATTTCTCTGGATTATGTATATGTATTTTCATTTAGGTCTCCAGGTGGGGGGAAGGCCATTTATGTCTCTCCCCAAAGTCTGCCTTCCAGTGCTTGCCTCTGCTTCTTGGCTGTGGCCAGAGCCTGTCCTCCTGCTCTGATGTCCCTCTTCGCTCTGCAGGCTCAGCCCCACCAGTGACACCTCTCACAGGGATTTGTGACATCCCTAAAAGCTGTGACACAGAGATGATGCCCCTTGAGGGCTCTGTCTGCCTTGGATAACTAACAAGAGTCTGTTTGGATGGAGTCAGGCGATGCTGCCTGGAAGGTTCCTCAGCTGTGCAGACGGTCACAAGCAAAACCAGAGATTTTCCCTGTGATTTTTAATGTCTCTTAGCCAGACTTAATGTGATTGCATTGAAGGTCCAACTAGTATTTAAGCAAAGAACATTGATTTTCATATTTTGGCTATTTCCCCCCAACTTTTCTGTAAGGTGTTGCTGGTTTTTCTTTTTTCTTTCTTTTATTTTGCCTCTTAGCCCAAGCTATTAAAGACCCAAATACTGGTTCTGAAAGCTTTTGACACTGAGAATGTGAGTGGAGCTTTCAAATTTGTGCATGACATGATGTGTGATCTACAAGAAGTTTTCCTTATTCACTTGATGTGTCTGATATGATAAAAGAACATCTCCAAAGCCAATTTTTTTTTTTTCAAAATGCCTCAAACCCACATTAATTCACTGTAAGGGAATATAAACAAATACCTCAGCATTTGATTAAGAAATACAGGAGTGTTCAAATTCTCTTTTCTTTGTGCAGAAACACGAACAGACAGGACAAAGAAGCTGTTTAGACACTACACAGTGGGATCCTACGACAGCTTTGATGCTTCAAGGTAAGACTTTTCCTTTTGGGCCACAATCTGTTTGTAAAACCTTCCTGGGTTTTCTTTAATTGTTACTTTTGGGTTCATTTTGGAGGGAAAGAAGGAGGCAGATGACTAGAAAGACCTTCTCAGGGTGTTATGCATCTCAGTTGGTTTTTATCCCAACTTCCTTTGGTCCCATGGGAAGGGTCTGCAGGAACAATGAGAGAAAGATGAGCCTTTCACAGAAGCAGCTCCAGCTGCTCCTAAAGCCAAGGACCACTTAAACTGTTGGATTCTTCTCAGGAAAAAAACCTTTTATCTGTTCTGGCTGACAAGAAAACCAAAATAAAATGCTGTGAGCTCTGAACAACATAAGTAGACCTGAAACTGCTAGAAATGAGGCATGTAGAAATGAAATTATTTGCAGTTTCTGCTGAAAATTCATAATTTTTAAGCAGGTTCTTCTCCCACATACACACACCTTGGACATACAGGATATCCTTGGAGAAAGAATGATTTTTAAAAACAATCTTGGTGTCTTCTTGGTTAGCTCTTGGTGTCTTCTTGGGAAGATTTAGGTTGCATGCTGCAATCATTAAGTTTTCTCCTGACTGTCCAATTACAGTTTGGGTTGGGTTTTTTTTGTTTGTTTGTTTTCGAGAATTATTTTAGGAGAAGAATTCTGAAATGTACAAAGCAATGGTGGCAGAGTTTCATGTAGCAAAATATTTAAGAGGGGGGAAAAGAAAGAAAAAACGGTAACTGTTTTATTATGTGATTTTAGTCTTTGTTCTGAGGGTCATGTGTCGTTTTTATGTCAGTTGAACAATTTGGGCAGGGAGGATGGAGGTCAAGTGGAAAGCCACAGAAAGTGTGTGAGATGTTTGAGGGGGGAGTAATGGAGGTTGTGGTTTTATTTTTGGATTTCCTTGGGGCGTTTTTTCAGGTATTGGATTTATGCAGTGCAACAGTAAAGCTCTCAAAAAAATTTAAATTACCTTTTTGAGGACCGCAGCTGAGAAGGAAAGTTTATCAGGAAAAAAAAAAAGTGAGGATTTGTAGAGCCTTATTATTGATAAATTATTTATGTGATGTGTCTGCAATTGTCCCTGATTCTGGCATTGATATCTGGTAATTGTCTGAGCAGTGAGAGGGAGAGGAACAGAGTTCTCCTGACATGTTCTGAGTGAAGCAAAGCTTTGAAGAAAACTCATCCTGAGTTCCACAGGGAATCCAAAACTCAGTGGATGCATTTGAAGGGTGATAGTGGAAACTGAGAGGGAAAGGTAGGAGAGTAGAATTAATGGGAAATTCCAAGAAATACAGTGGAAAGGTAGATTGCTTAACACACTTTTAAGCAGAGAAGAGTGTGGGAAATCAGGAATTTTTGTAAAGTAACACTAGAAAAACTAAAAAGAAAATTGGTTTGGGAGTCCAAGTTTCCAAAACTAATTAGTTGCTGGAAACAAAAATGCTTGTTCCTCTGGGGTGGATATAACAACTTACTGTAATGATGTATTGTGTGGTGAAACATGAACTTCTTTTTCCATCCTTTACAAACATTGCATAGAGTGAAATGCTGCTCTGCTACTTTTTTATTACACAAAATAGTGACTTTGAGCACTCTCTGTCCTAAAACTGCACTAGCACATCAAGTTGTGTCTCAGAGACTTGATTGAGGCTTCAGATCAGCTTTTGGTGTATCAATATTGTAATTTTCCTGGTGATTTTGCTGCCGAGGAAGAAGAATTTGCATGTAAGACTCTGGCTGTCTTGGTAGTGTGTACAGCTTTAATTCCTCACAGGGGCTTCTTCGGGAGGGGAATTATAAAAGAGGCAAACAAGGTGTCAGACTAACAGCAGGTCTGGATGGGTGTGCTGTTTGATGACTGTCTCTGTTATTTCCTATCAAAGCAGGGGAATAATACAATAAAGCAGATTTAATGCTGCCAGCTATGGTTTAATAAACGTTTGTCACTAGGCAGTTGTGCTCAGAGCAGCTCTGAATCCAAAGGATTTCCAAAGCTGCTCCACTTCCTTCTTGGAGATGCTGGAGGGGAGTGACGGGAGTGCTGCTCCCTTCTCCTCTTCCTTCTCCCTCCCAAAGGGCAAAACCTGCTGAGTAGAAACACTCTGTGTAGAAATCTATATTAATGGGCTTATTCATATGCAGCAAAATGCATTGTACCTGGCATTTTTCATCTTTAGGAAAATGTGCAGCTTGAGTAATGGAGGTTCATTAAATCCCATTCTAGCTTTGCATAGGAGATCAGTTATCCATACATTAACTTCAGGAAAATGGGAAGGATGCTTACTTGTATGGAGAAAGACACTGAGTAGTAAATATCACTCAAATATGATATTGGAGACTCCCAGGTCCAATGTATTACCTGTTTTAAGTGCTGATGGCAGATGTGGATTCTGTTACACAAAAGGGAAGTTGTCTCTTGCTGCAGTTTCTGTTTACATTCCTTTACGTGGATTTCTGTACTATTTTATTAAAGCCTTGTAAGGACTAATCACATTCAGACATTTGCCTTTAACCTGATGTGGATGGACAAATGCTTGAGGGAGGGACAGGCTTTGGTGCAAAGGCAGACCTGCGAAAGAGGGTAAAGTTTGTTGTGCTGACAGGAGCTCTGGTTGGACAAACAGGAGTGAATACACATCCCCTGAATACACATTCCCTAAATATTTGTCCTGGGCTGCAGCTCTGAAGGCTGAGATGGGAAGTGGGATGAGCAGAGTTTCCTTCTTTCCCCAGGATACACCATGTCCCAGGACATTCCTTAGGGACAGAGAGAGGAGCAGAAACAGGCACAGAAAAATCACACAATACTTTGGGTTGTAAGAGACCTTTAAAACCCATCCAGTGCCACGCCCTGCCATGGGCAGGGACACCTTCCACTTGATCCAAGCTCTGTCCAGCCTGGCCTTGGACACTTCCAGGGATGGGGCAGCCACAGCTTCTCTGGGCAAACTGTGCCAGGGCCTGCCCACCCTCATCACAAAACATTTCTTAAATCCCATCAGCATCAACCCTCTTTTGGTTTCAAGCCATCACCTCTTGTCCTGAAGGTCAGCAGAGCTGCAAGGGCGGAGTGTAAGGATGCTCTGGAGTTCTTCCCTGTGTTTGTGGTCAGCAGTGCCAAGGCAACCCTGGGACATGGATTTTGGGAGCTGGGATGGGAGCAAATCCGGTGGAGTTTGTCAGGAAAAATGTGTGTCCTGTCTCTGTCTTGGTTCTTTGCAGTGTTGTAACCAGCAAAGGCTTCCAGAGCATCATAAATCCTCTTCAACTTTGCTTAAAGTTCATGACTGCAGTTAATTCAATCCATACATTAGAAGATTGTCTGTAGGCCTTAAAACAGTTATTTCATCAAGGCTGCATTCCAGTTTAATAACAGAAAATATTGCTCAGGCGTAGAGTGCATGTTGGATTTAAAAAAAAAAATAAAAATAAGGTAAACCTTTAGAAATTATAATTCGTTAATCTACATTTCACTGAAGTGAGAGAATTGATTAATTCTCTCAAGATAGGATAGTGAATTTGTCAGTCAGGAAAATCAGAGAAGGCAAAATTAAATTAGCAAATTAAGATATGTGGAAATAATTAATTGCTTAATTTCAATTGTAAAATGTGAGCAGCTTTTTGAATGTGATGTGCCTGATACTACAGTGATAACTTAGTTTTATGTTCTGGAGGCATAGATTTTGGTACTAGGTAAAAATGATAAACTTGCTTTGGTGGAAAGCATGATCCAGCTGGAAAATGTGGAAAGTTTTGAACATGCCAGTGGAGACTTTCCCACTGCATTAATCCCATCATGTCCCTCCCACCCTCAGCACAGCTGGGAATAGCCAAAGTCAATGCCAGAACTGAAGAGAGCTTTGGAATTTGGTTTTTTTAACCCACAGAATGTGTTGAATTTGTCCCAAAGCTGTGATGTGAGTGGTGCTGTCTTGATAGTTAAAGCATAAGGTGTGTTACACTTTTGGGTTTTTTTTAGTTGAAGAATCTGAATTTGATGCAGAAATACTTTCATCTAGTTTGAGACCTGTTTTCCTGTGGATGTTTTACATAAATAATCCTCTTCCTGGAAGAATGCAATTAGTTATCTCTTTAAATATATATATATAGATATCCCTAAACCAGCAGAACAGTGAGAGGCACTGAGAGAAGTGTCATTAAATAGAGAATAAATTGGTCTTTTTGTGCTGGGGTTGGAACTGGATGATCTTTAAGGTCCCTTCCAACCCAAACCACTCAATGAGTCTGTGAACTGTTTTTTTTATTTTATTTTTACCTGTTGGATGGGACCAGTTCCACCACACTCATGTTTCCCGTGAGGTTTGAACTGTTCATGTGATCTCTTGCAGGAACTGGAGTAAGGATGTTAAAATGGTGCTGGTCACTCATAATAATTAATCCACAATTTCTCTCCCTTTATTCTGTGATTTCCACACTGACAATAAGTCAAAAGGGATTTTGCAGTTGTTGCATGTATTTTAAACATAATTCCAGGTTTCCTCTGGTGGAAGGAAGGAAACCCAGCAGGATTTTAACTCTTTTAACAGCTCAGTTTTGGCCTAGAAAATGTCAGCAGAAACTTGAGGAGCGCAATTTAATACAATTTGAAAAATTGCATATGTATTTAAGCAATAATTAAGGCATTGTAGATTCTGTGGAACAGGTGGGCATGTAAAATGTGAAGTTTTCCATTTGCAGTTATTTGATTTCTAATGAGAATTACTTCAGCTGCTAACAAACAGCTTTGCACTTTGCCTCCCCTGCTGTTGTGTGTGCCACAGTGGAGCTTTTTCTGTTGGTAACTACAGCAAATATTGAAAGTCATTGCTAAAACAGGAGGTAGAAAGGGGATGTGTGTGTCTGAACTCTGCACTGAAATCTCTGCCGTAATTACACTGAGAAAGTCTCACACAATTACAGTAAGATGCAAAACTATCCCGTGAGTGATAAAAGTTTTAATTCACTTGTAAGTGCCTTTTTAAGTTGTTTGCATGAACCACTTCAGTGGGATTTTAGCTTTTAGCAACTAATGGTTTGATAACTAATGATTAAAATCTGTCAGACATTTTCTGGGCTGGATATTTGCTGATTTTTTTAATGACAAGTGTTAGCACAGGAAGATCAGCAGTTGCCAAGAACAAAGTTGAAAAAAAAAGATAGCCTTTCCCAAATTTAAAGTTAAGATGCTCTTTCTGAAAAACTTTTAGGATCTACCTCTAGTACTAGGAAAGGGGAAAGGGAAAAAGGGAGGGGAGGGAAGAGGAGGAGAGGGGAGGGANGGGAAAGGGGAAGGGGAAGGGGAAAGGGGAACGGGAAAGGGGAAAGGGAAGACAGCAAGAGAATTTTTGAGGGTGTGACACCAGGTTAGTTAGAAACAAGAGCCACCTAATTAGATGCAAGGATAGAGCAAAGGAAAACAGGAGATTCAAATGTTTGCTTTTCAGGGGAAAAGCAGAAAGATCACATTTCCAGCAGTCAGTGTTCTCCACGCCTGTGTCCCAGCCCCCAGTGGGATGACTGAGCTGTCTCTGGGTGACCTTTAACTCCCTGCCCACTGCCCCTTTGGCTGCTGTCCCCTCCCCTCATCACTCCATGAGCAAAGCCAGCAGCTGGTGCCTCTGCCTGGGAGTGATGAATTGGAAGCTCTGGCAGGCCAGAAGGAGCAGGGAGCTGTTGGGTTCTCACTGTGGCTTCCCTCCAGCGGGAGCAGGGCTTTAAACCACTCTTTTTATTTTTTTCCCCTCCTCTTTCCAGTCAGATTTTCACAAATATTTGTTGCATTTGGAGAGTTTGATCTGTGAGGCAAATTCTAAGGGTGGCTGGCAGGCAACAGATGTCTTTTCCTCCTCTTCAGAGAAGAAACGATCAGAAAGTAAGAGAGGGGTTGATTTTCATGCTCCAAGTAAAGCTGATCCCTTCCACTGTGCAGAACATGAGCTGTGCTGTTTGTCTTGGGACAAAGTTGTGTTTTAAATTTTTTTTAGAAATAAAGCATTTTAAGCCCAGAAACAGAACTATGAGTTTAGTGCTCCTGTTGAAAACTAGGGCTGACATTGAGTAGATTATGTGATTCTTCAAACTGTCATGTCCAAAGCACTGTCAGATTTGTGGAACAGCTGTAACTATAACAGAAGTGGTTGATTCCTCTACTCAAATATCCTAAATTCTGAAATACACTTCAAATGAAACCCTATGCAGCTTAAGTTAGTTTAATTGAATTAAAATGATAGACCATCTTCAGAACGTAGAAAAACTTATTTCCAGAAATTCCATGGCGGTGAAATCAAGGAATGCCAAAGGAAAGGGGGCAATAAGGAGAGATTCCAATTCAATATCCACTCAATTAAGAGCAGTAATGGCCAATTTAATTTATGCAGAATTCTCACTCTTTGTCAGCTGCTATTTGTGAAGTCAGTGATTTTTTTTTACTGCCACCAAAAGTTTGGGCTAAACTGGCCATGCTTTGACAAAATTGCTGAAAATGATGCTGCTGTTAGACAGGAGAGCTCTTATAGTGGACATTTCTCAAGCTGTTTTCTCAAGTAAGCACACAAATAACTTAGACTTAAAATAACTCAAGGGCTTAGTGCAATTAGAGAAATGGAGAGGGAGAATATATTTCATAAGGAAAGTGTTGCCACCTCCTTTTTGATGTTAATGAGACTGTAAAATACTGTGATGATTAGTCAGGACTTTTAAAGGGGTATGTGAAAATTAAACTGCGCATCTCTGTACATTAAAATGAAACTGCCCATCACCTCTACAGGTATTTTGTGTAAAACCCTAGAAAATCAAAGTTTCTCATATTACGCTGTATTTTAAGTTCCTCTTGGAGAGGAATAAAGGGGGAGGATGATTTCAGAAAAGGTTTGGGCCTTTGCTGAGGTCTCATTTGTTTTGAGACAGAACTTTAAACTGAGGCCTTGAACTAAAGACATAAGACCTTTTGCCCTAAAATTTTACAGGAATTTTAACACTGAGGATTTAAACTCTGTAGCCTTCAGAAAAACAGAGACTTTTAAGAGAAAGACATCTGTAAAGCTGAAATGCACAGTCAGGGTTGGAGGATGAGAATTCCTCGTGCTCACCATCAGGATCCCTTAAAAGGGATCCCTTAAAACTAATGCAACTCCTGGTTATCACCAGTCCTGCAAGCTCCAGTTTCTCCCCCTGTTTCAGAGTTTGCTTTTCTTTAGAGTCTCTGAAAGGCTGGCTGAGCAAATCAAGTTATGACACCAAACTGTATAGTGAGTTTAATAATTGTTTTGAACGCCTGCAATGTCAAAGCGCTGCTTTAAATGGCTTGTACGTATTTTTTATACATTTAATATATACGTTGTATATATTTAATACATTTTAGAAGTGCTAAAACACTCTGTTGGTTGTAGTTTGAAACTAACAGTGTGGCTGAGGTATATTATAGAAACACAAGTGAGGAGATGCTGAGGAAGGTGGATATAACCCCTGGTGCCACCATGGAATGTGCCTGTGATGGCAAGACTGGGTCTGAATAATTCATATCTAAGATGATTAGGGAGAAAATTCCTCTTTCTGTGTGGTTTGGTGGCTGATTTGGGGCAGAAAAATGCAAACCTAACCCATAAAATATTCCAGTTAGATAAAATATGTGTTTGTACAGTCTATTTACTCAGGGCTCACAGAGTGAGCAATGAATATTAATATTTTCACAGTGCAGCCTTGGATTGCTCAATTGCTTGCTAATTAAACCTGAAAATTGCCACTGAGTGTCAGGTGTGAGTGGAGTGTCCTGGAACCCACAAAATATTCATGGGGGAGAGGTGGAACATCTGCAGGGAAGAGTTGGAGGGACTCTGTGATGTAAAACTCTTGCTCTGTGCTAGAAGGACACCTACCTGCATATTCTGTGTTTGGGTTTACTTTGTTACTTGATGTGACTGTTCATTTATACAAAACAAATGAAATTAATGATTATAAAGGAATGAAGCTTTTCTTTTTTTTACTCTCATTTTGCCACTTTCCTCACCATCCCCTGACGTTCTTTTTTATTTCCTCCCTACCAGTGCAGATGCAGAAGAATGATAGTATTTGTCTTAAATAGCTATAATACTCTGTGTATATATATATTCATATATGGATATCAATATATCCATGCATATGGGCCATATGAATCCTATATATAGTGTCGCAGTCTTGGTCTTTTGGGATAGGACCAGACCGGCGACCGGGGTTCTTTTGCTGCCTGCTGAGCTGCGGTGGATCGAGGCTGCAAGGGCTTAAGGTTGAGTTCACCCACCCCGCGACCTGCAATGAAGACACGGAGGCGAAGCGAACACCTTGAAAGCCTAAGCCGATCCCCTTTATTAAGAAAGTGGAGGGCCTTTTATGCCCTCGGGAGAAAGAACCTTCTAGAAACTGGGTGGAGATAAGGCGGAGCATGCAAATCCGCTACAGACCATTGGAACAAGAACTTACGTGGGTGGCAACCTTGGGAGGATTTCAACATTAACAGAGAACTGGGGGAACTGCAAGCAAAGTCCATTGTATGAAGTCACAGTCCGGCTAGGGATGGTCCTCCTGGACCTTCCATGCGTGGAAGTCCACTTCTTTGTCCCTCTCAGTCTTCCCCTCGTCCATAATCGTGCAGGTGCCATCTCCAACAATATAGTGTGTGTACATTTATTTATGATTAGGAACTTTAACATTGATTTTTTTCCCCCATCCTATCCTACCCTGAGATTGCCATATAATAGAAAATCAGCCTTGCACTGTATTACTTTTACAGGAAGTTGTTTGACTTTCTAGTTTGCTGTATCAGTATTTCACTTTAGTTGTTTAGTTTCAGCAAATTAAGGGGAAAACTCATGGAAAACCCCAGAAGTACTGCTGGCCAAATCAGTTGACTTAAAATATTACTTGAGATGAGCTCCTCCCTTCTCCTACACACCAAGAATATGATACTAAGTGTAATAAAAGGCTGAATAATAAAAGAATGTGGATGGACAGAGAGAGAGAGGAAGTTTCTCCTTGGTTCTGCATAAAGAAATTTTGCAACTACTTTGCACTTCTGTAATGAAATCGAATGTTTCTCTTCTAAAACCTGTAATTTTTTTTTGTAAAGATTTAGAACGTAAATCCATGGCGGTATTTTCACTGTTGCTCTCTTTAGGACAGGTTTCTTGTAATGAACATCAATCTTTTGGGCACCTCTGTCAATCACAGGCTGGAAAAAGCAGCACCACCTTTCGCACTTCCCAATTCCAGCTGGATCCCTCCATGACTGATATTTGTGGGTTTGGTAGTGAAGAACTGTTCATTTTTGACCCATGGTGTCAAGTGCTCCAAATGCAATCAGGACTGTTTGATTCCTTGTTTAAAAGTGTGAGTGAAACACCTTTTGGAGGTGGGAGAATTCCTGTGCCCCCTCAGGTTTCACTGTGATTTCCTCACTGTGGAGTGGAGACCTGTTGGATGCAGGAAATGGGGAATATTTAAACACCTTTAAAACATGCTGCAGTTTGACATGTCCTTCTTTAATCAACAAACTTCAAAGAAAATGCTGTTCTGGTGATCAAAGAGCTCTGTGTGGTGTTCCCTGAGCTCTGGAGGAGCAACACTGATACAGGAGGTTGGGAAGACAAAGGGATGAGTCTAGGGGTGTGGCTGAGGCTCCTTCCTTATTTCTCTATTCCTTTCCTTGGCCAACTGAGGAAAACATGCCTATGCTGAGTTCACCAAGAAGAAATCAGAATATGCCCTTTTCATTGCAGTTAGAAGTTGTTTGCTACCAATTATAAAGCCAGAGAGGAAAATAATGCAATGGTGATCTTATCTTCCCTCTCTGGGATTTTTGCTTGAGTGCCAACTGTGCCAGGAGGGCACTGACACACAACCAGCAGTTGGCTGGTCCTGATTTTTAATTGGATTAAAGCCTCGATTTTTTAACTGGATTTTTTTTTTTTGTGAAATAGCAAAGTGACCTGGAGAGTTTTTAGTTCTCTGTGATTTTCTGTTCATCCCTTCTCCATCATATTTTAATTATTGTGCCATCATTATACTCCTCTTCAGTCACCCAGTAAGGAATTTGTTAAAGTTTGCTGTTGCCCAGTATTTCTATTATACTGGTGGGTTGGGTCTTCCCTGAGTATGATATTGAGATATTTGACCACCTCTTTGAAAATATTTTCTTACTCCCAAACACACCTTGTTATAAACTTCCAGGTAAATATTTGTCCTAGAGGAAAGTCATTTAGACTTGCCTATATGACTGAAATTAGGATGGATCAGTTGTACAGAGTGAGCTCTTAACACAAGGCAGGACAAAATAAGTAACTGTATTTTCACTGAGTGTGTCCTCTCAGAGTATGTTGTACTTAAAGGAAGCTTTGCTGGAAGGTGGGAATAAGTAGGTGGTAAAGAAGAAAAGTATTGAGAGTAAAAGCATATTATGTTTGACCATGAATATGTTTTAGCAAAAGATAAGTGGAAATTATTGTTGGACATTTAAGATGGAGCTGTAGAAGGATTCCATCACAGGCAGCAGTACTGGGTTGTGAATTATTCTTCAGCAGAATAACCTGTTACTTGAGCAATCACACACAGAGTCTTCATCAATCCTGAAGGCCTTAATGACTAGAATTACCCAATTTTCCTGAAGTCATTAGAGGAGATGACTATAAATAGTGAGGTTGACCCTTCCAGCAATAACAGCAAATGTTTTCCCACCATGGGTTTGTCACATCTCACAGTAAGGTTTACTGTAGATGTAATTTCCATTTTGTGTGGTGTCAGGTCAGGTAACCTGCAAAAAAGAAAGGGAAATACTTGGAGAGAATATTTTTGATGTGCCTTTAACATGGGTTGACTGTCAGAGCATGCAGAGAAGAGCTCTTTCTCATGAGCAGATTTCCCAAATTCCCTTCAATGGGTTTGAACATAACCCCCATAACATGGCTATCTTAGCCTGGAAGGAATGAGTGTGACTGCAGTCAGACCTTGCATATACATTTATGGGTTGATTTATTTCCCTCTCCTGTGCCATCTTTCAAAGAACTTTCCTGCCCTGGAAGGCTGTGGTCCAGTTTGTCAAAGATGCAAAGGTTCCACTTAAATTATGTTTTTAGGGGATGCATGACTGCAGAGAATAAGGAAAATAATTCCTATTTGAGCTCCTTTTTTCTCTGCCTTAGGTAGAGGCTGACAATACACCAAACGGCCACTTTTGTTTCTGGATAATGATGATAATTTTCAGTGCAGTGGACTCTAGGTGCTGCTTTTCACATTGAAATCAGCACCGATACACTTGCTACAAACTTGCCTAAACACATCCTGTAGTCCTGATGGTCTCCACCTCTGTCATTGTTGTTTTATCTTGTACAATAAGTCATGCTCAGAGATAGGGCGTAGTTATGAGAAAAGGGAAGCTGCTTTTCATGGGTTTCCCTCCATCAGGAACCTGGGCTTCAACCTTTATTTTCTTCATGCAGATCTTAATGAAGGACTTGACATTTCTGCTTCCTTCCTCCATTATTACCCTAATGGGCTGTCAGCAAAAGAGAAATTCTTGCTGTTTTGAAAAGCCTACACGAATGATGGTTGTTCTGTTGAACGTTACAGGACTGAGTTCAAAGCTCACATCTCTGGCCATGGGCAGATGTCCCTCTTTCCCTTCCTCCATTGGCAAGACTGCAAAATTATGGAAATCAAAATGGCTCTACACAATTCTTAACTTGTTAAGGAAGCTACATGAGCTGATGAACAAGTATGTTTTCTAATATTTTCTGTTTACAGGAAGCAAAGATTTAGATTGCCTGTTTCTTTGGCCTGAAGTTTTTATGACTGTTCTTCAGGCAGAAATATTCTGCACTTACAGGATGTCTTTTGCATTTAACTTTGTGTGCAATGAATCTTGGTCTCACACAGCCCAAAGACAAGGTGGTGCACGCCCCATTTAAGTAATGAGCTATTGATTTTAAAATTACCCTTTTTATTACCATAATATGGAACTGGTAATATTCTGAGAACTTGTCTCTGAGATGGAGGCTGTTTAATTTCCATTTGAGATGGGACAAAAAGGCACTGCGAGGATTTTACCCATTAAAATTTGGCACATCGCAGGCAGCAGGGACTGCTCAGCCTCATGTACAGAGCACAAAAAGCACCTGGGAAGAGATGCCTCATCTTCCTGCTTGAGCTCAGCCCCCTGAAAAGGCTTCTCATGCAAAGTCACCTTCCTTTGTCACTGGCAGCTCTGCCCTGCAGGAATTCTGCTGCTGAGTATTTACAACACCTTCAGGATCAAAGAACTGCTGCCAAGAAGGCTCATGGGGAGAGACTGTGACCTACTTTCCCATTTGGCACCACTTTGCTGCCAAGCCCAGGTAGGCTGTGAGCAGCCCTTGGATGAGGGATCCACCCTGACTTAGAGACAACCCAACCCTGTGATGGCACAGCAAACAAAAACCACTTTGCAAACTGCCAGAGGTTAAACTTTCCCCGCTCCTGCCCCTTCCTTTGGGAATGCAGAGTTTGCTAGGAGAAGGGGTGTGGAGGATGCAGGTTCAGTTCATTTTTGAGTGCTTGTTGAATTTTCCATCCCTTTCCTGCTGCTCTGCAGCACTTGATGGGGGGTTAGGGGGGGTGGAGAATCAATTTTCTTCCTGGGATTGCTTTAACAAGTTTTAACTGCTCATGCCCTAAGAATATTGCAGGTCTCCTTCTCCTAGAACATAAATAAGGAGAAATGGCTACACACCTGATTTTTTCAGTCCTACATTTTTACTTTACAGGCTGTGATGTTGCTTTCTTTATGAAGTACATGACTGAAACCCCGTATTAGTGAGCTGTGTTTGTCGAATAATAGAGATCAGTTTGTGTGTTTTCCTACCCAGAGTCATGTTGTGCTTCTCCTTCCCTTCCCTCTTCCCTCCCACTTGCATGTAAAACTGAAAACTTTGTAAAATTTTGGCAGTTTAGCATTCCCACTTTCAACATCGAAATTGAAGGATAAAACTGGGGAGTTTCTGCAATAAATGAGCTGTACATGAAAAGAAAAACACAGGTGTTTTCTATACCTTTAATCTGAGCATGGCTTGAAAATGCCCATTTATTTCATTAGCTGACTGGGGAGGGACCCTAAGGGGCCTATTTTTTTAGGTGTAGATGCCTAATATTGATCAGGAGAATTGATCCCAAGTTTTCTGAGCTGCTTTTGGACCTTCAGCCTTCAGCAATTTCAGGGAAGACATTATGAGTTTGTTTGGTTTTGTCAGCAAAGAGGAAAGAATCAGAGCAAGGTTTGTGGAGGCACCAGGCAGAGAGGCTTCTGAATTCTGGAATTCATGAGCTGAGAGGAGGGTGGGACATGGCGAGGGGGAGGAGGCTGTTCCCTGAACCAAACCCTTGCCATGAGCAGGTCCTCAGAAGTTGCTTCTAACCTCTATTAAGCCATTATTTGGTTACAAGGAAACTTGAAGGAAATGGGTTTTATGAATTTGACTGAGAATTCAGAAAAAGGCTGGAGCCAACTGTGCTGCTGACCCTCCAGTGGAGGAGGACAGTGCCCCACCTGGAAAGTGGGAGGGGTGGCATGAAGGAGATAAGCCAATGCACTGCAGGATCAGTCAGCTCTGATAACTCAGGATGTGGATGGAGAGTTTGGTGCTGCGCTGCTGCCTCTGAGAGCTTCCTGTTCCATCTCACCCTGATATCCCTGAATGGCAATGCCTTTGGCTTCCTCAATAAACAGGCATTTTCTTACCTCCTTTCTGTAGGATTAATTTCTGGGTATTAATTGTGGGGAAAGGCAACGTCTGCATGATGCAGTAAATAAGAGCAAGCTGAGAGACAATGCAAAAGCTGTTGGCACTTGTGGGGATCATCTCTTGCTCCCAACGTCCCCATTGAGGTAGCTTTGATTCCTGTGTGGAGTTAAATCCTCTGTAATCTGGGAGCCATCCTGACATCATCACTTCAGCAGTAAAGTGAAGTTCCATCCCTCAGAGCTGGAAAGTCACCAAAAGAATAATCTGTGGTATATGAAATATCTGGAGTTTGGAGGCTGTCCATTGCTGTCCTGATATCATCAATTTAAATAAAAAGGTCACATCAATGTTTCTTTATTTAGTTTCCTCCACCCCTCTGGGATTATTGATGGCCGTGAAGCAGATCCAGTCTCTCTTTGAACTATTTGCTTTAGGGACTGGATTCTGTATGAGACCAGCGGGAATAGAGGTTGGCCAGCGAGAAATTAAGCAAGGAAAACTTGCTTGTACCTGAAATAATGGCCAACCTTCGCGAACGAAGATTTGGGAAGGGCTCTCCCCACGTGGGTGTGCCCTTCCAGCCTGTGCAGTGGATTTTTTAGGTGAGGCACAGCATGCACAGAACTGGCCCCACCGTTTATGTCCTAAGGCTCATTTGCCACAGCTGAGCAAGCTTGGACAGTGACAGTGAAGTCCTTGGGACTGTCACAGCACCCGGTACTGAGCAGGGCTGACCCTGCTGAGCATCCGAGGTCTGATAAGATCAGATGGCAGGGAGGCATTTGAATGCTGGGAACGGTCCTTAGTGAGACTCGAACTCACGACCTTGGGATTCAGAGACCGGAGTGCTCTCCATTAGTCCTGTAGGTATTTGAAGCACTGTGGCTTGCAGTGCTTCAATCCATGCCCTTAACCCCCGACACTGCCTGTAGTGCTAAGGATGTCTTGCAGCTCCTCCTGTGCAATGATTTTATACCAAAAAATTAGTTCAAAATGTTTTTTTTCTTCGAGCTTATTTTTAGTAACCTTATGTTTAATGAAAGGGACTAAACAACTTGGGGCTTTTACAGATCGGTCCCTGTACCTGAAAGGTCCCATTTTAATGTGTATTATCTGAAAGATCCCATTTTAATGTGTATTTTATGCATTTCCTTCATCTACTATGTACTTTTATCTCAGCCAATGACAACAAGATTCCTAAGGCTACTTTCTCTTTAAGGGAACACTGCTTACATAAATAGCCCTTTCCACCATCTCCTTGTTTCATAATATTAATTGTTTACCAGAGGACAGGAAATATTCCTTAGAAATGTTTTTTGCCTGCTTGTGCATGCCTTGTTACTATTTCCATTATGCAGATCCTTGATGCTGTGGAGATTTGTGCCCGATGACGCCAAGGCAGCTGCACGTTGGTAGCATTGTAGGCTGTCAGATGATCATGTGGGATCCTTGCAGCATGCAACACTCCATAGGCTTGAAAAAGGGCTTTTGATGCAAGGCATAGCTTTCAGAATATATTTGTGCCTTTTAGTTAGCTGATAGAAAAATCATAACTTCTTATCTTTAAATTTAAAATGCTGCCTCATTTTTCTTCTGGTTGGTTTCATTTTGGCTTCACTAGAAGATGCATCTGGTACATCCACGATTGAGGAGTTTATTAATGATACTGTCGTTCAGTTCACTTACTTTTTTTCCTTTTAGAGTCCTAGCTAGCCCACAGATTACATGATTACATGTTCATCCAGTCATTCACATAGAACAGAAACCACCATGCATGATTTCTTCTGCTTTCTTTTTCCTCTCTGCCTTTTTCATTCCTTTTGAGTTGCTTTGTCATGTTCTCTTTTCTCATTCAGCTCAGTCTTTGTCTTGCTCTCGCTGCTGTTTGTTCTCTGTTTCCCCATGCTTGGTTTCTGCACTGTTATTTGATTAACGGGCTGTGATGATGATGAACCTGCACACTGGAGGAGCAGCTACTACAGTGGTGATGAAGGGATGTAATAATGGTCGCTATCCTCGGAATTCTCTCTACAGTGACTGCATCATAGAAGAAAAGGCAGTGGTCCTGCAGAAAAAAGACAATGAAGGATTTGGATTTGTGCTCAGAGGGGCAAAAGGTATGTGCTTGTGTGTGTGTGTGTGTTTGTGTGTGTGTGATGTGCAGTGGCATGAAGACATTTGTCCATCTCGGAATATAAGCAGGAATTATTCTTGGTGCTCTTGGTTGCTAGACAACAGGATTCTCTGTGTGCTGTACTACTCAGATGGGTTTTAGTGGCTTCTGGCTGAAGCAGTTTGCATTTTTACATAGGAGAAGCACTGTATGATCTTTTTTGGGGTGGAGAAAGTTTTGCCTGTATTTTTATTGTGCTGCTCTCTGTGATATTTTGTCATTAATCTGTTTGGCTATGCAGTTTGCCTAACTGTGGGGAACCTGCTTTCCTTATAAAAGCTGCTTCTTTATTTCAAATGTCGGTCTGTTTAAATAGGTCTGTGAATAGGAATAGACAGGAGAATGATGTTTTCTTTAAAATAGGTGTGGATCTTCTGCAAGGTGACATTGGTGCAGTTTTAGTATGAAAATATGATCCTTTTTTATACCTTCAGAAGCTGCACGTATGTTGCATGGCCTGGAGTGTGCCCATTTTTAAAGATGTTCATATGTTACACTGCATGTTGCTTTCCCCTAGGCTAAAATCTACAATAATGGCATTCTTAAAAATAAAGCATTCTATTTAATGCTCTGCTTTTTAACTCCCAGTGCAGTTTGCTCCTTTTGTATTTAAAAAAGATATATCTGATGGTATGTCCCATCTTTGCTCCCCCTCCTTTTACATGGGTTCTCCCTCTCCTTGCTTGAGCATGAGAATTATTTAATGTCTTCCTTTTGGGATGTGGATTTTGCTCTCCCTGTCCCCACCCCTAAAGCAGGGCCACCTCAGATTGCCAGGGTTGAAAAAGCTTTTCCAGTTTCAGCTAAATAAACTCTTTGGAGCTGTAAGTGGGAAAGGCAAGGGCACTGCCTGTTCCCTGACCACTGGTGGGAGTTCCCAGTGGCTCGAGCAGAGGTGGCTCCCTCTGGGTGAGCCCAGAGTGCTGCCCATGTTCTCTGTGCCACTGCTGAGGGCACCTCAGGTGAGACACCCAAGGGCTTCTCTGCTGCTCTGTGTACATGACACAGGGACAGGGAGGGCTGTTCCAGAGCCTCGTTGCCTAAAAAGTGATTTATTTTGGTCTCTTTTTCAGTACACACATCTACATGGAGAAGAAAAAATTCTGTTTAACCTTATTCCTCCTTTCCTACCCACCCTACACCTCAATTTGGCCAGAAGCTGTCTTCTGGCTACACTACATAATCCCTTTGTGGTTGGCTGTTGCCAGAGTTCCAAGCATTTTGTCACGTTCCTTGAGCTAATCCTGAATCCCCTGGAACACTCAGACTCCAGGCATTGCCTTGCACACTTTGCTCTGATTTGTGCCAGGGAAGCAGCAGGTATTCCCCTCTCTGAGCCGTTGCAGAGGGACTGTACTCTGGCCCAGCATCCTCATCCCCCCGAGATCCTCTTCCTCTCAGCACCCACCAGTTCTGAACCCCAAATCTGAATGGCCAATAACAGGCCTGTAGTCAAGTGTTATTTGCAAGCACTTCCTAACTTTCTTTTTTTACTGTGGTGTTTATTTTTAAAGCTGACACACCAATTGAAGAATTCACCCCAACTCCAGCCTTTCCTGCTTTGCAGTACTTGGAATCTGTGGATGAAGGGGGAGTAGCATGGCAAGCTGGCCTGAGAACTGGAGACTTTTTGATCGAGGTAGGAGATGTGACATTCGATTCTCAGTGCTCTGTTGGGGAAATAGGGATGTTCCCTCTGCAAGATTTGCTTTGGTAAAAGTGTGTGATGCTCCTGAGCAGAGTTCTGGGCACTAACACCAGCAATGTGCTTCCCTCCAGCTATTTAAAAACTTCATCTATTGCAAAACTCCATCTATTTAAAAACTTCACGCAGCATTTAGGAAAGCAGTTACAGAGAACAATGGTCAGCTTGGCTGGGAATTTTCTGCCTGTTCTTTTTGTTCTTTGGGAACACACTCTCAGAGATGTTTGAGGGTTTTATTCTTTGAATTAAGAAATTTAGATTCCTTTCAGTATTTATTGCAGTTCTGTTTTCTTCTAAGTATTTTTAGAGAGTAACTGAAATTAATGATTTTTTCTGCAATCAGAAATATCTTTGGTCTAGAGCTGTTTAGTAACCATGGAGAATAAAGCAAATGACTTTGGCTTGAAATTGAATTTTTCTAACAATGCACTGTAAATACAAAAAATAAGCAATGGATGTTATTGCAGTACAAATCACCTTATAAAAGGCGTATATTTAAATACTCCTTTCATTCCTATGAAAAATGCCTTCACGTTTGATATTTTGGAGGATTTTTTGTTGATATTTTAGGTTTTGTTTAAAGAGTTGGTTCTCCTTGTGAGTGTTACTGGGCAGTTTGCAGCAAAAACGTGATTTGGGATTTTATTCCTCCCCAGAACCTTTTCCCAACCAACAAGAGGATGCTGTAATTCTGTTGAACTGGGTGCTGGAACAGGTTTTTAGGATGGATTGATGGAGTCTTGTCTGTAAGATCTATTGATTTAGCTTGATTTTATGTTTCCTTTTCTGTCACATATCTGTATTTGGAAAGTATTTGCTGGTGCTGCATTTATTTCTGCAGAGCTGCTCTTTCCTTTGGGGAGAGGGTATAATATGCAGCTTTTTCTGTTGTATGCCTCGAACTCCCGTGGTGATTGAATTTAAATAGTTGCAGAGCTTTTTGGCAGTGGAGCAGAGAAAGAAAAGGCTTTGCAGCTCCTAAAATAAAGAGATGTGTTTTTTATCTCTGCCTTCATAACACGTTTCCCTTGCTGTTTGTTTGCTTAACAATAAGCAAACCAGCAAGCCCTTAAAGACCAGCTTGGAAATTGCACTGGTGTGTTCCCTGGGCAAGGAAAACTCTCCTTGTTGATGTGAGGTGTGGTTTGGAAACAGGGCTTTATTTTTAAGACTTGAGTTCTTGTTAGCCTTTTTATCCCTAGGAAGTAGGAATAATCTGTGCTGGCAGACTTCATAGAGAGATTTGGTGGTGAATAACGTGCAATTTAATGGAGAGCATTACAGGATGACAACTCTACCTATGGATTTTTTTAGGATCTCTGAAGGAATGAGAGAACTCATTGTGCACAAAGCTTTACTGGTTTTTTGGCAAATGAGAGGAGCATGGTAATTAATTGTCTATACAATTCACTCCCAGCCTTGGCTTAGGAGAGCAGCTGAACATGCACATGCATTGCTGAATCAGGATGTTAATCCATACTCCAGCATATCTGTAATTAATTCCAAAAGAAGCCATTATGACATGCAAATCAAATCCATTTCTGTGCAATTTATGTTCATCGGGTTTATTCCCTCCTGAACTTCGCAGCTTAATTAAGAGGAAATGCTAATCCTGAGGAATGACAACTTTGCTGGTGCAAAGACTTTCATGTTGGGGGATATTTTTCCTCTTAATGAACCATGTGCACTGCTGTGAGGGAAAGCCATCTTTGAATGTATTTACAGTGATGCAAAAGATATTACTGTTGGAATTTAAGTGACTGGTCCACCTACATTTCTAGGAATGCAAAACTCCTTTATTTCTTGTGTTGGTCCCAGGAGATTTCAATTTACATGGTGCAGTCAGTCAGTGCTAAATGATTTCTCCCCTGGCTCTCAAGTTTATGCTGCTGTGTGTAAGTGCCACCTCAACCATTTGTAAGGAATATAATGCGTTTATCACATTTGTCGCATGAATAATAAAAGAGTTAATGGGCAACTAGGATCCTAATTAGTGCCATTTATAACACTTGCAGCCAGTGACAGGCTTTGGGGGAGGGAAAGTCCAGTTTGGCAGAGGACAAGATGTGAGAGGGAGCAGATGTTTTGCTCTTGCTTGAGGAGCTTTGGTGGCTTGGCATCATGGAGAAAAGAGGACCCTCACTGTGGAAAGCTTGGACAGGGAGCTATATCCCTTTTTTTTTAGAAGCAGGGGAGATCAGGAGGGTAGAAGAAGACAAGGCATCATTTCTTCATGTGTAGTTGTGGTTTGGAACCTTCTGAAGGTGGCAAAGCTTCGATCCCAGCTATGAAGCATGGTAATAATTCAGTATTGGAGTTGGTGCATGTGGAGCAGAGCAAATAAAAGATCTGTGCAAAAAAGCCAGAGCAAGGTGAATGGAACAGGAACAGGACTGGCAGGACATCACATGACTGAGCTTTTATCAAGTTTGCAGTTTTTCTTTATTAAGTTCTTTAATTCTGCTCTGTCCAGCCCATACAATTAATTTTAGCATGGAACCTCAGAGATTAATGCTGCACTTTCCTTTGGAAACAGTGTTTGCAGAAGCCTCATGGGAATTTCTGGCAGTGCCTGGTTTTTCTCCTTCCTTCCATCCAGTAGTGGTTTTGGTGTTAGAAACTGAGGTGTGTGGTGGCTTTCCTGGAGAGAGCACAGATAAATGTGCTGGACAAGGGCAGGAGTAGTTTTAGAGTTGAAGGAGGAAGGGAGAGACAATTGTAATTAGATGTGGGTTTTCAGCAGGAATTCAGTGGATGCCAATCCATGTGACTTCTTCCTTAACTTTGCTAAGCAATCAGAAAAGGAGAATGGTTATGATTTGGTTGTTACAATCCTCCTTGTTATTTTTCACTATTCTAGTCGATGTTTTCTTGAATCTTGATATCTGCCTGATTAGAATTACAGATAAAAGTAAAGCAACATGTTAGGCCAAGTGCTATGCAATGTAAGAATTACAGTTTCCAGCAGAAAGGGATTAAAAACCCTGCAACCATCATTAATTCCAGAGCCTTTGTAGGCCATTGATAATTCATCAGTGTCTGGATTTCCACACTAACCCGCTCAGGTCTGCAGATGTTCAGAGAGTTCTGCCTTGAAACGTCACTTAGGGAGTTTTTTAGGTTGGGGTTGTGCTGTCTCTGGAGATTTGCTTTGCTGACACACACAAGCCCAAGGCCCTCTGAATAAAGACATTAAACTGGAAGAGCTATTTTCACTCCAGAGTAGTTTTTTGGGGGGTTAGTGTGGTAGACATAGACTGTCTTTCTAAATGAAACCCCAGTGGATTGTTAACTAGTTGTTGTTGTACCCTGAGCTGTCCTGTAGGTGTTGCATGACTGGATATGTGTTTTTATTTCATGAGTGTTTCTCACAGAAACAGTAATGGTATGATATCAATGCTGAGAAAGCCAAGTTAATTCTGCAATATTTTACCAGAACGATGTGTTTTGTCTCTAAATGAGGCATTGCAGTTTGCATTATTGTGCCATAAAAGCTCTTCTTTTCCCAGATAAATGGCAGTGCTATTGTCTTTGCAATAGCATGGCTGCTTATTTACATTCCAGTTCAAATGTAAACTAGGTAGAAATGGTGAATTATTCATTTAAAAATCAACAGGCCAACTTCAAGGTTTAATTTGAAGATCAAAACCAGAGGTGGTAATAGAAGGAACTTCATCATTTTGCTGCAGAACTCTTCAGCTGGCCCTCATAGGAAAACATGCAATTTAATTGCCTGTATTTCTTCATCCTCAAGAGCTCCTACAATTTACCAGTACAACCTTTTCTTTAAGAGGTGATAGGTGGGAAATGGACATTTCATTATTTCATTACAAAACGCATTATTTTATTGTATGTATGGCCAGACTTCGTGAATGAAGATTTGGGCAGGACTCTCCCCACATGGGTGTGCCCTTCCAGCCTGTGCAGTGGATGTTTTAGGTGAGGCACAGTGTGCACAGAACTGGCCCCACCGTTTAAGTCCCAAGATCCATCTGCCACGGCCGAGGGAGCTTGGACAGTGACAGTGAAGTCCTCGGGACCGTCACAGCACCCGGTACTGAGCGGGGCTGACCCTGCTGAGCATCCCAGGTCTGACGAGATGGGATGGCAGGGAGGGATTGAACTGCCCGGGACTGTCCCTACTGAGACTCGACCTCAGGTGCTTGAGATTCAGAGTCCAGAGTGCTATCCAGTAGTATTAGAAATATCTGTCCTCTGACTAAATGTAAGAAGCAGCAATAAGCATTCAGGGAGACAAAGTATCTGGAATATTTTAACAATTTGCACACATAAGTGGCTTTAGATTAATATTTAACAATAGATTGTATTTTTGTTTTATTCCAGCCCTTTATGCAAACTTCAAAACTGATCTAGAAAGCAAACTTTTAACTTTATTGTTGTAACTTGGACTATAGTAATGATGGGTATTTTTGGCAAGCACAGCAATGCTATGCCTTCCATTGGTATTCCATGGCTGGTTTTACAGAGCCACCTGTTACTGATTTAAATCCTTTTAGCAACAGAGAAACCTCCCCATCCTTGATAATCTTCATTAATTACCCTCTGGCTGAGTCTTCTCCTGGTTCTAATGCGAACTTTGCTGACTTGTACCACCAGATAGAAATCTGAATTATTTCTCCTTTTCCAGCCTCATGGGGACCAGGATTTTTTTTCTCTCTTACAAAGAAAGGGAGGCTTTGCTGGTGTCTGTAATAACAGGGATTCATTATCAGTGGCAGATTGCTGCTGTCCCTGGTGCAGGACTCAGTGAAAGCAAAACCAGAAGAAAGCCAATCCAGCCTCACTGCCACATTTTCCTCTGCTGTGTTTACTCCTTGTAGTGCAGCAGAAGAGTAAGGTCCTGTCTTGCATGAGGGGTGTTTTGCTGCCAACTTGGCTGCTGTGCCCATGCAGGAGCCTCCCCTTTGGCAGGAGCACAGCCAGGCTGGAGCTGTGCTGTTCCTAGACAGCAGCCAGTGCAGGGTTTGGTTCAGCTGAAGAAAATTCCTGAACAAAATTGGATTCCTGCATCTCTTTAATGAGCAGACATTTGCCAAAGCTGCAGGACTACTGCAGGGTTTGAACATACACACACACACAGAGGCAGATAGATAGATAGATAGATAGATAGATAGATAGATAGATAGATAGATAGATAGATAGATAGATAGAAAGACAGACAGATAGATAGATAGATAGATAGATAGATAGATAGATAGATAGATAGATAGATAGATAAAATTTCTTTTTAAATGAGCTCCTGCCCGTGGCAAGGAGGTTGAAACAGGATGGTTTTTAAGGTCCCTCCCAACCCAAACCATTCTAGGATTTTATATATAACACATACACACTTAGTCTGGGCACCACTATTTTTAAATCTCTATATTGAATTGCCACATATTTTGATTTAACCAAGCACTGGAGCAAAAAGCTTCCTTCTGTTAACCAGTTACTCCTCATCCTCTTGGTGTCACCTGGAAATGATGTTTATTAAGCACAAGCAAAGCCCTGATGGTTCTTCACATGAAAGCTGGTGGAGTCCAAAGAAAACTTTCTTCCTGTTTTGGGTTTGACATTCATGTGTTTAAATGTAATTACAGATGCCTTGGAGAGCTGGGACAGCAGGGCCTTGGGAAAAGAGCAGCTGTGGTGCAGGTGTTGAGCAGTTTGGTGTATCTGCACAGTCTGACCAAGTGAATTAATTTTTCACTTGATGAAGTATTTTACTTACTTTCCACTTAAACTCAGTGAATGAGGGTTTGGGTTTGTTTATTTTTGTTTCTCAGTTGATGTTTGCAGTGGCTGTTGTGCCTTCAGAGTGCTTTGGATCTGCAAAGAACCCCTGCACACAACTTATTTTGGTTGGTTTTTTTCTATCTATTCTTTACATGCCTCCTCTGACCTGTGGGACATGATGGAGCTCCAAATACACTCACTGAGATAGTAAAAAGGATGAACAAAAATTGTTTAATTGTAAAAACATATTAATAACAGTGCTACCTTTTGGAAAGATGGAAATAGGCAGACAAAAAAATAAGTTGGTTCTTAGAAGAGCTTGGTTACTCCTGCATATGCAAAAATACGCTTGAAAATAAGACTGAAGAGCAGACAAAAATTAAAACAGTTTGCTTTCCAGGCTGGGAGCAAAACTGTGAAGCATTTCCCTTTATCCCTGATTCTGCATGAGCTGTATGTTGGGCTTGTTCCCCAAGGTGCAGGAGAAAATCATGATATTTATCTGATTCCTGGAAATTTAACAAGTAACTGAAAGTGAGAACCCATTTTTGTGCTTCTTTGAGAGGAGGATTTGGAAGGAATTATGTTGACAACAACAGGGACAGTCAGAATTAGCTCAGGGTCCATTCAGTTCTCTGTTTTCAGTTTTAAGGCACTTGGGCCTAGATGCCACAGGATTTTAAGAGACTTAATTCCCTGATATTTCCACTCTGAGGATTCTGCCCCAGCTCCTGGGACTGTGTGGAGTGTGAAACTATCCACAGGGAGCTTTCTGGCTTGGGATGGATATGAAAACCACTATTTCCTGGACTCCCTCCTACAAACCCCTCCAAAAATAGCCAATTTGTAGAAAGATATGGAAAAGCTTATATTTGTATAAGCTGCTTAATATAAATACCCAAGTCTTGGCCACCTAGAAACCATCCAGTGGCATCCAGAGAGCACAGCCATGGATGGCCTTCCCTGGGCACAGATCTATCTGTGCTCTGTTCAAATAATGCAGGAATAATCCATCTCCTCCTTTTGGAGCCCTTAGGTGTTGAGATTAGCTATGAAAACGAGCACAGCAAACAAATAAATGCCCTTTTGCAGGATGGTTTGGTGATCACCAGGAGACATTCCATTAAAATTAATTTCTCCAAAGCCCATGGGTTTTTTTTAGTCTGCTGATACTATGGAAACCTGGTTGCTGGAACAGAGCTCTGTGAAAAGCTGTGCTTGTGCCTGGTATTTTGGGGGAGAAAATGCAATTCCTGCTAGTTTTTGCTACAAACCTGCACAGCTGGAGGTGGAGGGAAGCAGATGAATTGTTTGAAATGGTGGAGAATGAACTGATCTATAAACTAATCTATAAACCTGGAATTTTTTTTTTTTTGAGGAGGTGCAAGCATCTTCCAAGCAGGAGGAATATTCCAATGTGTGGTTCCATGTGTGTGTCTATGGCTCATTTATTTATTTCCTGGCAGTTTTCCTTCTCTTACCCTGAGACTGGCAATCAAGTGTGTGATGCTGAAGGGCTCAGCTCCCCTCCTGGTTGTGTTTCATGAGCCACAAGTGTGAGCAGAGGCTGAAAGGAAGATGATTAACATCTGATAATCATGTGCTGCATGAGCAGTAACCTTCCCCTCTCTCCCTGCCTGTTCCTCCCCACTACAATTCCAAGTTTTCTGAGGAAATAGCTTCACTCCTGCTCCCTAATTAGGCAAATAAATCTTTGCTATTATCTCTGAATCTGAAACAGCAAATGTAAAGTTTATAACTTAACATGTGCTGTATTCATTTAGTTTTCTTGGAAGGCTTTCCTGGAAATCATAATCTTTTAACCTGTACTGTGGAATGAGGGTCCCAAACTCTTTCCAGTGTTCCAGAGGGGTTGGATAAATCCCTTTATATTGGTACACAGAACAGGCTCCTGCTGCTTTGTGTGGGTGACAAGAACTGCACAAACACTGACCTGAGGAAATTCTGAACTTTGGGATCTGATCTGCACTATTAATTATTAATTATTAATTGTTAATACTTTTGGATTCCTGTGTCCTCTAGAGAAGAGTGGGTTCAGAGTTAATCCATTCGTTGCTTAAAAAAGCAGGAGGAGGTTCCTTCCCTGTTCCTTTTCTCCTCCTGCTGTGTCTGGAAATATAAACAAAAATCCCAAATTTCTGAGCTGCCTCTGTTTAATTCAGATCCCTGCATTTTAGGGGATTACAAAAAATGTTGTCTGATTTTTTTTGTTGTTCCTCCACAAAGCATTTCCCATGGCTCGTGACTGCAAGACTCAGCCACTTTATCTAATAAGCAAATTGGAATATATTTGAAATAAATTAGCTTGGAAATAACATTATATATACTATTGTGACACTGATACGGATATTTTCAGAGAGTTTTGTGTATAACAGAGGAGGATAATAATCTCTTATTGCTGCTTCATTTTTGCTTCCTGTGTTTTGGGGAGTGGATTTCTAGTTCTCCTCTCGTGGTACAAAGTTTTCCCTTGTTACAAAAGCATTACCTGTCTGTGGTGAGAGTTTGTGGGGCAGTTTGCAGAACAGCAACTCCTGTGGCACCTTTCGTGTTTTGGGTTGTGGGTGGGTATGGACTTCAAGGTCTCTGAAAAGTTTTCTGGTCAGAGCACTGAAAATTTTCCAAGAAAATGCATCAGAGTTTTAATGGTGTCTCTCCAGTTTAGGTATGTAGGATGGTAGGATAACAGTGGGTAGATAAATGTGGGGGTTTTGCTGCTGAAGAGAAAATTTAAAAGCATATAAGGACATAAAAAAAGGAGTCATGGAAGAGTTTGGACCTACCCTGGTGTGATGTCACACCAGAATGTTGCTGAAATAGGTGAGAAAAAGTGTAAAGCTCAGTTTTGTACTCCCCAAAGTTGGGTCTATGAGGAAGACACAAAGCCCTGCCTTAACCATGTTGTATTTTATATGAAAGGAATACCAGCAGCAAAATCAAAGAACCCATTTTTAGTTCACGACATAAAACTCCTTGGTATTTTTTTTATTGCAATTCTTTCTTTCAGAATTGTCCTTTGAATGATTTTTTTTAAAATGGGATCAACCTGTGGCTTGGCTTTTCCATGCCAGACAGACCTGGAAGAGTCATTGCCTGGAAGTTTTAACTGCACTTGGTATTTTATTTACACTGAAGGGGATTGTGACTCACTTTCCATGTAAAATTAAAGAGAGAACTGTGTTTAAATGAGGAGCAAAACATTCCTCGTAATCACTTTCCTGAAGTTTCTTGTTTTTGTATCTAAATGTGCTTTGTTGACTGTGGCTATTATGGAGTTGGCTTTTACCAAACCGTTTAGATTGGGAATGGAATTGAAGACGTCTTTGTCTGTGAGGAGTTATTTGGCCCCATCATTCCCTGGGCATTTTTAGAATAATTTTGAGATCTTTAATAGAAATCAAGCTCTAAAAAAGTGCTTGTTCTTCAAAGCTGGAAGTTTTGTAGGAATCTATTATCCAAGACTCAAGGACTGGGCATATTCATCCCCAAGTCTCATTTTTCTGCAGGTTTTTTCTCATTTTCTGTAGTTTCTTCTCATTTTCAGCAGGGCTTTTTTCTAATTTTCTGTCGGTTTTTTCTCATTTTCAGCAGGTTTTTCTCATTTTCTGCATTTATTCCGTTCCTTCTCTGTATCTCATGCAAATCTTTTCAAAAGTGCTGTTCAGAATTTTAATCCTTTTGCTTTTTTTCATGCTGAGGGTGCTTGAACTTGTCCTGTTGGGTCTCCTGAGGGGTTTGATTGAGGTGGTTTTCTCTGGATAAGTTTTATTCCACCTGTAAGGGTGTGAGAACTTCAGTTTGGAGAAATGATGCTTCTCTTTGGCAGCTCTGAAGTTAAACAAACAGAACTTTGTGCTGTCTGGGAGCAAATGATGCAAAAATAAAAGATGCATTTTGTATAGATTAGGATCTACTCTGGTTTTAATGTTATTAATGTTGTCTATCAGCTGGAGCAGAAAAGTTTTTCCACCTCTGAAGGATTTAATTGGTAACTTCTGCTGTTTAGCAGAGAGTGTTTGGGACACAAAAATGTGAGTGTCACAATATGTGACACTGTTGTAAAACTCACCAAGAATACATTTTTCAAGCAGGAATATCGTCACCTTCCTGACATCACAGAGGAACTTAATAAATTAAATTCCTCCTTCATTTGCAGACTAACCCATATCTAATTACTAGATTAATACTGAAGCTTCAGCTTGACTCTCTGAATATTAAAAAGCATTGGATATTTTAAGTAGTTTTATATTCTCTGTTTTGTTGCTTTTATTGTACAAATGAATGTCGTTAATCCAATTTACATCTTTTTTTTTCTAAAGATATTTTGGTGTAGTAAGATGTAAAAGTTATTTCTTTTTAATTCTTTTTTAGTGATGATCTTATATGCAAAAATGTTGCTGCCAGGCAATTATCCCCCCAGAGAATTTTCCACACAGTTACTCATAATGAACACCAGATCAGTTTTTGGGACTCGTATGATCCCATTCTAAGTATTAACTTTCCAATTGGCAGGATTATGCCAATCCACATTTTAGAAAACTTTGTTTATTTATGGGAGAAAAGTAGAGAAAACCATATGAAGGAAGATATTAGAAGTATCCTGGTGGTAAACTTCCAATTCTTGAGTACTCGTATTTCGAATACTCATTATTTTTTTCACTATTTTTAAAGCTGGAGATGTTTTCTGTCATTATTTTATAAAAAATAATGCTCCTTTGAAGATCAAACCCTCTCACTTCCATTATTTGTCCTATAAATCTGTAAAGGAAGGGAAAACATAGAGCATTCCACTGAAATCTCATCACTGTCTTGAGTTAAACGAGTTTTTTGTTGGGCTCTGGCAATGGGGAACAATCTATATGGGACCAACCCTGGTGCCAAACTTCTCCTTTTTTTGTGTTGCCTCTCAGTAGGAAGCCTTCTTTTTTTCAAATATATTTGTTGAGCCTTCATTATTGGCTAATTCCTCATATTTGGTTTGACATTTCTGCTGTCAAAAGGTCTGCAAGGAAAAAACAGGAGTGGTTTGTTGCTTTTTTTTGCTTTTGATCTTTGTTTTTTTTCCCTTTCTAATATTTAAATTTTGTCATTTTCTATACATCAGAAACACTTTTCCCCTCCATCCCTTTGCAATTCCAGTCCAGAGGGCTCTGAACAGAGAAATACTGCTTTCAATAAAATATGCAATGTCTTCACAGCAGCTCTGCTGTTGCCCTGGAACAGCATCTTTGGAAGAAATGTCTCTTTTGAATGATTATTTTAATTAGTTTTGCTGCACTTTGGTACCTGTTCTCTCCTGTGCATACAGAGAACTGTCTCACTGCAAAGTTTACTCTGCAACCGCATCATTGTAGAAAAATTTCCCGTGGTTTGCTCCTTGCTGCAAACAGAGTGAGATGTTTGAAGCATCTTGTCTCAGAGCAGAGTTTTGTTTGATGTCCTCATGCAAACTCAAGGTGGGTTCAAGGAACAAATCCCAAAGGTTCTGTGAGATCCAGAGATGTCTTACTGCCCTCTACTCATCTTTGATGGGTTAAACTTGAAATGTTTCATTCTGATTTTGAGTGAGATTCTCCAAATGAGAATTTCTGAACTCTCAGAAAGGCAGAGAGACCAAAACCAGATAAAATGTAATCTCAGCACACTTTTCTTTTGTTGGTGTTTTACTAATGAGATAAAAAATCAGGACAGAAAAGCCTTACCAATGCAATGCCAAAAGCTGAGAGAGATGGGGAGGAAACAAAACTGGGGGGAAAGGGATTACAATTTGATTTTCTGTATCAGTGTAGTGAGACATTTGATCCGATGGTTTACCAGGCTGGGAGGTATTTTGGGATGCAGAATAAAGCTTAAGACACCAATGTGAGCATCAGCTTTGTGTTTGCAAGTTAACAGCTTTACTGAAGGCTCTGTTGGGGTTTTGGGATATTAGTGGTGGTTGAAGGAAGAAGGCTGTAATTAGACACCGAATTACAGAAACTAATTTAAAATGTGATGTTTACTAAACCTACTATGTGGAAAATGCATAGAAACTTCCTTAAAGAAAGAATAGAGAATATCCAGGTCAAAATACAATAGTAATTTTTTTATTCAGAAGTTAAGACTATGGCTTTGTAGAGATGATTTGTTTCTTAATGTCTCTAAAGCACAGCTGGGCATTGAGCAAGGGCCTGATTGTCCCAGGCTGGGGACACAAATGCTCAGAAGTCTCTTCAGGCAGGGATGGAAGTTGAGCTGGATAAATCCAGTCCGTGTGTTTCCACATAAATACCAGTGGGAAGCTAATGGCAGTGCATGTTTGGAAAAATGAAGCATTTGAGAGTAGTCAGATTTATGGCTTTCTATCAAGGCGCTGAATCACTCAGAGATTATCAACAGTCAAATGTGTGAGTAAGGCTTGGAACATGTTGATTGTATGTGGAAAACAGCCTAAATCCAGCACTTCCTCACATCTGGGGTCTGACCAGTCTTTAAAAAATATTTTTTGTTATGTAAATCCCTCTCTTTTGAAGGATTTCTTCAAAAGGTGAAACTCTTGATTGTGTCTGTGGAATCCACACTCTCCTCACATCCTCCCATGTCTCATCATCCTAACGTGGGTGCCCAACGTGCCATGTGACTCCTGTCTCAGCTGCTGTGGGTAACCCTGTGGCTCCAGCAGGGACATCCCAACTGGGGCACCTCAGCTCCACCTCAAAACAAGCTTCAGGACCCAGATAAAGCACAAGGAGCTTCCAGCTGCCTGCAGGTGCTCTCTCACTGTCCAGGCACTTGGGGCTCCTGGAGATGTGTGGCCCAGAGAGATCCCTGTCCCCAGCACATATCTGGGGACTCTGATGCATCTTTAAAAAATAACTTTTGTTATGTAAATCCCTCACCTTTTGAAAGATTTCTTCAAGAGGTGAAACTCTTGATTGTGTCTGTGGAATCCACACTCTCCTCACATCCTCCCATGTCTCATCATCCTAACGTGGGTGCCCAACGTGCCATGTGACTCCTGTCTCAGCTGCTGTGGGTAACCCTGTGGCTCCAGCAGGGACATCCCAACTGGGGCACCTCAGCTCCACCTCAAAACAAGCTTCAGGACCCAGATAATGCACAAGGAGCTTCCAGCTGCCTGCAGGTGCTCTCTCACTGTCCAGGCACTTGGGGCTCCTGGAGATGTGTGGCCCAGAGAGATCCCTGTCCCCAGCACATATCTGGGGACTCTGATGCATCTTTAAAAAATAACTTTTGTTATGTAAATCCCTCACCTTTTGAAAGATTTCTTCAAGAGGTGAAACTCTTGATTGTGTCTGTGGAATCCACACTCTCCTCACATCCTCCCATGTCTCATCATCCTAACGTGGGTGCCCAACGTGCCATGTGACTCCTGTCTCAGCTGCTGTGGGTAACCCTGTGGCTCCAGCAGGGACATCCCAACTGGGGCACCTCAGCTCCACCTCAAAACAAGCTTCAGGGCCCAGCAGTGCCCAGAGATGATGCACAAGGAGCTCTCAGTTCAGTTCAGAAAGCTGCACATAGGGGTGTATTGCAGGAGGCCTTCAGTATTTGCATAGACTTGTATTATCAAACTTCTCTTTTAATGTAGGGGTTGTCCCTTAACATAGAGCACCTCTACCTGGAGGCTACTTAGTGAAGAGCCTTGCTGGTTTTGGGCCCCCTGGAAACCATTTTTCACTGTTTACAGAAGAGAAAAGCAGGGCCATCAGATTAGCAACCAAATCTAAAACTAATTTCAAAGTACGTTCTCCAACAGCAAAATACACATCTTTCCAATGCATGGACATGAGAAAAATATCCTTGTTGAAAGACAATTTGACTTTCATGAGCCATGGGGACAAAAACAATGTGCACACCTTCCAGAAGAAAACATTGTAGCTGGGTCTTAAGGCAACTCAAATCTGACTAGATTAATTTAACATCTGTTAGTTGTATTTCTGAAATTCTGGAAAGCTGCTCAGGGCTCCTGGAGATGTGTGGCCCAGAGAGATCCTGGAGCTACTCAGCCACCATATGTGCCCATCTCTGCAGGCTGCCCATGGTTTGTGGCAGCTCTGGCAGCCTGCCCACAGCTTGTTGAGTAATGCCAGTGGTGGGCAAGATAATATTAACCCTTTTGTACCTCATCAGCCACCAACAGGGGTTTGTCAGGCAGAGCCTGCCCTGCTTGCCGCTTCTCCTCCTCTGTGCCCCTCAACGTGTGCCAAGGAGTACATGGTAGAGAGACATGGTTAGGGATAAGCTTTCTGAGCTTTCCAAGGAGGTGAGTGGGAAAAAGGAAGAGCATCTGATTCTCCCTCTGACGTTTTTCCCAGCAGTTTGAAAAGGCAACATGGGATTCTTTGTTTTCCCCTGTTCCACTTCCCTGCCAAGGTCAAACATGGATGGCAACCGTGGTAGTTAGTGCTGATAACCATGGTGGTTAGTGCTGACAGCCATGGTGGTTGGTGCTGACAGCCAAGGTGGTTAGTGCTGGCAACCATGGTGGTCAGTGCTGACAGCCATGGTGGTCAGTGCTGACAGCCATGGTGGTTGGTGCTGGCAGCTGTGGTGGTTAGTGCTGGCAACCATGGTGGTTAGTGCTGGCAACCATGGTGGTTGGTGCTGACAGCCATGGTGGTTAGTGCTGGCAACCATGGTGGTTAGTGCTGGCAACCATGGTGGTTAGTGCTGACAGCCATGGTGGTTAGTGCTGGTAACCATGGTGGTTAGTGCTGACAGCCATGGTGGTTAGTGCTGACAGCCATGGTGGTTAGTGCTGACAACCCTTCTCTAGCATCATACAGACAACTGTATTTTGAGACAGGCAGGTTAGAGAAAGGATGACTACACCATTCTTTTCTAACACAGGGAAATGAGTACAGGAATATAAAAAAACATGGAGCTGAATTTTCATGGAAATAAACAGAAGACCACAAATGTTTGTTTTATTAACACTGCTGATCTGCTCCTCAGCTCTGCTACATTTATGAGAATCTTCCTCAGAGATTCTGTCTGATCCAGTGGAAGGTGTCCCTGCCCTTGGCAGGGCAATTGGAGCTGGGTGATCCTTAAGGTCCCTTCCAGCCCAAACCATTTGAGATCTCTAGATAGGTCCAGGCAGCTTGGTTGTGCTTCTCTTAGATTAGTGTCACATTATTACATCCAACAGCCTTCCTCCTCTTGTGCCTTCCTTCCTCCCCTCTTGAGGATGTAGATTTGATGCTCAGCTACTGCTGCCTGTGCTCAGTGTGGGAGGGGAAGGTCCATGATGCTGCCATGCTGCCACCTCCATCACCTGCTGCATGGCAGCCCAGCAGCCTTTCCCATCCTTGGGCTCATTAATGAGCTTCCCTGGGCCTCCTGCCTGGGGCAAACAGTGCCACTTAACCAGCTCTCTAATTGAGGCAGCATAATTATCAAACACTTGCACTCACTCCACAGCTAAAATAAAGCAGCTGTGTTAGAATGTTGTGATCAAATTATTGCACTGTTACATGACTTAATAAATGAATGGTTGGGAATTGTGTTTGTGACTCTGCCTGTCACTGGGATATCCTGATTCCATCAGTGCTGCTTGGGATAAACTCCCCTGAGTGGGGACTGGTTTGCTTGGGCTGAAAAGCAACTTGGCTGCTCCATGCCATCACTTCTAGAGGGACTGAGTTAGTGGACTCTGATCTACAGAAGATCAGTGAAGAAACTAGAAAATAATGGAATATTTCTGCAAGGAATTGGCTTCCCAGAGAAATGCCTGTTTCATGAGCTTGGTAAGAGACATAGGTCAGCTCTGAGAGCTCTCAAAACTGTCCTGGGTTGGTGCTCCAGGATCTTTCTGAATGCATCTTACGTAGATTGATGGCTCTGGAGACAGAGTGATACAGCATGCAGCAGACTAACCTTGTTACAACAAGCTTAGGGGTGAAAAACTAGAAAATTCCAGAGTGGGATCTGGTTTGCAAAATTAGAACTTTCTTCTGCTTTAAGCTAAACATGACTTTTCTGCTGTTCAAGTATTTTTCTTTGCTTTGAAACTGAAAATTTAACATCCTTCTATACAGGCTGGCCTGCCTCAGAAACACCTTTCAGAACAAAAGTTACCTGCCCATTTCTCCCTTTCTTTCTTGGTTTTTTTTTTTTTTTGTCTCCTAGGAGTGTAGCTACCAAAAAAGACACCATAGTTACATGGCTTCTAAACAATGCCATTTAGAATTAGGAGGTCTTGGTTCAAATTTGGAAATATGAATAAAGAGGAAAAGGCTTTGAACCCTGCAAAGTTAAAACTGTAACATGGCTCACCAAAATAGATCTTGAGGGACAACTGGCTAAAGGCATGACATCAGACAATAGAGGTTTTTTCTTTCAAAATGCCCCAGAAATAGGAAGGTCTAGCATGGGTCAGCAGACCTGGAGGATGGTGGACCTTTAAAAGGCAGCACTGCTGAAAGAGAATGTTCCAGAAGAAACCCTCAGTGAGTTCTTAGTTGGAATGCTGACTGTGGAGGAGTTTGGGAT
>VWZD01004327.1:164204-186928 GCA_013396695.1 Sakesphorus luctuosus
CAAAGCCTTCTTTCCTCTTTACTCTTGCTTCTAATATTTTCTAAATACTCTCTAAATGTCCATGCAGCAGCTGTGAACCTTTATTAAATAATGGAATATGACTGAAAAAATTAATGCATTAGATCTATNATATAAATATTTTAAAAATTAAATATATAAATACGTACCCTAAGGCTGACGTGAACACTACATAATTTTAAAGAAATTGTTTTTCTAATGCCAGTAAAAGCCATTGCACCACCATAAATATGACTATATTTGTGTATTCCAATCACGTCCTACTTTTAGTACATTGGAAAAAAATGGGGGTTTAGCTGAGAAATGAAATCTTTGGGGTTGTGTTTCCTGAGTTAGTTTTCACTGTAGATCTGGCAGAGGAATGGGACTTCTTTATTGGTGGTAGAAAGTTGAAATGACCCATTACATTTGAATGCTAATTTTATAAGTATTGTGTTTCCTACTAAGAGTTACTGGAGCAAATCTAGTTTTCTAAAAAGCTAAGCCTTTCTCTAGTTACCTGTAACTGAGTAAGAGAACTCTGGAAAAGGGATTGCACAGTAATTTTATTTGAGATTCCGTGCCTCTTGAATAGTTTCATAGGAATGGAAAGCTTTTTCTCTAGAACTGAATCCATGAGTCCAAATCAGTTAAAGTGAAAAGCAAATTTTAAACAAGATATTTCTAGAATAATTGTTTTCTAGGAAAATAACTTGCAGACATTTCCTTAAATCCTGGAGATGCCATTGAATGAGGGTCTATACTAGATCTTTTCATAAGGCATGTAATATTATTTACAGGAAAAGCTTAAAAGTGTAAGAATCAAATTTGAAGATATCGTGTGAAAAAGTCTGTATTTTCCTCCCATAGAGTTTATAAAGAAATGATTCAGAGAATAATCTCAAGCTCTGCTCATTTCTGGCCAATGTTCATAGACCTGTTAACACAGACCTGTTAATGACATGTCTGCATTGCTGAGCTCTGAGCACATGGCAGTAGATATTATTCCTTTCAAGATTTCAGATGTGGGGAAAATGGGGATTTCCCTAGGAAAGCTCAATTGCTGGTGGATGGCAAAAACCATGTTTTATAGTCAACTGAACTCAGCATTTTTGCTGCTTCTTTTCTGCTCATGTGACATAATAAAAATTATTTGAAATAAACCTCAGATGTGCTCTGAGTGTGTCTCAGCTCACGCTACTTTGTTTGCTTTGTATGAAATATTTACTATTGTTCTACACAAAGGTTTGTTAATCATTTATAATGCAAAGTGCTGAGTCTTTGGCTGTGTCAGCATCTGCCATCCCAGCAAACAGCAGGCTTGCTAATTTAAATATTTTAATGAATGATTCATAGCCTTTGTATAAGAGCATCAAAGTTACAAATTGCCATTCTATTATATCCAGTAAACCCCCCTGATTTTAGAGTGGGGCAAAAGCAAAATTACAAGTTGCCATTTTATTATATCCAGTAAACCCCCCGCCCTCCCGTCCCACGATTTTAGGGTGGGGCAAAACTGTTTGCACACACAGAGACAAAACAGGAAAAAACTGTCTAAACTCATAGTAGGTTTTGTTAAATACTTGGTGTGGTTAAACACAATTGTTAAAAATTGTTAACCACAAACAATTTTGTGGGATTTGGGGGTCAACTATATAATTTTTTCTCTTTCCTTTTCAAGGGAGATTTTACAGCTTTCCTTTCAGTTATCAATTCAGCAGTTTCATCCAGGAGCCAGTTTGTAAACTGGTGGCATTCACTTAATAAATGTGTAGGACAGACACCTTATATCTCTCTATAAATATACTGTATTTCCACAAGTGTATTTAATGTTCTACTTATGACATGGGCTGCAGATGGAGTTGCAAACTGCTGATCAGTGAGGTTTAAAATCCTTTGGATGTGGAGCCCACACTGAGAGTGGCTTTTTATTCAGAGAACATTTTCCCCTCAATCATGCGCAGGAATCAAGGAAAATGTTATTTCCGAACACAACAATCGTCATTCTGAGCCTTCTGAGCCTTAAAGGAAATTTGCTGTGCTAGTGGAAAGGTGCAGTGAGGCCTCACTATGACAAACAAACTCACCTGAATGGGATTTGTGCAATTCTCTCTTATTTAGGACTAGTGGTGTAAGAAAAATGTTCCTCATAGTTATTATCTTACAACTGACCAGCAGCAAAAACAAAGAAGTAGCACTCAGAGGTTTGCAAATATTTTGGCAATTGCCTTCTGTGTTGAACAGTCATTTTTGTGCTGCCTTGGGCTGCATTACAGGGCATAGAGAACCTCAAGGATCTTTGCAAAGAATTATTTTGTGTTGCAGAAATATGGAAAAAGCTTGTCTGGAAACATCAGGGTTTTACTCTGAAGGATCTTGCTGCTTAATTGGTTTCCTTACATTCTGGTGGGTAATTATTCCCTCATACCCCAATGGGTTTGGATGCCCCACTTACTTTCACTGTGAAGTACCTCAGGCACTGCATAAATAAAAATAAATATCCAAGGGCACTTTATACTTATATTTTTATATATATAAATATNTACCCCTAAACATCTGCACAAGATCCAGGTGGCTTGGAATTCTCAGGCAAAGCATAGTTAGAAATGCTGGTCTCAACCAAATAGTTGGTCTGGTTTATGATAAGTCAAATACACTTTACAAATATTATTTTTATCTAAGTTCCAGCCCTTAGATTAATCTGTTTTAACCCAGAGGCTGTTTAATGCACTAAGACCTGGGGAGAGAGACAAATACTGACTTTTGGAAAAGTTTTCACATTTTCTTTTATTTTATGAAGAAAATTCCCTGTTGATTGAAAGACCCTTCAAATGTTAGAGAATTCTGGTGGCATTAACAGCAGAGGTAGAGGTGACATAAACCATGTGGGATTTAGGCAGAATCAATCCTATGGTAACAGCGGGTGGATTGCAAGGTTTCTTCCAGGTTTTTTTCTGCTTTTCCTGATAAAAATTTCTGTCAGCTCATCCCAGCCTTCCCTTCCCTTTGCACAGGTGTTTGATATATATGTTCTTATTCCTCTCTCAGTTTGTTTGTACCATGTGGTAGCAGGTTTAATGATAATAAAGCATATGTGTTCTGTTAATTACTTTGTGAAAGTGCGTCCCCTTTGGAATACTTTCTCTTTTTGTGATGGCAGAGGGAGAAAGGTTCTGCCCTTTCTGCACACCAAAGAATGCCAGCAGGGCACAGGGATATTACATGTACATTGAAGATTTTTATTAACAAATGGGTTTTTTCGTGGGAAAATAAACATTCTCGGACCCCAGACATTATATTATATAGAAAAAGTGAAATGGGTGTGTGTACTGTGCCAAGTCCCACCATTTCTGGAAGAAAAGTTTGCAAATCCTCGTGGGTTTTTGATAAGTGAAAATGCCACAAAAATAACTGCAAAGAGAAAGTTTTATTCTAATAGCAGCAAAGGTATTTATTGACAATGTTGGAGGCAAAGCCAGTTCATACTGGGCAAAAGCTTGCCTAACTTGTTTGAGTAAAATAAGCCATTTATAGCCTTAAGTTCATAGTTACCACCTTCTAATTTCCATATTAATGACTGGGCGAAATCTTGGGTGGAGCTTTTCTTCTGGCTTTGAATTTGAGTGTTGCTCTCCTGACTTCATCCCTCGGGGTGGTCTTGAAGCGTCTTCATCACTGCTGGACTGCTGCCTTTTCTTTGTTCGATGACATGACCTGTCACACTTGTAAAACCTTGGCTTCAAATCTACAAAATCTTGGCTCTTTACCATTCCATCCTATTGAAATATCTGGCTTAGTTTAATGTATGACTTCTTACTCATGGTACACTCGTTTCTGTAATTACTAGACAATTTGTCCCAGAACAAAGTGGCTTTAGCACTTTATGCTGTTTAGCGGCCCTGCCGTGCAAACAACACTTTGCAAAGCAGAAGTAGAAAATTTCACAAAACTAGGGGTTTTTGGTCTCTTTTCTCTTTCAGTTTTATATTTTAGTGTGTTAGAATTCCAGGGGAGGGCAAAGAGTGGTGTTTGAAGAGCAGGAGAGGACCCTGCTGAGGAGGAGGACTGGATGGTGACCTTCACATCCTAACTGGTGCCACCTCTTCTTCCTGCTTTAGTTCAGGGAATGTGGGCTCTGAGAACCTGTGCTTTGGATCTTGCTTGCAGTTAAATACACCCAGAGATTGAGACACTTCCCCTGTCTCTGAATCCTTGGATTTACTTCAGGTGAAATCTGCCTTAAGGCCCCATTTGTACCTATCGCTGCTTTCAAGAATTGCTCCCTCACATCTGAGGGCTTTAAGTATCTTCTGAAGAAACTCACTGAATTTTTATGCTCACAGAGTGATTTTTTTATTACTGGATGTATTATTATAGGCAATACAGCATGCTTAGGTCTCATCACAGATAGTCATGAACTGAATCTTAAGGTTGAAGATTTTGTGAGAGTGATTTTTAATAATGAGAGAATTATCATTAGCCGGCAGGTGAACTGAGCTTTGTGCGGTGTCTGACCAGCTGATTCACAGAATTTCCCCCTATGCAGTTTCATTGTTGTCCATCTCATTCTAAAGATGATTTTTCTACCATCTCTATTGACATTTCTTCACCAGTAAGATTTTTTCTGGACAGGAACATTTTGTGACATGGTACCAAACATGTGTGAGGATGTGAGAGTGTGGCATTCCTCCTCCTGCTTTTTGCAGCCCAGAATTTGTCTTTTCGTAGAGGAAATCACTAGTGTCCAGTGTGATTATTGCTTCATAGCAGTAAAATCAAAGGATAAGAAAGAGGGGGCTAAAAATTTAAACTATATCCCATTTGCTTGGAGATGGAGTTAGAACGAGAGGGAGGAAAAAGGAAGAAGTAAAGCCTGAAGTTCATATTTTAAGTGATGTCTTCTTGCCACTCCTACATGGGTTTCTGTGGCAACAGAGCAGAAACTGGGCCATCAGCAGCCAAGAATCCATTTACACTTTAAATTTGCTGCTTGAGCAGCCATGCAGGTTTCTTGTCCAAATTAAATGATGATGGAGTAACACATGCTAAATAAATCAGGGGTAAGATGAAAACACCAAATATTAAATATCCCTCTGTGAATATGCCAAAAAAACCTTCCACCTTTTCTCTGCAAGACCTTCAAATGACAAGTTCAATTATATTTTCAAAAGAAGGGGCTTACACGTGCCTTTACAAGTATGTACTGGAAGTATATTAGCCAGGTAATTATGTTATCTCCTTTAATTAGGAGCGTGGTAAACTCTCCCAGGCAGTGTAGCTGTTCTGGTGCTTTGGGTGGATTAAAAAACCCCAAGTTGCACTTTCCTTACTGCTCACCCAATAAATTTGATGATGAAACTCTGAGGCACTGACACTGCTCATGGATGTTGTGTAATCACAGCTGACATTTATATTTATGCCTTATTAGAAGATGAGGCCAAGTTGGACAGGGCTTGGAGCCACCTAATCCAGTGGGTGCCATCCCTGCCCGTGGTGGGGATTGGGAGCAGATGATCCTGAGGGTCCCTTCCAAGCCAAATTATTCTGTGGTTCTGTTCTAAAATTGCTAATACTGCTTGGGATAAACTATTGTCAGATCCTTGCCACCATGAGAAAGAAACTTTGGTAAAGTAATGAAGCATTTGCTGAAAGCCTTCGAGTTGATGTTTTCTGTTTTGTTGATTTTTTTTTTTAAGTCTGGTGAGCTTTGATTAGAAAAATGATAGTGCTCTAATGCTTTTGATTTGAAAATATACCCGAACTGTGTGCTGTGGTTGGTTCTGTTTGCCACCACTTTAGTTGCACTTTTTCCCTCGGGTGGAAATCTCACATCTTTCAGTGTTGTGCTTGGAAAGCTGAACTTTGCAAAGCTGAGCTGGGGGTACACCTCAGGCACTGCCTGGGAGGGAGGGAGCACTCTCAGCTCAAAGAGAGTTTGGAAATAGCTGTGGAAGAGAGATGGGAAGAACCAGAGAGGAGCAGTGCTAACCCGGGAGCCCATGAGTGTGGAGGGAAGAGCTACAGGAAGAAGAGAGGATGAACTGGGGGAAGAAAAATGAAGACTAGATAGAGAGAAAATGGGATGGATCAGGAGGAGCAGAGAAGGTGAAACGCCCAAATAAAGAAGCAAAAGGAGGTGGGGATGAATGTATAAAGCAAGTGGGACTGAGGATTGACTGGGGAGAGTGGGACTGGTGGAAGATGGAGCTCCAAAGTCTGAGGAATGGAGAACTGGCAAGGAATATGATTCTAGAATAAGAAGCTGCTCTGGCAAGAAGTTTGTTCTGAGGTGTCTGCAGAGCCTGAAATGGCAGCTAGGAGAAATTCCAGAGAGCTGTTTAGCCTGCATTTGGGAACTCCTGGAGCCTGTTGGCACCTTCTCCCTGGGTGCTGGTCCAGCTGAGAGCTGCAGTCCCAGCAGGGGACTGAGTTTTGCAAGGGACAGCAATGCCATGGATTACCTGCACAGGCCTCCACCTTCTGGCAAAACACAAGGATCTGTTTTGTCTTTGTGAAGCTCATTTCCATTCATACATCAGGTTTTTCCCCAAGCAGTTGGTGGCTGTTGGGTCTCGCTGACACCAGCTGAACATGCCAGTCGTGAGGCAGCGAGTGTTGGCACCAGAGCCACTGTTTTGACAGACCAGGAGATGTGCAAAGAAAGTGTTCCTGCATTTTCTCCTTCCTCCTGGTCAAGGACCAACACTGGTGTGAAGCCTGTGTGGCACAGAGAAGTTCCTCTGAGTGGGAAATAATTCATCTGAGTGGGAATTCAAGAGGTGCTGCTGCTGCTGCTGCCTTTGGATGTGGAGTATGTGGAATGCAAATTTTTTTTCCCCAAGAGATGCCACTGCAATAGGGATTTGTAGTTTGTTTTGTCTCGTGGTCTGTTCCATGCGTAAGACCTCACGGACTTCAACTCTGAGGACTGGGGTCTCCAACCTGCAGCTAATCAAGAAACAATAAGGTTTTAAAACCTAAGGAGCAAGTAAGAGTCAATGAACAGGGTGAATAGGGGAGTTGGTATGAAATCTGTAAAGAAACCGCAAGGAGTTTGTCTTTCCTTAGGAGGAAAATGTGGAAGTTAATGCAGGAAGTACCTAAATATGCAAGCAAGAGAGAAACAGTACAAGCTGGGGAGTGTTTGTGGTTCTGGAGTCATTTCCAGGGTGTTATTTCATGTGACATGGGGCAAATGGAGCTGTGGGATGAGAAGAGTCAGGGACCAGACCTGCTCCTGAAGGTGATGGTTGGTTTGGATTTGGTGTTTTAACCTTTACTTCGGTTCTCACCATCCTGCTCTATGTCTGACTGGCAAGAAATTCAATTATTGACCCAAATGGAGCCTGTTTTTCCTGTGCCAGATATGGGATCACCCTGTCCTTCTCTTGGCCCTCAAGCTTTTCCATTAATTTCCTCCCCCTGTCCTATTTGAACACTGAATGTAACACAAAGAAGGAGAATAAGAGTGGGGAATAGTCCTGCTCCTATCAAAAGTGAGAGGGGAAAAGCCAGAAGCATTCAGTGTGTGGAAGGAAAGAAAGACCAATCCACAGATATGTGGAAAGAGAACTCATTAAACATGTCCAGTGTCAGGTCACAGTAAGCTAGGAGTGTTTTGAGAGGTGAAACGTGGAGATTACTTCAGAATGTGAAAACTTTAGGCGTGAAAAATGCTCTAAGCCGCTGCAGCTCAGGTGAATTCAGTGGGATCCCTCTAGAGAAACACTTCAGAATCAGGAAATGGTTTTGAATGTGGTTTTAAGGGAATGACCGTACCAGGAGAGCCTTGGGATATTTTATTTTCTTGAGATATAGATGGCAGCTTTTGAGGGGGGAACTGAATATTACCTGGATAGCTGCAGGACTATCAGGCATCAAGAGTAAATGTGCAAAACACATTCCAGGAGGATGGAAAAAGCTGAGACACTGGAATTAGGTGAATGAGAATGCATAAAACCAGGCTTTGGAGTGCCATGAAAAAGCTACAGCAGCAAACTTCTATTTTGGTGGCTTGTCAGCACGTGTAAGCAGAGGAATATTCACTGCTTTTTGTACTTCCTGTGTTGTATGGAGACATTGGGACACTCAAACTGGGCCTTGTAGAAATGAAGCTGGATGGGCACAATGGGCAGGAAGTCAGGTGTGGTGGGTTGGCCCTGGGTGGCTCCCAGTGCCCACCCAGCTGCTCTCTCACTTCCTCAGCAACAGGTTGGGGGGGAAATGAGATGAAAATAAGATGAAAAAGTTTGTGGGTGAAGGTAAAGACAAGGAGATCACTTCCCTTTCAAATGGAGAGTCAGTTCAGATTAGATCTAAGCAAGAAGTTTCTTTACAATGAGGGTGGTAAAACACTGGCACAGGTTGCTCAGAGAGGGAATAGATGCCCCATCCCTGGAAATGTTCCAGACCAGGTGGATGGGGCTTGGTTTAGCGGAAGGTGTCCTTGCTCATTGCAGGAGAACCTACAAAGGTCCCTTCCAACCCAACCTACCCTACCATTTCTACCATTTATCAGTACAGGCAAACCAGATTCAACTTGGGGAAAATTAACTTAATTTATTGCACATTAAAATCGATTTGGATGATATCGGTCATTGGAATGATTTAACTTGTTTCATGAGGAGGGAAAGGACTGAAGTACAGTAGTGTGGACTGACCTCTCTTTGTATCACAGTATATATGGATGTCAGGTATATGTGGAAGTCTGTAGGGTTAGGGTGGAAATTAAAAAAAACATGTGCATTCTTATTAATATTTGGGACACCTCCAGCACGTTCACACCTCTCTCAACATGCAGCATTCCTTCTTCTTTGAGTCTGGAGACAAAAGAGAGCTTTGTGCCAGCTTTCAGTAGTGCTCGTGTTGCGCACGTGGGTGATGAGGTACCTGCTGAAAAGGAGCCTGACAGGCAGGAGCAGAGGTGGCAAACAGCATCTCTGCTGCTTGGATTCCTCAGGAGTCCAAGGATTGTCCAGCAGGAAAGACGAATAGCAAACATGCCAGCAAAGATGACTGGGAAGCAAATGGGAACTCCTGTAAAAGGCGATGTGGTTTCTTCCAGGCTCATTTATGAAGGTGAAAGTGAGAGTTGTGCTGTATTTTGAAACAATGATGATGCAGCAGAGTCAATCTGCTTTTAAACAAAACATTGTTTTAGCATTCCATGGGAAATTATTTTTGAAGGTGGAAAATACTGGAAAGGAAGATGGCCAAGAGGTCAACTGCAAGCAACTGTGAACAAAATACAATTTTCAGGATGGTTGGAGGTTATTAATGATTTTGTGCCATGATTGGAAGATATTATTAGATGTTTGCTCGTTACATTATGGCTAATGTAGAATTCAGAGGGTTTGCTCAGAAAAACTCATCATGCAGGGCAAATGCAAAGAAAGTGCCACCTGATGACAGTGCAGCACAGATGACAGCTCAGCTCCTGCCCTGCCTGGTGCTCTCTGTCTCAGTCAGAACTCTGAGAAAAGGTGTATGAATTAATTAGTCTCTCCTATAAGAGAATTTAATTTTTTTAATATATACTTTCAGTGTAAACAGCTCTAATGCCACCAGCCCTCAGAGCACTGCTGTGCTCCTGAAAGACCCTTTTGGTCCATCCTGATGCCAGCAGGAGTCTCCTGGCAGCCCAGAACTCAGTCATAGGCACATTCCACTTTTGTTGGCATCTGTTTACTGCTGGGTAATGAAAGGTGGGATTTTTGAGCATGTTTCCTTTTCATTTAGGAGGAAGCTCAGTTGTCATGGAATGCAGAATGTGGGCCGGGGTCAGCCCTGAATATCCTCTGTTCCCATAGATGAAAATTGCTCTCAGACATCCCATTTAATTTCCCCCACGAGGCTGATTTGGGACTTTAAGCTCCAGCTCTGCCTGGGAGGGATTATCTGCTTTGCTGCTTTGCCTTTTTGCTCCACAGCCTTTCAGATCCACATCCTGGAGGTGTGGGACATCACAATTTCTTTCCAGGCACTCAAAGACATGACTCATCCCTCCTCTTTCAGCTGCTCCTTCACCAGGTTCTGCTTCATGGCTCCAACTCGTGCTTTACCAGCCTTTGCACAGAGCTTGTCAAAGGGCTCTGAAAAGCTGAGTAAATGCCAGGGAGTGTCAGCAATTTGCATTTCACTCTCCTCACATGCTCCAGAATTAGAGTAGACACACACTGGGGGTTTTATTCCCAGCTTTCCTCTCCCAGGATGTGGTTACATCCTTAAGGAGAGGTTTCTCCTGAGTTATTTTAATCAGTTTTCTTGTCACAGGTGAACCAGAGTGGACTGAATCAATGAGTGTTGATACCAAGAAACAGCACTGGCTCTCTCCTCCTGGAATGGGGCTGGATTTTAATCCATGCATATCTTTGTTATCTGTATTCCTGCACATTTCCACGACACATAAATCCTCTCACAGTGCAGTTCACTTGTAGCTCCCCTAGCTGGAAACCCTCCATTCTTTTTACATTACAATACAAATTTGTTCCTTGAGTTCAAAAAGAGTTTTTGATCCTCATCTTTGCAACTTGACAGAAAAAAAATTAAAATATTTATCTTTTTAAGTTTATAGCTGGTTTGGGTGTTTTTTGTAGGCAAAAAAATAAAATAAATTCCATGAACATGAGACACAGGAACACATTAATTTGATTCCATCTGCTAAATAATTTTTGCAAATTTAATTGCACCCCAGTTCTTCTAAACACATTAAGACATATGTTCACAAACTAATTGAATATAGCTTCTGGTCTTGGCAGTGCTCCAATAACTGTTGAATCAACAACAAGATTAAGAATTCCTTCAGTTGTAGGATGTTAAATGATCTCGTCACCATTTTCAGTGAGGAAAATCCTGTGACAAAATGAAATGCAGCCTCATGAAAAGCTGAATATACCAAATTAGATACTGGTTTCCCATGAGCTTTCTGATTGGAATGTTCCTGTTTGGCCATTGGTGTGGTTTGACTGTAAATTCAGTGTTGCAAGTCCTCTCAGATGCCTTTGTTGGGTTGATTATAAGTGGCTGCTGCGGCCTCAAAGAATTCCTTCCTTGCATTTCTAATTGGAAAAGCACTTAAATGTCGTAAGATTTCTTATTCCTGAGATTGTAGAGTCTGGAAAATCTGCTTCTAAACCACATCCTGCTAATAACATTTAGCAGAAGAATAACCTGTAAAAAATAAAGACTTCTTTTTGTTGTTGTTGTTTTTTGACTGGTCACCTCTTTACCACTTCAGCTGAATTTTGTGGCAGTTGACTCTGCCCTCTGCCAGGCCCTGCAGAGACTGACAACAGTCAGAGTTGCCTGGATAAATCAGAAAGCCAGCATATATTTGCATATATTAAAGATCTCTGCTCTTTAATTACAGAGCCATTTGTTCCCCTGTAATTAGAAGCAGGTAGGATCAAGAGGAGATGCCGAGCCCTGTTTGGCTTGCTAGTGCTGTGTCAAAAATTTCAGTAATTGTCATATAACTGTGTTATGCAGATGCAATGTGTTATTGAAAGGGAAGGAATAGAATTAATTGCTTCCTGCCTTGGAGAGGAGAATTCACATTTCAGTGTGAGGAAGTTCAACAATCCCCTGCAATCAGAGCCTTTGCCTTCCCCAAGCTGCAAGTTGGGCACTTTGCATATCATGGAATTAAAGAAACCATATAAATAGCTTCTGATTTTTTTTCCTGGTCTGAACCCAGTCTTGTATCAGCTTGAAGAAACATATAAGCAAGTGCTATTAAATGTCGCTATTTAAAGTTACTTTTATTTCTGGGTCACTTAAGATGGTAAAGATACAAAGATGTCATGTGTTATATTTATCTGCTGGGTTATTTTCAGAACAGTTTTAAATAATTCATCAGGTGTATACGTTGCTTATGAGTTACATTTTGAGTTAATAATCCTTCCCTGCACAGAAGTGCAATGCATGTGAAATAATTTCCTTCTCAAAGCAGGAGAAATGCCATAAAGTCTGCAACATGATGGGAGACTGTAACTCTTCTCCACCTCTTCAATTTCAGTTAATGGACACAAAATTAATGGTTTAGTGCTGGTTTAATGGGTGGACTCGAAGTGTGTCTATAATTCACAGATCATGTGAGTAGAAGCAAAATACATGATGTTTGCTAAGGGCTAAATATTGATTCCAGAGTGCCCTTTTTAACTCAGTTTCAGGTTTACAGGAGTTTGCACTAATTTTTATTTTTCCTGAAGTCTGAGCAAGGGGAAGATACAAAAGGAGGAGGCATAAGCACAATGTTCTTTTAGAATAGACTTTAAAGGTACCCCCTCTTAGGTATTAGACATTCTTGTGCTTCTGATCATCTAATGTCATAAAAAATAAGACTTGAAGGTGTCTAAATCCTGCACCTGGAATAAAGCTGCAGAGGGAAGGCTGAGAAAGGAGCCCAGAAATTGCCTCAAAACAGGCAGTTTCAGAGCTCATTTTACACACAGTTGTAGCAGCAGCACAGCCAAGTGGTGGCATCCCCAGCAGGAAGCTGGCACAGTGCTTGGAGCCAAGATCATTTCCAAATTCAAAGAAATTGGTGGAATTTGAGCTAAAATGCACCTGCATGCTGTTTCTTGAGTCAGCAGCAGCTGCAATCTTTGGGTGTTGTGTTTCCCTGTCCTGCCCTGGTACTTCTCTATGCGTGTATTCATTTACTTGCTTAGAATAGCAGAAAGCAGTGTATATTTGGAGGTGCATCTGCATATTCTTCATTCCTGTCTGAAGAAACGTGACCCTCCTCCACCACTTTATTCCTCATGTCCCATTCTGTGTTAACTCTCGACCGATGTGGTTTTGAAAGTGCTTTAAATTGGTCTCTCAGAGGCTGAAAAACTGTCCAAGTTGTCTGACAGGAGTGTTAAACCCATGGATGCTTGTATGTATTTTTATTAAACATGGGATCAAACCTGTGTGGCTCCAGAGGGCAGGTGATAGAGATCACTCTGATATTGTGAATTTTAAAGCTTCAATGTTTATTCCTTGCTGCCTAATTATTGTGAACAAAAGAGCTTTGAGAGCACCACAGTTTTCCTTGGAAAAACCCACTCCTGCTAAGCTGGGATGGAATTCCAGGCTCAGATCCTGCATCTGTTACCTGCTATTCAGTGGGGAAAAGTTTGCTGACAACATTTATTTTGGTGCCTTGAGCTTGTTGATTTTAAATCACGGTAGATTCACAAATTAATTACGTATTTTTAATACACAAAAGAAATACAGTCATGTGGTTGTTTTTCACGAGGTGGACTAAACCATGAGAAATAGCTAAATATAATATAATTATTACTATGCCACAGCTACTGTACTACATGTAAACTATTTATTTTTTTCTTTGCATTTAAAGCAAAGAAGTATTTAAAATCTTGTCCAGCTGTAGAATGCTTATTAAGCATCTAAAGACTTCTGCACTGAATATGCATTAATAAGTCATAAGAATTAATAATTTACAATAGAATACAAATAAAATTATTTGGCTTCTACTCAGCTGCATGAAAATTTAACTTAATTCATCCACACTGGCAAAATAGGAAGGGAAGAGGCTGCAAGATAAATTAAGAACTCCACACAAATTGGCTCCATCCATCTCTGCTCCTTATACTTTGTGGTTCCAAATGAACACCAAAGAGATAAATGGGAAAAGCCACCAGGAGAATCTATGAAACTTTCTTGAATTTGGGGAAAGAAAGCCATGACTTTTTAAGAAAACATTTGAAAATAAATACTGCTATTAGTTACAAGTGTACAGAGCACATAATTGCCTGGGTGCATTTTCTGTGCCAGGAAGTTAATGGCATTAAATACATAACTAGATTTTGAACTGAGCTGGATTTAATTTCTGGCCATTAATATTAGACAATTTAACAGTGCTAAAATGGCAACCTGAAAATCTAATCCTTTGAAGTATAAATTCAATTTTGAGGAAACCAGTTAATGGAAGGTCTGCACAGATAGGGCCAAGTGCTTAATACCATCTACTAATGTGCTATTTTTGGCCACTCCTCTGGAGGTACCTTTTGAATTTCTGGCCTCAAGACACTCATTAAGTCCCTTTTCCTTGCCAGGAACAAAACACCTCACAGTTTCCTTTCTCAGCCACAGGTGATCAGGAACAGAGGAATTCAGGAGCAAAGTCCCCATTCATCCCTTCCTTCATCCAACCAATCTGAAGGAATGTGGATTTTATCACCTATTTTTGGAAGAAGTTTAATGAATTAGGTGACTCCCCTTTCAAATGTGGGGTCAAAGAGCTGACTGAGTATTTTTGGATAATTTCCAGTTTAGAAATGTTTACACTTTGAGTTGTTAATAATAATAATAATAATAATAGTAATAATAGCAATAATAATAATAATAAAAATAATAATAATAAAAAGAAGAAGAAGAAGAAGAAGAAGAAGAAGAAGAAGAAGAAGAAGAAGAAGAAGAAGAAGAAGAAGAAGAAGAAGAAGAAGAAGAAGAAAAAGAAGAATTCAGCTAGATAAATCAAACCCAATTTTCAACCTGGTTTCAGATATGTAATGATAAGTCCCAGTTTGTTTTATCAGCCATTTCCCATCTCAGCCTCTGGGACAGAGTCAGATCAAATCTTGATGGCAAAATCTGGCAGATTACAGAATACTGTGTATTTATATCGTGGCATTTTGTTTCAAAATTCCATTGACACAAATTGTTTCAGAAAACTCTCACCAAATCTTCATCGAGTTACTACTTGAAGCAAGTAACATTTTTCCTGCCTTGTCTTCTATGGGGAAAACACTCATTAAAACTCCATTTAATTTGGCGTTAACGATGTCATTAACTCCTCCACGAGTCCTCCCCCACATCCCCATTCTTTTTCCCAGTTTTCCACCTTTCACTTGCTTCCCAAAAGTCTCTCCTGTTGCGTTAATAAAGGCCAGGAAAGACCATTGAGGTTTTTTTGTATCAGAGGAAAGGGTAAAACGTGGCTCTGAGAAGTGTTTCCTTTGGGCAGGTTTTGTTGTGCCTGTTTTTAGAATCCTGGGAACAGCCTCATCCTGCAGAAATGCTTTGGGTGACAAACAAGGGACAGCTTGGACAGGAGATTCAGGTGTATTTGCAGGAATTTTAGCTGCTCTCTGGTGCTTGAGATTCCTCATGCAAAACCAGAATCTGCTTTTATCGAGTCTAACTAAAGATGCCTATAGAGTATTTTTGAAATCTATGTGCTTTCACTATTGGGTTGTGCTTTCATTTAATCAGCAGTGTTGGAGTTTGCTTAGTTTACATCAAATTTATTTGAATTTTACAGAGCAACTGAATTAAGTTTGGATTGGACCTTAGAGATCTTTTCCAACCTCATGATTGTATAACTAAATAAAGTGCAATAAGAGATGTAAATGCAGAATGTCCTGATGAGTGGAAACATTTTACCACCATCTCACCATCAAGTTGCTGTTCTGGTTTTTTTTCCATTTCAAATCAATGTAAAAGCTCTTGCAGCTGTTCGCAAACACAGGTTTCCCCTGGGTTTGTGTCAGTGGGGAGGGGTGTTGGTTGGGTTATTCGGTGACTAAAATTGTAGTGGTTGCTGTTAGGAAAAGAGTTTTGGAAGGTGTGGCTGCTGGGAACGTTCATCCGCACCAGTCTGTGCCCTCACACCACCTTTTCATTCCAAATGCATTTTTCCACCAAAAACCCCATCTCCTTCGAGCCCAAAGGCTTTCACCCGCTCTCCAAAGCACAACTGAACATTTTCTTCAGCCAGATCCAGATTTCCTCTTTCCATCTGTGTCCTACTTCACTGGAGGAAGGATTTAGAAAGCTCAGTATAAAACAGTCCTTACAAAGATGGAGGGTGGAAAGGCTCATAAATAGCAGGTTGCCTTAATTCCTGCTGGTGTGAAAGTGCTGAAAATTGAACTGCACTTCCCTTGGGGAGCTGATTACTTTCTGAAGGGGAACAGTTCTCACAGAAATTGCAAATAAATTGATTGTTCACCTAGGTGGTTTTTATTTTATTTTATTTTTAGCCTGGCTTCCTGAGGGATAACTCCTGCAGCCTCCATGTCTGCCATTTCTCACTACCCGACCTCCTCCTCCCTTTTCAACACGTTGGGGAATTTCATGCAAATCTGACAGAGACAGAAGTCATTAGATCTAATCATTAGTCACAAGATCGAGTCATTAGATTGAAGTCATTAGTCACAAGATTATCATTCCTACAAATTTAATAGTGATTTGATGATGGAGACCCAAAGAAATCCTTTCTCTTGGGGGAAGAGACAGGCAGAGCCTCAGCTTGGCAGTACAGCCATCATTTTAGCAAAATATATATAAAATTGTGTGGAAAGTATTTCTATAAAGCATTATAAAGAAGGTATTTGAGTGGTAGAAGAGCAGATACATGAAAACATTGAGATTCAGTTAAAAAAAACATGAATTAGTATTTTACTGAACGTGGTTTCCTGTGACAGCCAAGGCCTTTATTTTTCTTAGTCTTTTATTGAAAAATTAGCAGGTTTTCCAATTCCCTTTGGATATGCATCTCCAGTGTCCATAATCACTGTTCCTAATAGGTTCTTCAGAGAATACATTAATCCAAACTAACCAAAAAGTCCTTGCAAAGTTTCAGTAGCAGCAACTGCTCTTTGACTAAAATTTTCTTTTCTGGTGAATCTGATGTTGGTTGTCTGGGAGGTTTTTATTTCTTCCCCTGGCAAAAAAAAAAGAGTTATAATCCAGTGATTGTAGTCATGAAAAAAAGCACATTTTGCCTTGGATCGTAAAATGTTACATTCCCTCTTTAGCTACATTAAAGGTATTTTTATAGATTACTTAGAAACTCTTAGAAGAAAGTTCAGGGGAAAATATATATATTTTTTTCAGACCAAATCTTTGAGTCTATAGAGCTCCTTTTAGAATATATGAGGTTTTGCATCAAGAAATGCCTGGTGACCACTCAGGAATTAATCTGATGTGGCTCCTTTCTAGTCTGCTCTCTGTCCCAGTGTTTTTTTCCCTAATTTCCTTGCGTCTCTTCCCATTGTTTTGCAGAGTAAAAAGATCTGTGGGCTGATTGTTGCTGCTTCCCAAGCACCCTCTGCTGATATAGGGAAATACCAGCCCTTTTTATCTTTAAAGCCACTGGTTTTGTCCCAGGACAGACAATACAAACACTGATGCCTGTAAAGAAATCCATAGAATCACAGAATCACAGAATCGATTGGGTTGGAAAAGACCTCCGAGATCATCAAGTCCAACCCTTGGGCCAACTCCAGTCCCTTTACCAGATCATGGCACTCAGTGCCACGGCCAAGCTCACTTTAAAAACCTCCAGGGATGGGGAATCCACCCCCTCTCTGGGCAGCCCATTCCAATGCCTGAGCTCTCTCTCTGCAAAGAAGTTTTTTCTGCTCTCCAACTTCAATTTCCCCTGGCAGAGCTTGAGCCCCCCGTGCCCCCTTGTCCTATTGCTGAGTGCCTGGGAGAAGAGACCAACCCCCACCTGGCCAGAACTTCCCTTCAGGCAGTTCCAGACAGTGCTGAGGTCACCTCTGAGCCTCCTCTTCTCCAGCACAAACACCCCCAGCTCCCTCAGCCTCTCCCCATAGGACTTATGCTCCAAAATTGTCCTGCCAACTCTTTTGTGCCTCTTTCCCCTATCTCTTAGTGAGTGTATCCCACTTTCTGGTGCTGCTACTAGCACGGAGGAAATTCTTGCTCAAAATCAATCTCATATTTAACATTTTGCATCCCTGTCAGTGAGTCTGTGGAAATAAGTGACAAGACAAACTGGCTTTTTCCTCAGTTCCTCCCTTGTAATGGTTCATTACCCAACTAAATTCATATATCCTTGGTTAATACCTGTCACTGGAAACATAAAGATGGGATTCTGCCTTGGCAGAAGTCAGTGTGTGACAGACAAAGGGAATTCTTGTGTTCTTTCATTTTTCCATTGGCTCCTCATTAATATAATTTCCCTGAAGTCTGTGGAGGAATTATGTGCTATTCCTCTCCAGGCCATAATATTGATAAAATAACAGAGTGGGGGTTGGTTTTTTTTTGATTAATATCTTACATTTGTATTATTTTATTTCTTTCTTCTTTTCTGTTTTCTGTCTGATCATCCTATACATGTAAGAAAGGAACTTCTTAGTGCCCTCAAAATGTGACTCTTGCAATGACTCTCTTCCAAAGGGATTGTCTCTTACAAATACAGCTCTGAAGGGGAAGAAATTACGGCCCCAGTTCCACTACAAGCTTCTGGAATATGAGCTGGAAAAGGTTTGTTTAGGCCACCAGCTGTGTTAAACAATGAAATATTTGTGACTGATTTAATTAGCTGTTGATGTGCATCACATAGCAACAACTCCAGACACATGTCCTGGTTAGAGTGCAAAGATAAATGCAAAATAAGCCTTCTGGAGGACAATGATGTGTTATATAACATGAACAAAGTTTATAAATCATATCAAACACACAATAGGGGAGCAAATCTGTACCATTTTCTTGCATGGTTGTTAAGGGAAGCTGCACCCACTTCACTGGGGGCTCAGCTTTGGCAAGAAGGTGTGAAAAAGCAGAATATTGGCACTTTCTGGGAGTTTGGAAGACACAATGAATAGAAAACTGCGGTTTTCCTGCTTGGAATCTTTCAGAGCTCTTTAAGGATGCATCAGCTGCTAAAGCTGGTCAATGATCAATGATCTAACAGAATATTTTGGCTTTCTCTTTAAGTAACAAAACGACAGCTCATACCTGGATTCTTCCTTTCTGAAACCAAGTAACCTTTTTGAATTTGGTGTGAATTCCCGTGGATTCCAGGGAATTTTCAGCCTAAATACTCATTTCCTGAGAGGAGTTTCCATTCCTCAGACTGTGCTATTCCTGGCACAACGTGTTTCCCATGTAGGCACGTTCAGATAATGAGAGAATAAAGGTGCTTTGCTTATTCTGAGGCTCAGCTTTAGGCTCACCTTATTCTTAGCTGAGCAGTGGTAATTTCAAGTGCTGCTTTTCATTTGTGCTCCTCTTTGGAGATCTTGGCTAAGCCAACCACAGGATATTTCCTCTTTTTTTGTGAAGGTGAGCCATTTGATGGATCATGTGGCCCTGAGCCTAAAAGAGATCCCAGTGTGAGCAGGAAAGCCAGACAGAGGGTTTAGTGGCAGATGACCTGTTGGTATTTGAGAGGAATCTTTTCATTGAAAGGGAAAATGGAGGGAGGGGGGAGCACTGAATTTGAGCAGAAATTGATTTTTCCAGTGGTTGAAAGTTTTCCATCTGCTAATTTCCTAAAGGGGATGGAGACTTGCACTGCTGAAAGAGCAATACAAAAAGAGGATCAGGGTTTTTAATGGAGATGAGAGTCCAGGTGATGCTCAGGTGTGTGCCCAGCTTGGTGTGGATCTCATATGTACCTGCAGCCTCACAGTGTGGAGGACTGGGCTGGGATTCATTTCCAGCTCACATTTTTATGGAGGGTATTAAGATTTTTCTTTGATCACATTAAAAGGTTTGTGCCTTAACAGGCACGGAAAAGGAGATCCCAACCTGTTGGTCCAAGTAATTAAAGGGACAGAGGGAACATTGAGACTCGAGGGATGAAATGAATTATTCATGTTCACTTTACTGATTGCTGCTTCCCTAAGTGGCTGTGATTGAGACAACTGGAATTAATTGTGAGCTGCCTGTGTGGGCTGCAGAACAGTGTGGTTTGTGTGGTGATTCTCACAGAGATGTGAGGCTGAGGTGGGCAAATACAAAGCAGCAAGAGGTGAAACCAAAAATAAAAATATTTTCTTGCTATTGAGCAACATTTATATAATATAATGGCCAATCTTCGTGAACGAAGATTTGGGAAGGGCTCACCCCACGTGGGTGTGCCCTCCGTGCCTGCGCAGTGGATTTTTTAGGTGAGGCTCAGCGTGCGCAGAACTGGCCCCACCGTTTAAGTCCTAAGGTTCATTTGCCACGGCCGAGCAAGCTTGGACAGTGACAGTGAAGTCCTTGGGACTGTCACAGCACCCGATACTAACCGGGGCTGACCCTGCTGAGCATCCGAGATCTGACGGGATCGGATGGCAGGGAGGCATTTAACTGCCGGGGACAATCCGTACACTGAGACTCGAACTCGCGACCTTCGGATCGGAGGCGGGAGCGCTCTCCACTACGCCACGGGGCCACCTGAGCAACATTTATTGTTGCCATAAATAAACAAGTTTGTTGTTGTAATCTGGGTTGGCTTCAGATTTTGGAGGGGAAAACTGTGAGAAGATCTGCAGTGAAATGACAGTGCCACACATGGAATTACCATGTAGGTGATGGTTTTTTTCCAAGGGGTGAGTGCTTGGGTTTGAGGACTCATAGCTGGCATTAAACCAACATTTTGTGCTGAGCCTTCAGCTCTTCCTTTGAGTAGCTTTTACAAGGGACTAATAATTTGCCCACCTTGGTTCAGGTGGTTTCAGAAACCTTTCAGCAGACCCCAAGCTGTTTATACACTTGGATGTAGAAAATCAACTTTAACTTGATATTCCAACCCTGAGTTGCAATGCTGACTTTTTATACTCATTAACAAATTTGAACATATGTCAGTGTTTAAATTTACCCACGTATTTCCACACCCTCTCCTTGGTGTGTAACATGTTAGGCCTTAACTGCACTTTTTAGGCATTAAAACATTTAGAGTAGCACACAAAAGCAGAAACCTATTTGGGACTAGTTTTTCTTTGAGTCTTGATGTACTTATACAAATTAAATGCCATTGTTTTACTCTGGGTGGTAGCAGGTTTGATTTAAGGGGTTTGAAATCTATTTTGAGCCTGCAAACAGGAGGTTTAATCCCAATCTTTAACAGCCAAACTTATTTCCAGTGGTGCCACTGATGCTTCATTGGCTCCTCTGACTTCTGTCCTGACACAGATGAATAATTCCTGGATTATAGTGGTAAAAATATTCATGTATAGCTAGACTACAACATGAATTTTAATCAATAAATAGGAGAGGTGAAGGAGTATTTTTATTAAATACTTCTAGAAAATAAAGTTTGTATTCCCTGGCAATGCTGAGGGAAGTGTTCCCTGTTGGTGAGAAGAACTCTGTCTGGGACAAACAGTGAGGCTTTTCCATTTCCATAGCTGACTAATCCACAGCTTCATTTTTACAGGATTTTTTTGGTGGCTTGTACCTCTGGGATTGTATTGAAGCAAAATAATAATTATTTTACTACAAATCATAGAATATACTGAGTTGGAAGGGACCCATCAGGATCATTGAGTCCAACTGAAATGTACATTGTCTTTGAGAATTTCCCTTTTTTTTAGTGGAAAAAAACCTAAAAACCACCACATGTAGTTGCCATCTTTTGCCATGAGGCAGTGATTGCTATCACTCACTTTCTTAAGTGCTATTGTAAGTGCTCTGCAGACAGCTTAGTGACTTCAGGAGTAATAAAGATAATAAAATTTATTTTGTAGTTACAGCAGAGGAATTTTAAATGCTTGCTGATGCTCACGTGCTGCCTGTGGCATTTTGGTCCCTAATTTTAAAGGCTCCACCACAATTCCCTCCTAAGGAGCAAACCCTTCTGCAGGGGAGGGAGCTCTGGAGATATGGAGCTTTGGGAAGCAGAGGGAAATAAATGTTTAACCTGTCCCTGCTGTTGCTGGAGAGCGGTGTGAGGAGCTGCTGCTAAAGTTCATTGCTTTGCAGGAAATGAGAGCAGAATATTTGTCATTTTTTCCCAAGCATCAGATGTTTTTTCAAGCATTTGACATATTCTGGCAGATTAAAGAACCTTCACTTATCAGACATAGATGTGTCAACATGAAATGAAATGCTTTGATTCGTATTTTACAGATCTCAAGGTATCAGCACTATAGAGGTAATTTGGGAAGGAAAACAGGACACCAAGTACAGTATCTTGGTGGGCAAGAGGACTCCATAAAAATGTTCTTATGTTCTTTTGTGTTTGCTTCCAACACAAATTAAGACAAATTTAGATATATTGACGTCTTCATAGGTATAGATAAGAACAGGAATAATGGAAACTCCATGTTTCAGATGGAGACATTGCTGATGGAAACTGGGTTTGTGCATCAGGCCTTTGGTTACTAAACTGAAATCTGTGCAAGTGAATCTCGAGGAATCAGATAAAATAATGTGATATGCAGCAGCTGTGGGAAAGAAAAGATACAGTGACCTGCAGTAGTTCCCATGGAATATTAAATCTGGACAACTGGGAGGGCTGGGCTCAAGGGAGAAACCCCCCTTCAGATCCTGTGCGTTCACATATAAGAAAATTTTAAATCTAAATGCTCCTAAAACTGTACTGAGAAGATGATGGCTAGAAGGACAGTTCAATTTAGGGGGGAAAGTCACGGTTCTTAAAACAGATTGCACATCTCAAAAACTAAAATGGGGATGCAGGGGATGCAAGGGGGTGCAGGGGATGGATGCAGGGGATGGATGCAGGGGATGGATGCTGGGGATGGATGCAGGGGATGGATGCAGGGGATGCAGAGGATGCCGAGGGGATGCAGGGGATGCTGGGAATGCAGGGGATGGGTGCATGGGATGGATGCAAGGGATGGATGCTAGGGATGCAGAGGATGCAGAGGATGGATGCAAGGGATGGATGCAAGGGATGGATGCAGGGGATGGATGCTGGGGATGCAAGGGGTGGATGCAGGGAATGCTGGGGATTCAGGGGATGGATAAAGGGGATACAGGGGATGGGTGCAGGAGATGCAGGGGATGGA
>VWZD01004327.1:187052-208365 GCA_013396695.1 Sakesphorus luctuosus
GATGAATGCAGGGGGTGGATGCAGGGGATGCAGGGGATAGATGCAGGAGATGCAGGGGATGGATGCAGGGGGTGGAGGGGGATGCAGGGGATGCAGACATAAACAGCAGACAACCCATTTCCCAAATTTGCTTGCAATGAGACCAATAGAAACCTATGTCATACTGTTGCATATCCAACATGTTGTTTTTTATTATTTTCAAGTGTAGACACTTGGTTGATTGTTCACCACCTACAACAGAGAGCAGGTCCAGTCTGAAGGCAAAATGCCATGTTTACTTTTTAGATTGGCATTATCTTCATATTCTGTTCAACATCATCACCTTAAGTGCTGCCCGCAGATATATTCCTACCCCCAGACACATTCCTACCCCAGCTGTCAGTGGAATAAGGATGCAGGTTAGCAGCAGGCCACAATCCCTCATCCTTAAATGTATCTGAGTGGGTATATCCTGAATTCTGCTGCTGCTCTGAGCCACTCAGTGCCTTCCAGTGTGGATTTTACAAGTGAGTGCTGAGTTGCTGCAAAAATATTCCACATCACTGCTTTGCACCTCAGTAATATCGTACCTTGACCTTTTAATATGTTTGAAATGTCTTCATTTCTCTAACCTTGGTTAGAGAAACCAATGCTGTGTTTTTACTTCACATGAGCTTTTGTATCTGTTTTTTTTTTTACTTTGATTCTAAAGATCAATATCCTGTGAAAACAGTATTAATTTAATAATCAGGAAAAAATCAATGTAAAGACTGACAGAGGTTCTTACTGCTTGAGTCCCCTCCATTGGAGTTGTTCTCAGCTGGTGTTTTATGCTCTCCTGTATTACCCTCTCTGAAGTAAGTCCCATTCTGCAGTTACAGGACAGTGCTCAGTGTTGGCATTTGGATTGAATCCTCGCTGGGGAAGACACAACCAGGTCCCTGCTATAAAGTTGGCATCTTTTGCCAGTCTCTCTGAGCAATTCTGTGTGTCACCAATGGTTTTTATTCTGGGAACTTTGTCCTTTCACATCCCACCTAACCCTTTCTTTTTTACTTCCAAATGCTCTCAATTTTTTCCTTCATCTTGACTTCCATATTGTCTAGATCCAGAATGCCTATTTCTTGCTGTGCATTAATTTGAGAGGTTTTGTGTCTTGTTGTCTTCCATCTCCTTATTAAATTTCCATGGCCAAATCCCCTGTTTGTGTCTCTTTACAGGAATTCTACCTCTGCCCATTCACTTCTGCTTTGCTCTCTAAGCAACCTTCAGTTTTTATCAGTCCTTTTTGTAAAAACAAAAAGAACAAATAGAATATCTGTTCTGGGTTAATGTTTGGACTTGATGGTTTTAGAGCTCTTTTCCAACCTGGATAATTGTGTGATTGTTTTGATAATACTTCTTCGATAAAGGCTGGTTTTTAAAGTCTGTGTTGTCAAACAAACATTCTAGTTTATGTGAGGGGTAATTTCAAACCTTCTCTACAGAGGTTTATGCCATTAACTACTTATAAATTTGAAAAGGAGCTTACATGTGTTTGTCCCTATGGACGTGGGTTGTGGTTTCACTGGAAATGGTGGGAATTGTGGTTTAGGGAATCAGCTGCTGGCAAATGAGAAATCCTGAGAAGTTTCAGTGTCTGTGACCATCCTGAAGGAAACTGCAGCACTTGTAACAGAGATAAGCCTTTCGTTTTCCTGTTGGTTTTGCTCCTTGATGTGGTTCCTCCAACTAACAGGATTCTGCAGAGAATTATTTTCCTCAGAGCAGTAGCTGATAACTTCTTGTTTAAGGCTTCATTCATGCAATTAGCTTTTGGTTTCAGTATTATTTTCACTTTTTCCTGGCTACTGACAAGATTGACAAAAGAGTAATTAATGAATTTTGCCGCCATCATCTTGTTAATATGTATTATATATGGGGATTGGAACTAATTGATCTTTAAGGTTCCTTACAAGCCAACCATTCCATGATTATAAAGATATGAATTCCATGTATTTACATCATAGAAAAATTGGTAAATTTGGGAGTTTTAATGGAGATACAGATACATAGATATCAAAGGAACCTCGAGCAAGCAAAGCATATGTTTTCTGCCCGAGGAAGGGAGAGTGTAGAATGAAAATTCATAATGAAAATACACCAGCTGGATTGTTTCCTCTGCTGGAGTACAACAAGTCTGCAAAATGCCATGCTGAGAGTGAACACAGGGATATTTGTGATGGCCACATAATGGCCACACTGATTTAGCCACAAAAATCCTTCTTTATTCACTGTCTGCATCAACATGAAAGTAAATAAGTCATTGCCTAAGTTTTTGCTGTTAGGTTATTTATAGTCTTATTGACTGTTTCTTACAGTCATTCATTAACTTTAGGTTAGTTCAAGAAAGGTGTCTTGGGTTGAGCTGGCAAAATGCCAACTGTCCAAGACGGAGAGAAAGGGTTCCCTCCCCCCTAACTAGCTAAGAGGAAAAGAAGAGGGAGAGGGAAAAAACCCCTCCAAACTAGGTTTATGCTTAAACTAACTATATGTATTTATACAGAAAAGAGAAAATTAAGAGAAAACTACAATATAACACACATTTAAACAAGTTATATATATATATAACAAAAAATAACCTCCCACTCCCCAGTTAATATAAAGTCTATTACTCTAGATCTATAAGTACTGTAAAAGACACTGTCGCAGACCATCCAGGGAGACCGCACACACCAATATGATGTATCAGGCAAAATCCCACTTTATTCAAATTAGACAACATATATAAACTCAATTTAACCCCACCCCGAGCACAACACGCGTCACTCCATAGGCTAAGGCTGCTGACATGTAAATATAAGGTAAAATCTGAAGTCCCTCTCAGGGTGCAGTTCTAGGCTTGTTGTTGTTTTCCCTCTAAGTTTGATGTCACGTGGTCCTCTGGGATCCACTCGAGTTGGTGGGTGGCAGCAAGACACCCAGCAAGAAAGAGAAAGTATAACAACAAAATCTTTCTACTTCCCTGAATTCACACAAAAGGCAAGTAGCAGCAGCCAGTGCATGGCCTAGCACAGTAGAAGAGCTGCAGGACGTTCTCCTCCTAGTTCAGCCATGATGGAACTGACCAAGCCACACCCACACACCGGCTCTTACCCCTTCTGAGATGATGTCGTAACATGGTATGGAATACAACACCATTGGCTAGAAGAAGTCAGCTGTTAGCTAGCCCTGCCCAGCTCAAGTCAGCTGACAATTCCAGGCCTAGTCTGAACTTTAAAGCCTAAATTTTTGGCCTACTTGGCTAAACCCATAACAAAAGGGAATTAACAAACTTCAGCTCACAGGAAAGGGATCAACTTCTAATGACAATTTGCCATATCTGTGTGAGATTTCTTATTTAGAAATAATCATAATTCAAGTGTGTTTGCTGCAATGATTGTGTACTCAGTAAGCTTAAGATCTGCAATTTGGTACTTGCTGCTTTAGTGCAAATCCTGCCATTCCATGCACTTGTGTCAATTTATTCAACAGAATATCTCTAACTTTATTTATTGGCATGGGAAAGTTCCAGTTTTTTCATTCCTTCCCTGCTGGAGTTTAAGACATGCATCATTTGTGTGTCACTGTAGGCCAAGCCAATATAGTTAGATTAGATTTTTGTTTTTTAAGAATTCATTATCTGGGGGAAACCCCCCAACCTTTTGATTATCATTATTATTCATTTATTTTTCAGGTAATAATACTTTCAAACAAGTTATAAATTATTTGCTTAGCATAGTGCAAGAAACTCTGTAATAAATTAATGCTCTGAATTCTCTGAATTAATTTGTTTCCAAAAACATCCTCCTGAAGTTTTTTGTGCCCTTGCTCCTTCCATGATTACATATTTATGTCTGTGTCTGTTGCCATTCCCAAGACCAACATCCAGCTTTGAATTTAAATAATAAACCCAGGAATAACTCACTGGTTTGAATCCTGAACTTACTCCTAACCTGGATTAGGTGCTATTAGTGGGAAACACAGAGTGATAAGTAATATTAGTAAAAACAAATGCATTCTTTCAACAGCATTTGCACACAGACACACTTAAACAGGGACATATTTTCTTATCCGTGTATTTTCTTATTCATATTTCCTCTTACTGTGATAGCAGTCAAAATCAAGTGGGTCTCTTACACTTAGAAAATATGTATTTTTACACAATTACTTGTGTTCATGCCCATTCATTCATTGCTCGCCTGGGTTAAGAGATTTTAGTCTTCATTAAGGCCTCAAAGCTTTTCATTGCTCCTCCAGGCACAGATTGCTGTATTTTCCCTTCCTGATTCCTTTCCTGAACCAAGAAATAACTTGGTTTTTATCCCCACAGTTTACAGCAAGGCCACATGAAATGGATCTTACAGGCCAGATTTTTAAAAAATTCCCAGGTTCTTGAAATAATAATTCTGCCCTCCCCTCTGACCTCTTCTGCTTCAAAGTCTGGGGAATTGAAAAAAGAAAGAACTTTAAAGAATTTTCAACGTATTGCAGAAAATTGCAAGTTTGTTTCTTCTTCTCAAGCAGAAGTGGGGACTGTGTTTAGAAGAAAAGTCAAACCACAAGGATCTAAAAATGCTCTGGGCAGAGGGAACACAGGGATGATGTTATGGCCAGGTTATTAATTTAGCGCTCTTGATGCTTCTGATTGTAGATGATCTTGCCTTCCTCAAAGGCCAGTGTGAAATGTCAGAGCCTTTTATTATTGGGTCAGTGGTAAGGGAAAAAAAAATCTGAAGCTGCTTTCTTTGGTTTGTCAGTCAGAGATGGTGGAGAAAAAATGTGAAAATTTCTAGAAAAAAACATTGCTGTGGAAAGAAAATTTATCATTTTCTACCATTTGTTTGTCATTCTCAGAGACACATAAGGCTTTGCTGCTCCTTTCCATGTTTTCCACTTGACTTCCATCTGTTTGTGCAGAGAAGAACTGGAAAGGAGGTCAAATAGCACCAGTGAAATCTTAGGTAACAATAGAAGGTGGCAGAAACCTCCACTATAAATTTTGATATCTTTTTTCCCTTCTCCATACCACTGTCCCTACATCTTCCCTGCACTTTCTGCTCCAAAAATACAGATTATCCTTCTAGAATTTCCAGATCTTGCTTGCCTACTCTGTTGGATGACTTGCACCATGATCTTCTGAATCTCAGCCTTCAAATGCAGCAGGATTTGAGACCAATGCCTGAAGAAAGTGTTTCTAGGACCCAAATAATCTCTCATTAGATTGGATGTGCAGCCTTAATGCGACCCAACACGCAGGGAATGAGTGAAGGAATATTATGCATTGCAGCAACCTGAAATACGGAGCCTTTCCATTTGCATAAACACAGTGAATTCTGCTCCCATTTTTGTCCCTCTGGGTACTTGGGTAGTACTGAGAGTGAAAGGGAAGGGATTGGATGGATTGCTCTGGCTCTTGGAATGTTTGGAAGTTTTTCCTCCAAAAATGTTAGTAGGCTGCGGATTTGCCCCTTTAAAGGTTAAGGGCAATCTCCACTCCTTCCTGTCTGTAGACCTGTAGACCATTGTAGTTTGGAATTATTATGTAAATTCTCTCCCCTGCCACCGACTACCCATGCCATTAGTTAACAAAGGAAGTAGTTAACTGCTACCTCTTCTTCTTGATCGCTTGGGTGGGGGGCAGGTTGTCTTCTGTTGTGCTTGGGGACTACACACGGCTTGGAGTGGGGTGTGTGCACCAGGGGGAAAGAGGCCGCTGCTGCAGCTCCTTGCTGCTCCTGGCTGCTGCTGTTTCCACTTCTTGGTGAGCTGGTTCTTTTCTCCTTGCCACGGCTGCTCTCCTGGTTCCTGCATTTGGGGTCTCGGTCTCCGTTCCAGTCCCACCGCCACCTGCAGTGTCGTGACCGGTCCTCCCCAGCTGGTGCAGCGACCCGGGAGAGAAAGGTCGTGGCTGCTTTCTGGGACTTGCTGTGGTTCTCCGTTTTCCAGTTTTCCTTCTTAATTCAGGACAAGGGACACAGGGGGAGAGACAGAATTCATCTGAGTGCTCACGGCTCATCTGTCTAGCTGGAGAGGGACTGGGAGCTCACCCTGCAGCCAGCTGGGCTGTGACACAGACACTGCCCATAAGTATAACTTTCCTCCAGGAGGAAACCTGCTGGTTTTGGTTGTTGTTGTTTTTTTTCTTGTGGTGTTGGGGAAGCAGTTTGCTCTGGTCTGTTGACAGTTATGTTTATACCTACATATATATATATATATAAATATATCAGTTAAGAACAGTTATCCTTCTTCTATCCATTTTCTGATTAAAGTTCCTTTTCTTAAATTTGATAAAGAGTGGCATGATTATTGTGGAGGAAACCCCTTCCTCAGCTTGTGGGTGAACATTTTGGGTATTTTTCCCCTCAAACCAAGACAACCATCCATTCTGACAGGAGACCTGCCAGTGGTCTACTGGAATAGGGGGGGTTATATCTTCATTTTTCATTGTGTTTCAAGTTTAAATAGTGGAAAATATTTTAACAGCCTATTAACTTACTGCGTTGACTTAGTTCATTAAATTAGGAGAATAAGACTTTTTATTTGTTTGTTTATTTACATAGATACACACACACACACACACACACACATGTATGAAAACTTCAAATGCTTTCTATATGAATCATAGAATCAGCTGGGTTGGAAGAGACCTCTGAGTTCAAGTCCAACCCTTAATCCATCCCCCCTTTGATTACTAGATCAAATATGTGTGGGTGTAGGGCATGGTTTCAAGTCTAGGAAGAAACAGCTCTCGCTGCCAGGACAATTATTTTGTAGTCTCGATACCTCTCTTTGCCAGAAATAATTCAGAAGTGCCCAAGAAACAAGATGAAATTCTTTTGGTGTCTCACAAAACATAAATGGCATATATTCATAGTACAAGAGGACTATGAGAGTCATGAAAGAATCTCTTGTGGTTTGGTTTCTGCAAGTTTATCTACACAATTAAAAGAATTTCACAGAGGAACTGAGAAGCTAAATGGGGTTTTTAAGTCTCAGAGAAGCCATTGACAATGTTTTTCCAATAAGAGCCAGTCCTGGTTGTCAGTTTTGAAGGACAATATGCAGTGACCTGACAGCAATGCTGTTGGAGCCTGTAATGAAAGATCAGTTGAGTTGAACCTGCAGGGCATTCTCTTGTTTTTCTGAAAATTGGGTTTCCCCCTTGAATGATTATGAAATGTGTTTTAAAAAATTATCATTCTGACTATCCTTAAATAAAACAAGTTTTTCATGGCCCAGTTGGAACTCAGGGAAGTCTTCCATCATTTGGTTTATTGTGCTTTGCTCTGTTGTGAAGGGTTTTTCCCTTGGCTGATGTTACCTGGGTAGTGTTTTGCACTTGACATATATCTAATATTTGAATTTTTCTGTATAAAAACATTGGAGCTGGTTATACACATCCTTACCCAATGACACATGAAAGACACTTGCAGGTATAATAGTTTTCTCAAAGTGTCAAAATATAATTCACATGCTTATTATGGGATGCATATGTTGAAATATCCTCTCTGTGTCAAACAGTTCACAGACATGATTTAAGTTTTAGGAGTAGGTACTATTCCTGTTTTTCAGGTTAATATTGCAGTCAGAAGTGTGGCTTCCCTTTGCCATGCAGGATTCATGGGTGAATAAATGTTTGTGGCAGCACATTCCTGAAATTGCTGTGCCCCACTTTGGTGGTGGGGAAGCCCTGGCTGGGCATCAGGTGTCCACCAAAGCCACTCCATCACCCTGCCCAGCTGGGCTGGGGACAGAAAGTTCCACAAAAGGCCCCTTTGCTGAGACAAAGGCAGGGAGAGATCACTCACCAGGCAAAACAGACTTGACTGGGAGAAAATTTAATTTATAACAATCAAATTAAGGTAAAGCACCTTCCCCTGATCCCTCCCTTCTTCCCAGGCTTGACTTCGCTCTTGATTTTCTCCACCTTCTCCTCAAAAGTGGCACATTGGGATGGTCAGTGTGGACTGGGGGCAGTCCATCATGTGTTGTGGTTGCTCCAGGATGGTGTCCCTCCCATGGGAGACAGGGAGACAGTCCTCCATGAACTTCTCCAGCGTGAGTCCTCCCCGTGGGCTGCAGTGCTCAATCTGCCCCACTGTGGGTCCCTCCCGTGGGCTGCAGCTCTTCTCAGTCTGCCCCAGTGTGGGTCCCTGCCGTGGGCTGCAGTCCCTTAGCAGCAGGTTGCTCCAGAGTGGGTGTCCTGCAGGCTCACAGGTCCTACCAAGACCCTGCTCCAGCATAGGCTTCCCACAGCCTCCTTTGGGCATCCACCTACTCTGCTGTGGCTCTTCCAGAGGCTGCAGGTGGGTCTCTGCTCCTCTCGGCACCTGCAGGGCCCCAGCTGCCCAGCACCTCCTTGCCCTTCTTTCTCCCTGGATACCTGTGGAGCTGCTTCTCCCCCATGTTCTCCCTCGAGGTGCTCACACCATCTCTGATGGGCTCAGCAGTGGGTCTGTCTTGAAGCCTTCCAGTAGGTTCTCACAGCAGCCACCCCTGTACCCTCCCTGCTGCCCAGCAGTGCCACCCAAACCCGGCACAACTGTCTGGGTGAGTTATGTTTTGATCCCATCAGGAAAACAAAGCACAAAGGCAGAATGAGCTGAGGTAAATGCAGTTGTGATGTGGTCCATAGTACTGCTTTAGTAATAGAGTAGTTTCAAGGGGGAAGACTGTGAGGATGAGCAGCTATTATTAGCCAGGCTGCCTCTAAGAAGGTGTTTATTTTAGTCCTCCATGACTCATCCTGATTCTTACATAAAAGACAAGACAAAGTGCAGTTCACTGCCTTTGGTCACTAATCAAAATACTGGCAAACCCTCAAAGTGCCTGATTTTTCTGTGTCTGCCCTTTTAATCTGTTTCTTGCTGCATGACAGAGGAAAGAAAAGAAGTAACCACAGCTTATTGTTTCTGTGACTAAGTATTATCTAGGAAGATTTTAACTGATAGAGCGGAAATAGTTCTGAAACTCTGGAATTCACAGTGAGGTTTTGTGCTTGTTTGCTGCTTTTTCCTGACTGTCACAGTCTGGGATGAAACCACCGCTTTCGGCCACATTCCATCTCCTGCAACCTTCCAGATGGGCCACAGTCATGTCAAACACAATTGTTCAGCTCTTCTTGATAAATTATGTGATAACCCTGGGGTGAGACAATAAAAAAAAAAGAGAAATAAATCCAGTTATGCATGGTTAAATGAGGGCTTTCTTTCTCAAGCCCAGGGAATGCTGCAGAGGGCTCAGGGATGCCACAGGAACACTGCCCATGTGGCTTTGTAAAATCATTTTAAAAGGCATAAAGAGGAATATGGAAAAGTAGCACATGCTTCAAGCCAAAATGAATGTCGTTTTTCCAGTGAAATCAAAAAGCAAAAACAGGAGCAAAGAAGGTGATTGATAAGCCCTCAAATCCTGGTTGGTAATTAGTTATTTCCCAATGGAAATATTTAAAGAGGCCTTTGTTAATGTTTGGGTGGGAGCTGTGATTAATTCAGTATTCAGGACTTTTTTCAAAAAAAATTGAAAATTGAACTGCATTTCTTGCTTAGGTGGCAAAAAAAGAAGTAAAAAATAAAGTAAATTGCATGAACCCTGCTGGGCTGAAAAGTGAAAGATTGCTGCATCTTTTCCAGCTGGAGGAAACTAACCCTAATTTTTTATCTCAGCCTGCAATTCATCCTTTCTTTCTATACTTTGCTTTAAAAACTTGCCCATTTCACTCCCTTGTTTGAGAATATAATCTTCTGGCTGAAGACAACAGGCTTTGTCCTACTTCAGAGTTATGCTTTGTCAGGTAGTTAGTGGCTTAACTCCTCAGAGTTCTGAGAAACTTTGTGGTTAAAGGGCCAATCTGATCCCAGTTCTTACTTCATCCCTGTTCCCCTGATCTTACAGGAGGGAGTGGGATAAAGTTGGTGGAGGATAAAGTGGTGTGGAGGAGGTGATCTCCAAAGGTCCCTTTCAACCCAAACCATTCCCTGATGCTGCGATTCTGTGATCAGAATGATTTCTTTTGAAGCAATGATGCAAATATATTAATGGTAAATTGAGAACCTGATGCTTGGAGGAGGTCTGTGATCTCTAACCAAAGTGACAGAATGCCTGTTTTTAGAGTTCTTGCATCCACACAACTTCCTACACATGGAAGTTCTGCCTATGCCATGGACACAGGAAAACTTTCCAGAGAGTTGTTGCATATCCTCAACTCCTGAGTACTACTCTGTGAGACACTCTGCTCTTTACTCTCTGAAAATAAATGTTTATTCCAGATCTTCCTGTTTATTCTTCAGGACAAGGGGGCACGGGGGGCTCAAGCTCCGCCAGGGAAAATTGAAGTTGGATATCAGAAAAAAATTCTTTACAGAGAGAGTGCTCAGGCATTGGAATGGGCTGCCCAGAGAGGGGGTGGATTCCCCATCCCTGGAGGTTTTTAAACACAGATTGGATGTGGCACTGAGTGCCATGATCTGGTAAATGGACTGGAGTTGGACCAAGTGTGAGAAATAAAAAGGGAGGGTTCATTGTGGGAGGTGTGGAAAGAAGGGGTTTGGTTAATTAAAAGGTTCTGTGTTAATTGGGGTTTTTCTGAGAAAATGGGACTGGCCCTTTAAGGGGGGGAATTTCTCCACATGCAGGTTAGACAGGCGAAAATTGGCGGGAAGTCTGTGAGGCGGCAGTCCCAGCAGGGGGGCTGCTGCCAGGGCTTGTGGCCGGTGTGAGGGCCTGAGAGGGCAACTGNTCTATGATTCCTCTTCTGAACACAGCACCTCAGCTCATCAGGACATCTCAGCAGTCTCTTTCTCCTTACAGTGATCTCTTAACTTGAAAATCATCTTTAGGAATAAGCGAAAGTCTTAGGCCTTTAAAGTGGGATTTTTTTTTTGTTGTTCTTTCAAGAGTTATTTCTATTTCAAGTGTGACTTCTAAATTATTGGCTAATATAATTAGCAGTGTGGGTAGTTGCCTGTATGTCACATAGACCTGAGGCCACTTAACAAAAAGGAAAGTGAGCACTCTAAATAACAAACAATGTAGAAAGCAAACAAATTTAAATTCTTTCTCGCAAAAATTTGTCACTTAGCAAGGACATTTGCCAAAACATTGTATCAGTCGAAAGAACACTGAGAAAACTGAAAAATATTAAGTTACAGTGAAGCACACAGAGCATGTAAGTAAAAGGACTTTATAATGGTCCATTGCTATTACAGGTTATTGTAGGAAAAAAAGTATTCACAGCTTATATACCAGAAAACAGCTAAGTATGCAATTCCTGGCTAAATTAAAGCTGGTCTGGGTTCTCTCATTGCAGATTTACCATCTTAGAGTCTCTCTTAGCTCTAAAATGAAGATTGCATGGGTGAGAAAAGGTAATTTTACCCCATTCATGGCAAGGAACTGCACATCTAATGGTATCTTTGACTTCATTTCTGAGAATGTGAGTGTACTGGGAAAGAGACAATTGATATGGGGAGCTTTATTTTTCTGAGCAGCTTGAGATGCAAGCAATGAGGAGTTAGAGCCTAGACCCTTTGGAGTAGGGGGAGTATAAATACTTTTCTTGAAAGTCACGGGAAAATCTGATCCCTAAATGGCAAAGTTAACCCTTTTTCCTCTTGCAGCAAAATCAGTGTTTGTGAGCAAGGAGAGAGGAAATCTTTACAGTCAGAATAACTACAGAGTGGCTTAGCTATTTAATCCCTTCTACTCTGAGAGCACTGGAGCCACACTGATTTTGATTCAATCTTGCAAACCTTCCCCAGCCCTCCTCCCCATGTGTCCCGTGTCGCTCGCTGTGCGTTTGGTGTGTGCAGGGTGGGGGCACAGACCAACAGCCTGCCTGGCATCCCAGCCTTGCGCTGGCATGGAGGGCACAAGCCACAGAACCTGAGGTGACAAAAGCCATAGTGTGCTGCAAATTGGCCCGAGGGCAGCGCCGCACCTTGGGGCTCTGCAGGGTGGCACTGCCCATCACCGGGATTGCCACACTGCTCCGTGCCTGCTCAGGTTCTCCTGGTGCAGCATCCCCACCCACACCTTGGGAAAGAATCATTCTTTCCCACTGTCCTAGACCTGTCTTCTAAATAAACTCTGTGAAGCAGAGCATGGAGTGACCTTCAGCATCTTCAGAGGAACAGGGACACTGAGCGTACATGGGAAGGACGCACAGGAGTGTTACTGCAGGAGAATTCTCCTTCTCTTCCATTTAGAAAATGGCAATAACCTGTGAAACAAAGGAAGTATAATAAAGAGGAAAGTTTTATTTTCAGCACACACTGGGTACCTCAAACCACAGGCACACCTCACATTCAAACTTTGCACTTTTTGTAGTTTACCAAGTCCTGCCCATCTTGGTCAGATAATGCACATTCATCAGCTTGCTGGTCTTGCTGTAAGAAGTGTCTTCTCCAAAGGGAGAGAGGGTGTCATCTGCTCCTGACTTGGTTGTGAAGAATCCCCCCACACCAGAATGAAGGGTCTCCGTTGTTCACAGGGACCACCATTTATCAAAGAAGTCTTTGTGCACAGGGGCCTCTGCAAGTTTATTTTAAGTACTTGGTATTTTCCCTCCCCTGTTGTTAAAGGCCCTCAGTGCCAGGTCCTGACAGTACCTGGTACCTTACAATCTTCATGGTTCACCTATAAATTTCCTATAAAGCTACAGAAATATAAAGAGAAACCCTAAATAAAAGAAAAAGATCCCATTCTAATTCAACTAATCTTGCATGTTATATTCTAATTCAATTAATCTTATGTGTTATTTCTTACATTAAATAAAGCAAAGAGATCCTATTCTAATTTAACTAATTTTGCTTGTAATAAGACTGAGTTATTTTACTTCTCACATTACCACGTGAAACATGGAGAGCAGAAATCCCAAAGCCACTAAGCCCATAAAAAATAGCACAGGACTTCAGGAAACCTTAATGATGTGCTCCAACCTTGCCAAACAGAGTTTTGCGACTTCATTTTTCCAGATTTCTGAATGAAAGAATGAGATTCAATCTCTCCAGGAGTATAAAATATCCAGCTCTTTCCTTCTGAGCAAGAACACTGTGAAAGAACTGCCGAGCAAACATGAGTAAAGTGGCTTTAAAGAAGCTGTTGAGATGGCATTAAAATTGGAGATAACATGTGATCAGAAGGCTGATTTATATTCCCAGTCCACTGTCCTGTTGTGTTATTTCTGGTTAGCCCCAGCCTGTGTGTAGGTTTAAAGGTAAACCAGCAGGAGAAAATGAACACAACACAAAAGAGATTATAAGTCAGAGTTACAATTGAATAACAATGTTACAATAAATGCAATGGCATTTATGCAAAGAGAAAAATTGGTTTTAACCCACAAAACCCCAGAAGTATAACCCAGTACCCTGGGGCACATGCACAAAAGGGTTTGTTAGCCCTTGTGCTGAACCCTATGTGGTTCCCCCAAGTCCAAAGTAAAAGTCCAAAGTGGAAAACCCGTTGGTGCAGCTGACAGTTGCAGTCTAGTGGAGAATGGTGGTCGCAGGCTGGTTGAAAGTGGTCTCCTCCTGTCAAGGTTTTGGTCCTCCTCTTGATCCAACAAGAGACCCCTGAGGTCTTCTTACCGCAAGATATGTACTCCCAGGTCCAGGTGGGAGCACCCAGTCCCTCCCCCAGGGTGGGGAGTTCCACAATGGGTGATCTGACTCTGTGAGTCAGGGAGGATTTTGGACTCGTTGATGGCCCATGAGCAGACATGACCCCTCAGGCTGGGTGTTAAGGTGCTAACGACTCCCTGGAGTGGAGTTATCATAGCTCTTATCTCACAAATGTCTTTCACACCCACCTCACAACCTGAGGGGTCAGGTGTGCCCTGGGCAGCTGCTGCAAATGGTCCATTGTTCTTGGGAAATGAATAGAGGGTGTAGAATACACAGCTTTGATCACCCACACACAGTGATAAACTGGTCACACCTGCTGAACTAGGACAGCCTGTGGTACCGACATTGGCCATTTGATAGAGTGATTGAAGGCTCTGTCAGGTTAGAGCTGTTCCTCCCCACTTTAAAAACATTAAGGGCTGTAATTAATGGCCTATTTTCTTTTCGTCCTTTATTTATTTATTTTTATTTGTCCGCCTGATTCATTGATTGTTTAATTGACTGATTTTTAAAGTACTGCCACTGAACACCCCAATTTTTACTGTCCCCATGCCTGTTGCTGGAGCTATTTCCAGTACATCCAAACGTTGTCAAAAGCACACCTACATTTTTCTCCTTTCCTCTGGACAAAACTGTGCTCCCTTGGTAAGAAATGTGCTCTTGCTGGTAAGCACATATTATATGTATGTGTGTGTGAAAGAAACTATGTATTAGTAACAATGGCTCACTTAACTATTTCAGACAGCATATATTTAGGATGTCTAAAAATAGTTTTCATTTCATAAGCTCTCAGGAGCTTTGGTTTTGGATCAGGCATTCCTTGCATTCTGCAGGAAGAGGCTGTGGAGACTGACAGTCATGCAAGAATGAAGCCCAGTGGCAGAAGATTCTCTGCCTCAGACATCAGAGCTGTCTGTGCAGGATTTGGGCTACACAGAAGTGAGTAGCACACATTAAGGTTACCTTTTACAACATTTCCTACAACTGAAGCTTTTATGTTACCTTGGACTTTGGAATTTAAATCGTGTCTTTCATGGCTGTCTAAAAAAACCCTCCTGGAAATTAATAAAAAGCATATTAGGATACACTGAAATTGTCCCTCCACCACTGCCAGGCCTGTCAGTGCCGTAACTGGGACAAAGCTGATTTAGGTCAAGGTATTTGGAGAGAAATCAGATGTGATGCCACTGCAATTCGGGCAATTAGGCAAAGAGCTAAGAGGCTGGAATAAAGAAAAAGATGGCATTGAAAGGGAATCAATTACTACCTTAAAGTCATCTAAAATTTATACACTGAAGCTGTGAGTGTGCCTTCTCACAGTTCTGTCTCCATGTGAGGGAATCACATGGCAGAGCCATGTGAGCCACATGGCCGTAAAGAAATTGCTGCTGTCAGCTATGCAGTGAAACCAGTAACCTCTGGCCAGGGTTATTTGATGCATGTTTGGCAAAATACGAAGTTCTGGTTCCCAGATTTATCTCCTGCATGTAAAATTCACAAAATCAAAGTGGAAATCAAAGTGTTGGGAGTTTTCTCAGAGGGCCACTGGTGTGGAGCTGTCATACAGTCAGAGTCAGGCTCCAAAGCAAGACATTGCATCCATCGTGCCTCTGGCAATGGTCCTCAGCCCATGCTGGTACCCAAAGCCTCCAGTGGGTCTGCAGGGAGTGCTGGCCAAGCGGGGAGGGCAGTGCCTGAAGTGCCATCTGCATTCCTGTCAGAAGAAAGCATTTCACTGGCCCTTCGCTGAGTTAGGATTAAGCCTTGGCACATCAAACATTCACAGGAGGCATTCCAACATCTTGGGTAGCTTTGTCTCCTCTGCAGGGGGCTGCTGGTTGCTGAGTACTCCAGGAATGGGAGCTGCCAGGTCTCCCTGAACTCAGCCATGTCTCTGCTGAGACACCCAAATATGGCTTTGGACAACTACAACTTGGTGGGAAGAAGTGGCTCTTTCCACAGTGCCTCCAAGTTTTAACACTTTAACTCCATTCTGCAGCACCTGGTTACAAATGTAATTTGAATGATAAAGGATTTGCAAGGTATTTGGTGTTTAAATTCCTTACTTTTGGAAGGATGTAGCCTTTTGGACCTTCACTCTATGACAGCACCATCTCTTCCTATTCTTAACCTACTGAGGGAGTTCCTTTTCTGATCTTTCCCTGTGTGCTTAAGATGTAATTCACACTCCAAAAGATTTATCATAGAATCAAACTTCCTGGGCCTTTACTATTTGTTAATTTTGGGGATTAGTGTTCTTTTTAAATTTAATGCACATGAAACCTGAAGTGGCTTTGCCTTTCTCTGGGATGGTATTCCCTCTGGTGGAGCCACTGGGAGAGCCAGAAAATTGCCTTGTGCTCTCTGAGTCATCAAATCATACAAAAATAGATTATTATCTCCAACCATTTACAAATAAAATCCAACCCAATGGAAGGTTTGTTGGTGATTCTTATTCGCTGTGACAAAGTGTTCTGAGGGATCTGCTGTTCTGCTTCTATGGTGCTTGTTCACTAACCAAAATAAAGCGTTCCTCTTAATAGAGAAGCTTTTTGCACTCTTGCTTTAGATGATAAAATGCCATTATTCTGTGTGGGGAGTAAGCAAATTAGAAAGTCTCTTCTTTAACAAAAAGCCTCATTATAAATTAATGAAGTTGCTCTTATAAACAAGTTTGTTTTCTTTAAAGAGAGCTGCAAAAGTTGTCTTTGGTTGCTTTTGAGCTTTTGTTGAGTTAATGTTGTGTAACCCTCTGTGGCTAGTGTCTATTTTACATTATAATGATGGGTGTATATTTGGATATTCTCTTACAAGGTAGGATGAGCAGGATGCAGCAAAAGGAGATGCCAGAGGATTGTCCATTACTGGCTTTTTATAATGTGAAATTTATTCTTTGTTTGTAGGTAGTTTAAGGTTTATTTGCAGAGTAGTTTGGCGGGTTATATTGAACTAAACATTGCTGTGTTTGTAACTGTTCTCTGCTGTTCTATGTGCTGTCTATCCATGGTTGATATCTCTTGTGGTTTTTATCTTCAGTTTTGGAAGTCTGGCATAAAACAGGCACATTCTTATGGCAATTAACAGAAAGCTGCAGTGTGGTTAGTGAAATCAGGACATTTTTGATTAGAGTGGGACACTCATAACTCCACCGAGTTCATGACTGATGGGTACTTCGCCATTCCAAACTAATACAGAAAACACTTGTTGTGAGAGTTTAATTATTCTGTAAGTGGTTTTGCATTTCTTAGGGCCAGACTTCAGTCCTTATTCCCATGGTCTGCAAATGAAACTTGTAAGGGATTCCAAGTTTAAGACAGTGTGGTTAAAACTAACCTGACTTTAAGGAAGAATCATCTCTATCTGCTCTAAGATAAGATTTTCCTGCATCAGGAGCAATGTATGACCAATAAATTTTTATTGTCCTTAGTGCAGATACATTTTGTGGAAAGTGACTACATATGGGAGGAGAAAATATAGATTATCAACACATGATGCCAACACTTTCTGTCAATATATCTATGTAATCTCTCTGGAGGTTTTAAGTGGAAATGGCTGAAAAGTACAGAACCAGGCCCTTTATACCACACATAGAAGGTTTAATTTTAAATTGTGTTGCCTGACTAATGTGTGCTTACCTAATGTAAATGAATATTGGGCTGCATTATTAATGCTCATGAAGAGATCTATATTTTGATACATATTTTAGAATTCTCTGCCTGGTGGCCTTTGCTGTAGGTATGCACAGGATTAAAAATAGAAGGGCTCAGCCTGCTGAGCTTCTACCTCCTGTAAACACTTATCAAGTGGTTCATTCAGAATTCAAATAAGGACCTATTGTTTTCTCAGTGCTTGCATAATAGCTCTGTACTCCCGATTTTAAAACATAGTATATTTTTAGGGTTGAACACAGCCTCGTGCTTTTCTGAAGTGTTAAGCTGGGACTTGTTTAATTGCTTTTCTAAAGTGTTGAGCTGGGACTTGTTTCATTGGGGTCTGAAGCATTTAATCCCTTGGGGGGTCAGGGTGTGCAAGTGAGTGCTGTCCCCAGGGCACAGCAGTGGTGCTGCTCCAGCTTCCTCTGCTCCCTGCCCCTGTGCCCACTCTGCACCCCAGGGAGGGTGGGGGTGAAGCTGTGCTGGCTCCAGGCTTAGAAATGTCCTCTGCATCCTGCTCTCCATGCTGCCCTGCAAATTGGTGCCCCAGGTGAGCTGAAGGCACACAACAGGGATTGATGGTGGCACAGGGATGCCAAAGGGATACCCATCCACACCTTGCCAGTAAACAAACCCCACTGTGCTGGCAGGTCACAGTGATCAGTTGTGATTCAGATTAAAGTATCCCCTGCTTGTGGTTTGGGGTTTTTTTTCTCTCTCTGGAGTAATTTCATCACAGAATCCCAGACTATTCTGAGTTGGAAGGGACCTACAAGAATCATCGAGTCCAACTCTTAAGTCAATGGCCCATTCAGGGGATTGAACCCATGACCTTGGCATTATTACAACCAAGTTTTAACCAACTGAGCTAATCTCAGTGGCCCCACAGAGCATTAGTGACTGTGCTGAGAGAATGGCAAACTGGGATGGGGCACTGGGACTGGCAGCAGAGTAGAGCAGAGGGACAGGAGGCTGTTTGCCCACTGCTGAGTGTGCAGCTTGGGTGGCATTTGTTCTGCCCAGGGTAGAAGTGGAGTCCCCATCTCTGGAGAGACTTAAAAGCCATGTGGATATGGCACTTGGGGACATGGGTCAGTGGTGGCGTTGGCAGTGCTGGGGAACAACTGGACTGGATGATCTCACAGGGCTTTTCTATGGTTCTATGTTCATGTCAATAAATATGGGCCACAGAAGCATTTCATGATAGGCTGCATAAGGTAGCTGGGTTTTTGTTCCTCAAAACTATCATAAAAATTATGTTGATGTATTTTAACAAACCAAATTTCACCAAGAAGTTGTGCTATTTATCTATTTAGACAGAAACAAGACCTGAGGAAAGTTCCTCCTTACCATTCTCCATTTACTGTCTGTGTTCCTGAAGACCTCATAACAGAAATCAATCACTTGAAATTAAATAGATGCCATTATTTAATAATAATAATAATAATAATAATAATAATAATAATAATAATAATAATAATAATAATAATAATAATGTAAGAAGTCTGATTTTTGCAGTGTCTTTTTCTCTGTCTATGAATGTAATTAGTTCCCAGTGAATAAGGGAGTCTCACATTCATGGCACCTTTGTTTTACTCTATTTTTGGTGCTGTCTGTGTACCATGATTTATAGGCCATAACAGCATCAGAGAACAAATTCAATGTAAGAGGCATGTTCACAAGAGGAATGGTAAGAAACTCCCTGTTGCACTTCAAACTTCATTTTAATTCTACTGACTTTTAAATTAGAATGTATTTTTTTAAGTAGTGTAATTTGAAAAAAAAAACTACAAAAATCAGCTATCTTCAGTGGGTTTATTTTAAGGAAAAAAGAAGCAAACATATCAGAAAGTAAAAGAACTGTCAGATACTAATGGAACTCAGACATGTAAAATAAATACATGTTGAAAAGACAAAAGGGGTTTTGAGCAACCTGGTCTAGGGAAAGGTGTCTCTGCCCATGGCAGAGTTGGAATGAGGTGATCTTTAAGATACCTTTCAACCCATTCTATAATTCTATTAAAAGGATAAATATAAGTCCCAACTTCTCATTCATGCCAGTTGGATGTAACACCGTTCTGAAGGTTCCTCAGAATCTGATCCCTTTCCAGGTGTGTGTATGAGAAAGCAAAGCAGATGCACCCAACTCACCAGATTTTTTTTGTTCTTAAGAGAAGTCCCAACAAGGAAAAATGTTGAAACCTCTCCCACCTGACAGCCCCTGGACAAATTCATCCTGAGTGGGAGTTAATTGATTGCGGTTCGCTGCAGTTCAATCAACGGCAATAAAGTTAATTGAACCTCTCCAATGAAATGTGCCTTACACCAAATGATTCAAAATAGTAACAGGCACTGATTAATGGACACAATTATTTTTAATAGGATAGGGTGCAAGTAACTGAGTGATGTTGGAATGTTCTGTGTGCAGGAGCCTCAGGAGGACAGTAGCTACTTTCAGCACCTTCCAGGTTAGATGTAAAGGTGCAAAATGCAAACTTGGCAATTCAAATTGCTAGTTTAATATGGTTCCACTTTTTAAATCATGGCATGGATGAGAGATGAAGAATAACGTCTAACCCTGCTGCCCTTTTGGGAGGCCAGGTTGGACCTCCAACTTAACCCCTGAGCTTTGTACTCAAACAATGCTGTTACTGGGCAGTGCTTTTGATGGAACACAACAAGATGTTGGTAAGAAGCCGTGTTGATATATTATTCCATTGCTTATTTTTCCCGTAAAGCTGGAGGATTATTGAATGCCCTTAATTAAAGTAAGCTGGGAATTTGATTAAAATCTATGGTTGTGTTTTCTTGTGCTGTGTTGGTGTGCATATATACATTGGGCAAAACTCACAAGGTGACTCCTGTCAAAAAAGGTCAGGGCTTTTCCAATTGATCCCCAACATCAGAATCAAATATTCTGCTGCTGAACTTTGTCACAAACATTCTCCACTGGCTGTGTATGAGTAACTCAGACACTCAAAAACATTTTGCTGTAGGTAGGAGTAGTGCCAGTGCATCGTGGAGATTATTAGAAGAAAATAAGGTGTGCATTCCCCTTGAGGGAGGGTCAGACACTCCATGGGTGCAGTGTCAGTTGGGTGAAGTGCAGGGGCACCTGTGACCATCTTTAGAAGTTGATCTGACTGAAAATGGACTCATTAAAAACCTAAAGAAAGGCTTTGAAGGGCTGGTCAGCTGCTGTTTTTTTATGTCACAATACTGTTGGAATGCTTTTAACCAAAGCAGGACTCTGCTCCCACCTGACGTGTTTGCAGAATGCCAGGAGAGTAGGGGAACATCATGGCTTTTTAGACTTTTGGCAGTTTGGCACAGGAAAAAATGATGAATATAAAGTAGTCACATCTAAGAGGGAAATTAGAATAAAAACATCCGCTCTTTTCAAACGTTCTGGGCCTACCAGAAATAACAAGGACAAGAAATCTAAGGAGTTCCAACATGGAGCTTGGCTAAATGTTAAGCAACAAATTATGTGATGCAGTTACCATGACAGCCAAGGAGTCTGGAGTTTGTGATCTGAGATGCCTCCTCAGAAGTAGATGTTTCCCAGTGCAGTTGAGGGTTTGTGGTGCAGGTGCAGTCTCCACAGGGTGTTTGCCTTTAGGTATCTCTTATCCTGTTTACCTTTACCAGATCATGGCACTCAGTGCCACGTCCAATCTGTGTTTAAAAATCTCCAGCAATGGTGAATCCACCCCCTCTCTGGGCAGCCCATTCCAATGCCTGAGCACTCTCTCTGCAAAGAAGTTTTTTCTGCTCTCCAACTTAAATTTCCCCTGGCAGAGCTTGAGCCCCCCGTGCCCCCTTGTCCTATTGCTGAGTGCCTGGGAGAAGAGACCAACCCCCACCTGGCCACAACTTCCCTTCAGGTAGTTCCAGACAGTGCTGAGGTCACCTCTGAGCCTCCTCTTCTCCAGCACAAACACCCCCAGCTCCCTCAGCCTCTCCCCACAGCACTTGTGCTCCACTCCCTTCTCCAGCCTCGTTGCTCTTCTCTGGCCCCGCTCCAGCCCCTCAATC
>VWZD01004327.1:209890-242155 GCA_013396695.1 Sakesphorus luctuosus
GGTGAGACTGGAGCAGAGACCAGGACCCCAAATGCAGAAACCAGGAGAACAGCCATGGCAAGGAGAAAAGAACTGGCTCACCAAGAAGCAGCAGCCAGGGGCAGGAGAAAACAGTTTCCCTCCTACTGCCTTGCACACACACACCCCACTCCTGTGTTCAGCCAAGCTAAAAAAATGGAAATGTTCCCAAAACCAAAAGAGACAGCCTGCCCCCCACCCAAGCGATCAAGAAGAAGACGGTAGCAGTTAACTACTTCCTTTGTTAACTAATGGCATGGGCAGTCAGTGGCAGGGGAGACAATTTACATAATAATTCCAAACTACAACATCGTCAAATACTAATGACAATCAGAGATGTTTGTGCTGGAGGTCAAAATGTAAACAAACTTTCCATTTGTATTAGAAAGTCTTCAGGAATTTTCCAGAGACTGTTGAAGGCCTGTTTCAGAAATTGCTCCAATAAAGTAATAGCTGGAGCCTGGTGGACTGAAACCATCTGTTTTTGTCTGCTTGAGCTTCTAGGTTATGATGGAAGTAACTGAGTTTGCAGAGGTAAATTCATAAATTCATTCCCATTATGGGACTCATTTATATATTATTACTTTCTATTTTAATCTAAGATGCAGGTTAAACTCATGTGCCAAGCTTTTGGAGACAATGAATCTTGATATCAGTTGTGGTTAAATGCATTTTATAAGCACATAAAATACCATTAAAACATGGACCTGCTTTGGCTTTGGACCTGTTTAACTTCCTCCTCATTTGGATCTCCAAACTCTACCCTCAAGTGTCTTTATTCATTCCTCTCTTGGAATACTCAGGCAAAAGGATGTTGCCAACAGAATTTGTGGACTGTTTACCCTCAATCTGACCATGGACCTGTTCCATTCAGCATTTAGAATTATTTTAGTGGCTTTAACATAAAAATAACAGGATATTTAACTCCAAATGTCCTTGCCAGGGACAAACCTTGGAAGCTCTCACTGCTTTGTGACAGGCTCAGACAGTGCCATGTGCACAACTCTGAGATGCAAAAGTGGAATTTCAACCCACAAAATCACTTTATGTTGCTGCTACAAATTGTAATTGGGTTTATGTGTGTGTTAAATACTTACCAAAAATGGTGAATTTTAAACACTGTGTAGTCAGGGCTTTGGGAGTGTAATGGGTTTGGGGTTGTGTTGGGTTTTTCTCAAGTACTTCAGTGGATGAGGAAGAGTGTTTAGTGGCAGAATTTGCACTCCCAACTGCAACCACTGCACCAATTCCAAGTGGAAAGATGGAGTTTGTCTACTTAATTAGTCTGAAAAATGATTGACTGCCTTTTTCACTATGAGAATGTTTAGGTAATGGAAGGATTAGGATGATGCATTGAAGAAATTAAGATTTTTTTTTTTTTATTAATAGAACAAACTCTGCAAAGGTCTCTTTCTCTTGCAGTGTTTTTTTTTTCTTTTGCACCTTCCTATGGGCAGGCTGCTCTGGTGAATATGTTGCAGCTCATCATCTGCTCTCCTAAAATGTGCAGGTTATTTTACTATTTTATTTTATTTTACTATTTTATTTTATTGTCCTTTATTTTACTATTTTATTTTATCTTCCTTTATTTTGCTATTTTATTTGATTTTCCTTTATTTTACTATTTTGTTTTATTTTACTTTATTTAATGTTACTTGATTATTTTATTCTATTTTTTTATTTTATCCTATTTTATTTCATTTCATTTCATTCCGTTCCATTTCATTTCATCTTATTCTTTTTCAATCCATTGCATTTCTGAAAAAAAAACTCCAGCCTGTCCCAGTACCCAAGAAATCTATCCAGCACATCTAGAACACTCATTAACTCATTCTTTTTTTAAAAAAAAAATCACATTTTTAAATAATAACATTTGTTCTTTCCTGTCCTAAATAGTCCCGTGTAAGTGAACAAATTTATTTATAGAGCAGAGTCTGTCTGTAATCAAATAATTCCTGGTGATGGTGGGACATGGTGAAAAATAGGGATATATTTAAACTGAGCTCAGTTTGAGATAGCTCAGACTTTCATCTTAGTGCTGCTTTTTAAAGATGTGCACTCTGTGAGATAATATTATTTCATAAATTAATTTTCCAATTCTCTGGAGGTAACTTCCATCCCACTGCCCAGACTCCTGAGAGTCTGGAATGGATAGAGCAGAGTTCCTGAAATTCTGGAATGGATAAAGCAGAGTTCCTGAAATTCTGGAATGGACAGAGCAGAGTTCCTCAAAGTTTGGAATGGATAGAGCAGAGTTCCTGAAAGTTTGGAATGGGCAGCGCAGAGTTCCTGAAATTCTGGAATGGACAGAGCAGAGTTCCTCAAAGTTTGGAATGGATAGAGCAGAGTTCCTGAAAGTTTGGAATGGGCAGCGCAGAGTTCCTGAAATTCGGGAATGGATAGAGCAGAGTTCCTGAGAGTCTGGAATGGATAGAGCAGAGTTCCTGAAATTCTGGAATGGACAGAGCAGAGTTCCTCAAAGTTTGGAATGGGCAGAGCAGAGTTCCTGAAATTCTGGAATGGATAGAGCAGAGTTCCTGAAAGTTTGGAATGGGCAGAGCAGAGTTCCTGAAATTCTGGAATGGGCACAGCAGAGTTCCTGAGAGTCTGGAATGGACACAGCAGAGTTCCTGTAACTCTGGAATGGATAAAGCAGGGTTCCTGAGAGTCTGGGATGGACAGAGCAGAGCTCCTGAAAGTCTGGGACAGTCCTCCTTGCATTTGGCTTGTTGGATGAGCAGTTGCCATTGATGCAGCACAGAACCAGCCCCAGCATGGATCTATTTCCTTTATTTATTTTCGCCTATTTGAGAAGGATGAAAAGTTCAGTGCAGGAAAGTTTTGGGGAGTAGTCAGAAGGTCATAAAAGCTTAAGGTTTTGCAGTAAAACATTATAGAAAATGCCCTGAAGGACTGGATGGAGGAAGAGGGGAAAGACCCAATTTTGTGCCTTCAAAGGCCAACTTTAGTCTTTTTTTATAGAGCTTTCTTCTAAATGCTTTGCCACTAGAAGAAAAAATTGTTTTATAGCGTTTTGAAGATTGTGATTACATTTAATACCAAGAACACATCAGATTGTTAAATTACTTGGCACAAGAGAAATAGATTTTTTTTAATGGTTTTACTGCTTTTTGGTGGTGGTGGTGGTTTTGTTGTACTGATTTTTTTACTTGACTTACTGATTGTAAAAACATTAACTCCATCAGTTAGGTTACAAAGCCTGGATGAGATGCAGTGCTCATCCTTCCCCTGCCTGACGTGGAAGTAGAGAGAGAGAGACTCTTCAAAATACTCCCACTTGGGAAAGTTTTGCTGAGTAAAACCAGACTAAAACTATCAAACAAAGCCTGAACTCTGGTTTCTCACCACTTACTGCAATCACTTGGCTTCTGTGCAGGGTACAAGAAATAATGGCCCTGAAATCTGGTTCTTTATAAGCTCTTGACAATTCCAAAATTATTTCTTTGTAATTGTGCTCCAGTTTTCCCCCTTGAGGTGCTGAAGATGATGCAGATGAAGTTCTGCTCTGCTGATCTCTCATGGTTCCTCTGTTCCCAACTATTCCTGAAGTTAAAGAACCTTCAGCTCTGCCATCAGTGTTTGTGTTTTGGCCACATTTGCAGGTTCTGTTTCTGAGGCAGCTTTCAGAATGTGTTGGGTATATTTGCTCCTGCTCTACATGTTAAATATCACTGCACACAGCAATGGGAACAGATGGGATGCTGCATAAGCTGTTTATCATTGTGCACATTTATCACTTTAGTGAAATGTGCATGTGTTTGATTAATATTAACTTTTGGTTTGCTTGGAGGGCCCTATTTTTGATAGCATTAGGGATTATATTAGCATTACTGGCTTCCAAGCTTAAAATTTAATTCCAGTAAAAATAGAGTGGATGCACTCTACGATTCTTAATTATTTGATTTTTTTTTAATTTTAATTTTTTTTCCTGTGGAAAATAATTACCTGAATGAAGTTTTAATACTGGAAGAAAACAGAACTAAATGGATAACTCTGTTTGCTTCAGTGTTTTAGACAGATTAAATTTAGATGCCATTGGTCCAGCTAAATAAATATCATCTCTTGGAATTAAATACCAGATGCAAAGAAGGTGTAACATAAAACCAAACGGCAAGAGTCCTATTTAAATCGGTTTTCTTTTATCCCCTCCACCTACAGAAGGATAGAACTTCATCTTTGCCTGCTCAACAGGTCTGCATGTTCTGCTTGTGTTACACCTACGTCCCTGTGAATGAAACCAAAAAAGCAGCTCAGAAAGCATCTCAGGCTTGTAGACAGACCAGACTTGAGGCTTCTGCCTGCAGCATTGTATTAAAAATATGGTTTACTGTTGCATAATTTTATTAGAATGTATTTTGTCTCAGCTAAAACCCAAAAAAGGGAAAGCTTTTCCTCTGATAAAAGGCCTGAAAAAACGATTTCCAGCTTGTGCTCTTTGCTCTGCTGAAAGGCAATAATATTAAATGAGAGCTTTTGCTCCGAACTGTAGATTCTTTAGAGAGTGAGATGCTTGTCAGAATAAACAGGGGAGGCAAAAACACTGCAAAAATGACTGTTCACTTCAGAAGGCATTGAGTGATCTCGTTGCAGTATCACTGAGTCAGTTGAATTTTGGATGGAGACCAACTCCCCAGCATGAATCCTGGCAGCATCTCTTCTCCCATTCCTCAAGAGCTTTCGTGTTCAAATAGCACATGCACCACTTCAATCCTAAATGCTTCATTTCAGAGCACTTTCAGTGGCTTCTTATAGCTTGAATGAATGAATAAATTGCTTTTATCCAGGCTTATTTACAGTTTTTATGCCTATGCTTTCTCCTATGTCTATTAATTAATATCATGGGAAGACTTATTCAGCAAAAAGCAAAGAAATAGATGTAGTGCTGGAATCACTGAAAATATATATATAATATAAGTTGCAGTGCGGTCTGAAGCTTAATTGGCATGACCACAGTAGCTGGTCAGGGCTTTGTATAGTTAACTCTTCTTTATCCATGAAGACACCTCTTTATCCATGAACTCTTCTTTATCATGAAGACTCTGCTATGGCCCAAGTTCCTTTGTTCCAGGACATGAAATCCTTCCAAAAACTTGCAGAAGGCAAATATTGATTGTTATAAATAAAATGCACAAAGGGAAGGATTTGCTTGAACTTCCTCAGCTGCATATTTCCTGAGAAGATAACTCTGTTTTCCTGTCATCATGTCATGTTTCTTAAATACATATTTTTAATAAAAGGCAGTATCTGGGAATTCTGACTCTCCCTGTTCTTTACACCTCCTGTTTTTTGAACTGCTGGAGCCAAAATTTTCTGCATTTGGATCTGAAAGACTCTTTTCTTTCACTGCAGGTTAATAATGAGAATGTAGTGAAGGTTGGCCACAGGCAGGTGGTGAACATGATTCGCCAGGGGGGAAATCACCTCGTGCTCAAGGTTGTCACAGTCACCAGGAATCTTGATCCAGATGACACAGCCAGAAAGAAAGGTACTTCCTCCCCTTTTCCTGATGGGCAATTTTGCTCTTGCTTCACAGCAAAGAAAAATAGAGACACCAAAATACTGTTTCAGAGACATTGCTGTTCAAATTTGAAATGCTTATTCTTGTTTAATTTGGAGTAACTTAATTGTGTTGACTTGTTAATACAAAAGTGACTTGTGCTTGCCATGAGAGTTTATCTTATGGGGTTTTATGCATGTGTATGTTTGAGGATCTTGTAGTAACATTTCTTGTAGTAGCAAGAGAAGAAAAGCACAAAGAACATCTTTTATTAATTAATTCCAAGTGTACTTGGATGGGGTTAATTTAACTCCTCCCGAAATCACTGAGAACTTTGGCAAAACACAGAAGGGACCTCTGTAAGAGTAACAAAAGTAAGCAGCATGTTCAGGCTGGTAGAAAAAAAAGTATATTTTAATGGGAAAACTCCTCTACACGAAATCAAAATAGAGGGATTTTTCCAGTCAGGGACTATCCCTTCTCCTCTCCTAAACAGACAACACACAGAGCTGCTTTTTGTGTCATTTGGGGGATAGTGAAAATGGTTTTATTATCCATCTTATCAGTGTTATCCAAGAGAGGTTTGTGTGGCATTGAGTGCCACAAAGACTTTGGGAAAGAAGTGGCTGGGTACAAACAGGACAATTTTTTATTCCCAGCCTAGGCTTGGGGTGGTTTATTATTATTATTATTATNTCCCTTCACCTGAGATGCTCCTGAGTTTGCTCAGGTGACAGCCACGCTGGGAATTCATTAAGCCCTCATAATTATCATTAAGCAGAGAAGATTGCTGCTGCTAACTAGTCTCTCATTTTTGAAAATCCCTGTTCCTCCCACCAGTTCCTTGAGTTATCACCTGGCTCTTCAGCACAAAAAGGGCTGAAGAGCTGGAACCCCAAGGGCTCCATGACTGAAACTTTGTCTACACCAGGAGTGTTCTTCACATTGCAAAATAAAAAGTACAAATTGAAAAAAAAAGCCACCTTGGGGAGTGGAGGGCAAAAGGTTATATTAAAGTATGTGATGTCCAAACATGGTCCTGCATTATTTTTGGCTTGATTGAATTCACACATTTTAAATGAACCTTTTGCCTCCACCTCTTGGGATGTGTTGTATAGGCTTTAAATGGAGTGATGGGACGAGGGACAATGCTTTAAACGGAAAGAGAGTAAGTTTAGACTAAATATTAGGGAGAACTTTTCTATTGTGAGGGTGGCAAGGCAGTGGCACAGTCCTCTGAATCTTGTCCCTTTCTGATGGCATTTTGTAGCCTTACCAGTTCCCTGGGAATTGTCTTTGTACCTTGGGAATGGTGTGGAAGGGTTTTGTTGCCATCAGTCAGATGTCAGATACCTCTTTAACAACCTGATACTTCACACCTCTGTCAGCCTCTTCCCTCCATCCCATCACTCTTTCCTGCCCTCAGAATGCTTTGCCACCTCCTGTCAAAGTGCTGTAGACATTTTGTATTGAACAAAACACTTGAGAATCCTTAATTTTTCCTGGTGTCCCAGGGCCAGTGACATTTACTGGGAATCTCCAACTTCTCTGCCAAGACTGGCATTTCCTTTTTGGATGTTGCTCTCCTTTCTGACCACCAGAAATACTTGTTTTCGGGATACTAAAGGAATTTTAGTTCCTCATTCCCTTGATATTTTAAGATCTTATTTATCCTGAGGATCACCTGTTTCCCCTAGACTCACCATAACTATTCAGATCAGTTTGAATCTCCCTATATTATATTATTATATTATATATAACTCAGATTTAACACTTCCTTCAAAGATTAAATCAATCTGGCAGAGACTGGCTGGTCCCCAGGAGGTTTTTAGCCTTAGAAGGGGCACAACTGCTGTGAGGCCCTTTCTTTCCTGTTGGAAAATAGAAGTGCACAGTTATTTAGCTTTAAATGTTTCTATCTGTCCTGTTACATAAAAGCTTGAGGATGTGTCAAACAACCTACGCCCAAACCAGAAACAGGAGAGAAATTCAGTACAGGGAAAAGCATCTTGGCTTTTTCCTCGGCATGGATGTATTTATTCCTACCTTATTTCGTGGAGATGATTCTTTTTTAATGAAAACGAAATTGTCTGTGTGAGTTTGGTGGGTTTAAAGAGGTGCATTTGCTCACTCTGTGTGTTCTTCTGTTCTATGCAAAGCCCCTCCACCTCCCAAGAGAGCTCCAACCACTGCATTGACCCTGCGCTCTAAGTCCATGACCTCAGAGCTGGAAGAGCTTGGTAAGAAAGTGTTTTTTGGCAAGCATGGCTTGGCAGAGATGTAAATATCTGTATATAGAGCTCTGTGTGTGTCCAGTTGGTTAAAGGCACTGTGCACAGTGTGTAGAGCAGGGCAGGTTTAAGAATGCTGCATCTCTGGAGAGTTCAAACCTTGCATGGACTGGCATGAATGATTTTTGTTTAAACTTGTGCCTTTACTGCTGCAAGAGAATGTTGGTTGCGACATTTTGTGCATCAACAGACGAAAAAAATAATGCCGTGTCATATTTTGTTAGCTTTGCTTTCTGAGTTTGCAGTTCATCTAATGCTGTTTTATTTTAAATTTCTGTGGCCTCTCATTAGTGGATAAAGGTAAGCTGCCCAGAAGCTGTTGTTAAAAGCTGACAGTGTTAAAGCAGCTTCAACTTCCGACTTGTTTCATTAAGCTGATCTGAAAAAAGTGCATATTATGACATCACTTTGACTTCTGTGCATGATATAAACTTAATTCCTCTTTTTGGGTAATAAAAAAATACTGAGCATTCAGTCTTTTCTTTGCTAATTTTAAGGAATGTGACTGTGGGTTCCTCTGCTTGATCATCCACATCCTAGATATGCATAATTCTTCAGGAATTTTTATTAATTTTCTAGAAATGAGGAAGGTAATAGCTCTTCCTGGTTTTAATCTGTTAGGTCATTAAAAAGTACAATTTCTGCAGCTGGATTAAGAAATATGTTATGAATGCATCGTATATACATAGAGAAAACCCCAGTGTGTATTTCCATATAACAGTGAAACAGTGGATTTAGCAAGTGATAATTGGGTATAAAAACAAACCACATCCCTCACTGGAGAGTAATAGATGATCATAAATCATACAATGAAACCATTTTTCCATGTAAAACTGCATTGATTTAAATATTTACATTTTATAATATTTTTTTTTCTGACATGGACTCCGATGAAGGACAGTTGGAAGGAATCAAAGCCTTGTGGCCCCTTTTTTGCCCCTGAAAATCAGTATTTTCTGGGCAGATGGACTCCAACCATCCTTTAGTGAGTCCAGGCCCCATGGGAGGTCTCACCAACAGAGGGGTGCCCAAGTGGGCACTGCCCTCTCCATAGTATAACAACCAAATAAAGACCAAAATTAACCAGATCTCAGCAAACCACATAAAATGTGATTTTTCTGTGCCAAGAAATTTAGGAGCTTAACTAAAGGACTCAACAGTTTGTGAATGCTCCATCATTTTTCTTCCATTTTTAAAATGTAAACTATCATTTCTGAAGCCAATTTTTGGGTCTGACATTGTGCTTTTATTTGCTAAGAGGCTGCAAAACTTTGCTTTTTGCCCCTTCATTCTCCTCTTTTGCAAATTGCTTTCAAATGGAGGATATTCTTCTCTTCAACATTCCACAGTGGACAGTGTTCTCCAAGTAGAGGCAGCTCTGGTTCCTGGGGGAGAATAACTTGTTAATAGTAACAACCCCCTGCAGTGACCATCATATTTTAGCCCCTGCTCAGGCTGTAGCTCTTGAGCTGTTGTTTGTTCCCCCCAACTGGCAGAATCCACCACAACTCTTTTAACAAGCAGCCATGACACATACTTCAATTTTTAAGCACATTTCCCATTCATATCTTTACCCAAGTGGGGCAAATATTTCAGTTTGCTCTGCAGAATAACCCAGACTGTGTTCCAGGAGTTTCTGTTGCCTGGTAAAGCTGTGGCAGAAATCTGGTTTCTTCCTAGATACCAATTGGTGTGGCACTCTGGACATTTGCCACCCTAACAAACAATGTGTTAGAAATTACATCTGTGGTTTCCCTATTTTCATATCTGTCCTTGTAAAAGGGCTGTGATCAGAAGGAACAGGAATTCTTAAATTGCACAACAACTGAACAAGCTTCCCAAGAGGAAATGTTCTCCCTATCATCAGTTAAAAGTTGTCTTCTGACATAAACCACAGATTGTATGTGTGTATTTATCTATAATTTATATATCTCTATATGTATATGTGTATATATTGGACATCTGTGAGAACTATGAGAACATCCACATTTTTATATCCATTAAACTAATGAATGAGCATTTATTTCATAACATATATGTGCAAACTGAAGAAGGAAGCTCTATAAATGAACACTGTGGATGTTCTCATCAATATATATGTGTAATTCTTTTTTCTGAACTGAAGCAGCTCATGGTCTCAATGATGTCTCGTGACAAAGGATCCCACAGACTTAATTATGTGCTGTGTACAAATGTATTTCCTTTTTTATTGGTTTTAAATGTGATGCCTTTAATTTTATTGAATGTCCCTTGTTATGTAATATGAGGAAAAGAGAAATAGAAATTCCCCATTGCTTTTCCCTTAAAGTACATAGTTTTGTAATGTCTCCAGCTAAGCTAAGCAACATTTTTAAAAAAAAAATAATATACATCTTGCAGTCGTTGCAGTCACTTCCTTTGCCTGGCTCTGAACTCTCCTTACAGTTTTACTGATCTGTTTTTAGTTATTCTGTTCTTCATAATACCGAGCAGAGCATCTCAGTTGTTCTCTTGCTAACTAATTAGTCCAAAAGATGGCAGATAATGTGTGCTAATGATTCCTTTCCATTCACCCTGCAAAGATCAGGAAATAGCCTATTGCCATAGTTTGAGAGCCCTGGTATCAATAAGTTGCCCAAATTACTGTTTTTTCAAAAAGAATTTGGAAAGAAAACTAACAATTGTACCTGTGTGCCTAATACCTGCAGGGGAGACATTTCTTAGAGTTGATATAAACCCTTATAACCATCTTGGCAAAAGCAGATTTTATCTACTGTGGTTTGATAGATACATGTTTAGTGGAGGGGATCAGTGACATCTTAGCTGGAAGAATAATGTTTATGCTCAAAATGACAGGCAAGGATTTAGCATATAAAAAATTACCTTCAGAATTGATTCACAGTTCATTCCCTTTCTATTTCCAAGCTTCAGTACGGAAGAAGAAGGGTAAGGGGAAGCATTTTGTCTCTTGTTTAACCTGTTTCTCACCTTTCCATAGTGAAGGATAATAACATAATGTAAATGTTGGCATATGGTCCAGTTTATTTTATGGTGTCAAATGTACATTAATTATTGTATATGTTTTTTAGTTATTTAGTTAATAAATTGCAAACACACTAGGAACTCAAACAGAAGACCACATTTGAAAATACTCCCCCCATTTCTTCCTTTTGTCTCCTTTCCTTCATCTTGCCTTTTTTTTCCTTCTCTGTCTCCAACTCTTCTCCAACCCCTTCCATCTCATCTCCTCAGTTCCTGTGCAGTCACAGAGGGTTAGTGGCCAGTGACACCCTCAGTGTAGTCCTACATTAGTGGTTCTTGTCTTTTTTAGTGGCCACACGTTGCTCCCACGACCAAACCCACACCGTCTGTGTCTCAGGGAACAGGGATCTTGCACACACCCCCTGAGCTTTTGCCCTGGAGGAAATGTTTAATTCCCAGTAGAATGTCTCTCATGCATGGAGTGCCCTCCCTGGACTGCTCCAGAAACTCTTCTCCTTGAATCTCTCCCAAAGAGCCCCTTTGCGCAGGTCCCTTTGAGCAACCAGCCCAGCACTGATGGTTAGCAGAGGGCAGGCAGAGGCAGTGGTGCTGTGGGAAGGGTTCCTCTCAGTGTTTCTCTCTGTGTACACAGAGTTTGTGTGTGTTGAGCTGCACTTCTCCATGCTCCTGTATGTCATTTTGCTTTCCTAGATTGTGAGCTCTGCTGAGCAGGGACTGTGTCATCTCCACCTTCTCATGGTGTCTGGCCCCATGGAGAGCCTCAAACCTCCCCAACCCCTTGTGGTGGCTGGACAAACAGGCTGTGTCCTGCTCCTGGACAAAGCTCACTGTACTGGGAAGCACAGCTAGGCTGTAGGCAGTGTCTTTCCTTTTTAACATTAAAAAGGGCAAAACTGGGTTATTTTCCACTCTCTATTTTCCTACTCTTTCCTGACCTCCTTTCAGGTCATTAACTGTGCTAGTGATATTTGCCATTCTCCATTCAGGGAATAAACCACATTGCTACTGAAAACTATGTTTTGGTAGCATGTAAAAAACCTTTGCATTGTTATTGTAGAGTCTTCTGTCAACCCCAAATTTGGTTTTCTGGGTCAGAGCTGAGGGAGGCATTAAGAGAGAAATGATGGATTCTGTGGTTCTGGTTTTGCTGGTTGTCTTTTGAGATGGATTCTGATTCATTGGGAGGACAGGAGAAGGGAAGAACATAGGCTGGATTTTTTGTATTCAGGATGTGATATTTGTGTCGAAAGAGATAGGTAATAAAATCTTTAGTTTTAGAGCAGTATGGCATGGGCAGTGCTGGAATTTTACTGCTGTTACATGGCATGAAACATTAAAATTTAGCTGTGCTTCTGTGTCACTGACTCTCTGCTTGGAGCAGTTGCCTGACTCGGAGAGGGACCTTCCAACTTTAAAGTGTGTGTGTGGAGAGGATGTTTTTTCCATTAGTCAAACTATTCTGTGGATTTTGTGGCATGGGGAGGAGGCATTCTCCTTTCTTTTGTGACTTGTAGTCTCCCAGGAATTGCTGGATAAGTTGTGGCAACATGTAAACCAACAGTTCTAGGAGCACTTGAAATATAATTCCATTAATACTGAAGAATAACCAGAATATTCATGCAGCAAATTTAAACAAAGACTTGAAAATACTCTAAAAAAAGGAAACATTAAAGGCAAAAATTTGGGGTCATAATTTTCATCGTCACTACATTGTAGTTTCAAAATAGGTGTTGTTAGAGTTTCAAAATTAATGTTTTAAAATAATGAATTCCACTCTGTTCCTAAAAAGCTTATGTAGCTGGTGAAAAGGTTGCTTTTAAAGATTTTTTTTCTTCAGTTCTTGTTTCACTTGTTTAATCAATAACTTCTTGTGGATGGAGAATTTTAAAATTATATTATCCTTAAGGAATGCATCCATAAACTCAGACCTTCAAATGTCTAGATACATTATTTAAAGTTTTCCTGCTCCTAAGTTCTTTTTTTTTTACTGCCAGGAAATGGGTTTGATTTAGTGAGTAATGCGGGATTTTCAGCGAAAGCTGAAGTGTGCAGTTTTAAAATGCCTGATAGAAAAGTCCTCTAAGAGAAAGCACAAAATTGAGAATAGAACAGACTAAATTTTCATAGCAAGGTGGGAATGCCAAATGATTCTACATTGATAAGTATTCCATTGACAGTGTCCTGTGAGTGTGAGCTGTGACTAGAGATGGTGGCTTGTTTTTTCTTAGGTTTGATAGGGTGATCAACATCAAATATTGATATGTACCATACACTGATAAAGTATGTGTGCTGATACTGGTCTTTGGGGTTTGGTGGGGGCTACAGAATCAAATATAAATTGAGGACTGTCCTCCTTTGAAGAGTTTAGATGCAATCACCACCTACAGCTACAGAGTAACTGTGCTATCATCAACACAGAATGTTGCTAGCTGGCATCAAGTCTTTCCTGGCATTTGAACAGAAAAATACCAGTTGATGGCATTCAAAGGCAATAATATTAACTCTGTCTGCAATAAGCATTCACACCTCATCCCATCCCTGTTGTCCATTGTTTCAAAGGTGGCACGTTCCAATGGCATCTGAAACAATGAAATTGCAGAGCAAATATATATATATAAATGAATGCCAAACAGTGGATTAGCTCACAGTGTTCTGTTATGTTTGAAGAAACCACTCCCCAAGTCGTCTGGGTTCCAAAATCATTTCTTTATTTCACTGTGGTGGAGTTGATGATGGAGATTTGTCTGCAGGAAAAAATGGGAACACCATCAAAGCCACTCTCACAGCACCCACAGCATCAGCTCCTGTGGGAGTTTCCAGCACCTGCAGTACTTCTCTGTAGGAAGAAGGTTTTTGAGCTCCACCAGACACTGGATTTTAGAAGATGGGAGCAGAAGGCAACGTGTTTCATGAAGAATTCCTGTAGGTTTCACGTGTAAGTAACTGATTCCCATCACATATTTGGAATTGTCCCATATAGTCATGAGGAAAAAATTGTCATGGGGCTGTCATTTCTCACAAGCAGAAAGCACTGAGCCTGGGGGGCTTTTGTGAAGTGTATGTGAAGAAATGCCAGCCCCATTTACAACCCGGGTTGTGGGTTTTACAGTTTGGAGTGTGACCTGTGGGGAGGCCACAGCCAGAAGGTGCAGGATCAGGACAGTGGCTGCAACAGCAGTACAAGCAAAACACTTTGTAAGAGAACAGCTTTGAAAATTCATTTGTTTCCCAAAGGGAGCAATGCTAATCCTGTGTTTGCCACCAAACATTTTGGCACTTGGCTGGCAATGTGATCACCAACTTGTGCCACAACACCTGAAATGAACAGGTAACTCCAAACTCAAATCTTCTTAAACCAGGGTTTATGTTGCATGAGGTGTGGGAAGCTCTAACATTTTGGAAACTCTGGGAAGCCTGAGCAGAGGTTGGTTCAACATCTGTGTGGCTGTACTCATGTGCACTAGTCTTATTTTGAATTTATCAGCTGCTTCTTCTCTCATGATACTTGTTTTTCTTTACTACAGGCCAGTAATTGAAAATGTCTTCAAAACCTTTCTGCATCAGCCGAGCAAGACAATGGTATGAAAGAAGTTGGAAAAGGAATTGTAAGTGTTCTAGGAAATGTGGGGGTTGTGGCGTTTGGAATGAGACAAATTAAATCTGTTGATTTATGGGAGTGCTTCTGTGCTCAGATATTATCAATTTAATCTCAAACCACGTAGTCAAAAATCATGAGGAGCAATTAAAATTGCATGTGTTTCCACACATGGCACAGTTAGGGCAGTGGAAAAGTTCTTCAGCACTTTTAATGTGTTCTCTCTCTTTTTCAGGAGCCAGGGAGATGAAGGACTTACCTCCCTCATCTCAAAACTCCCTTTGCTGCTATTGCTTTTTTTTTTTTTTGCCTTCAAATGTTCACATACCCATGTTAATTAATTTCTACTATAATGAAAAATAAATGTGTTTAGATAATTCCTCATAGTTTGTTTGTTTTTTCCCCTCCGTGTGGAAGTGTGAGAGCAAATGTATGACCAGAGAAGGCTGCAAGTGTCTTAAGTCCTCCACTTTCCTTTTGCTTTCTTTCAGTTGGTTGTCTTTCTTTTATCACTAGGCCAAATTTTCAAATGCTGTCTCTTAAACAGAACCTCAAATTGCCACTTAAATTCCACCTGGCTTGCAGGGCAGGAGTGGGTATTGACTATATTCTCTGCTTTGTTTTTGTTCTTGAACAGAAACCACTGTTAGACAATGACCATTCCTCTTTCAAGGTAGGCTGAATTGTAAGGCTTCAGGATTGCAGGTGTCTTTTAAGTGCCTGTAGAATTATTTCATTAATTGATTATGCTGTTAAAGAGCTGGTACTTGAAAATTGTATCTCGAGAAAGAATTTGAACTTAATCAGTTTTCTGCCTTCCTTAGAATTACTTTTCATGGTGTGATTATAATGTGTAAATGTGACTTGTGTGTACTAATGGGAAGGAATTTTCAGCCCTAGAAACACAAATAAGACTTCCTTTCAAGAAAGTTCTGATAGTTTTTTCCTTTGAATACATACAAATCATTTTCATAAGTCATGTAATGGTATTTATAGATAATACTAAATGATTAATTTTAGTCACTAAACAATTTTTATGCTTTACTGATTTATTTTCTATATTTTTCCTTTTTCATTTTATTTTAATGTACTTTGTAGAATTTGCAGTATCCCAGAGAACAAACCAATATTTTCCCTTAATTTTCTTAAAACGAAAGTGTTTCAAGTGCCTTCTGTGTTTGTATTGCAAAGCACTTCTGGTATTTCCCCATCATGCTGACTGCTAAAGTAATATGCTGTTCACAGGATGGTAAATGTGTGATTTTTGGCACCGTGATTTAAGCACAATCCAGAAAATTGTTCATCTGGGGTGGGTCTGGAAAATGGTATTTCCAAAGTAAAATATGGTGGTGGCAGATACATGAGGAGCAGCCTAATTGTCCAAGTGAAAATTCCAGTCATTCCTTGTCTGTGTATTATTAACTCTACATTTACATGACCTAACTCTAGGCTGAACTTGTTTCTTTCCTCTAAATATGATCCTAAACAACAAATTTGGATTTCAACCTTAACCTTTAATATTCTTACTCTGAATCCAAGCTTTAGCTAAGGTTAGTCTTTAAATGCTTAGTGGTGTGTTGAAGTCCTTGTTATACTTCACCTACTTTTGGTCTTTGATGGATTTTTGTACATCTAAACCTATTTAAATAGCTTAAAAGGAAGCCATTGGTTAGCTAATGGAACAGAGATCCTTTTTTAACCATCTCCAAGCAGGAGTCACCTGTTTTTTCCCAGGGACATTCCTCAGGTGCAGTTCTTGTGTGACAAGCAGCACTATCCAAAGAACTTCTTTAGTCTGACCAAGCTTTCTTTGGAAATCAGGAGGTTCTCACCTTTCTGCTGCCACCCCCTTAGTGCTGGAGAGCTGCTCTGTCTGCAGGTTCCCAGACAGACTTTTTGCCCAAATTGTCCTCTACGTGGTTCTCCCACCTGGACATTCACTCAAAATTTAGGGAGTTACTTCCCTGCTTTTCTGTTCCTTTCCAAGCAGGGCAAGCTCTTTTGCATATATATGGGAAGTGACAAAAACCTGAAAGGAATGCAGTGTAAATAATTGCACCTGCTTGTTTTACGTGCCTTTTTAAATTTTTTTTTGTATTTTTTTTTAATACATAGAAACTTAATTACATGCGTAACCCTCCTGGTCTTCGTGCTAAAAACAAGCTACTTGAAGTTAAAAATAGAAGAAATTGGGGGGGAAAAAATAATCCATAAGATAAAAGCAACAACACAGTCATATTTTTATGTAGTTTAAATGAATCTTAATACATTTTTAATAGGCATACATGAAGACTACCCTTTTAGTGCTGCCTATTTTTGCAGATTATTGACAAGAAAACAAATTTTATTAGCTAATGAAAGATATTAAACTAAACTTGTAAACTCATATTCAGGGAAGGTGATGGAACAAAACTTGTGCATGTGCATTACCTGCCATTAAGGGCCATGTGCCCAACCCTGTTTGCACCAAGGAAGAATGAATGTCCTGTGTTCCCATCACTTTTCCAGAGGAAAAAAAAAAACCCATATGCCCAATATTTGCCTGTGGTTGCCTGCAGATGCCAGACCAGGTGGGTGATCCTCCAGCGCGGAGGTGCCTTTGGCATTGTGTGAAGTTTTGCAGAATGTACCTGGTACAGTTTGTGTCTGTATCTATCTTAGGTATTTACAAGGCACCTCTCACCTTGGTACCTAAGCAGTTTGAACAGTGCAGCCACCCCAGGAGGCATGATGCAGACACAGACAGAGGCCCAGGTCCAGAGCAGCAGAGGCAGGTCCCAGAAGCTGTTGTGGAGCTCCTGGCCCACTTGGTGTGGCCAAGGACCATCTGCACCCACCTGTCAGCAGGAAGACGGTGCCCCACCCCTCACGTCCAGCTGCACTGGTGGGCAGTGTGACCAGGAGAGATAATGGAAAAAGCAACGATCCAGTAGCAGAGGTGAAACAGGAATGGTGGGATTGCAAAAGGAGGGCTTCTTAAAGAGCAGCACACTTCAGGGAGGGATCAGCTGCCAGTCCCAGTGGCAGGTAAGGCACAACACAGGCATCAATCTCAACTGTTGCTCAGGGAACAAAAGTTAAAGAAATACTTCTGATGTCTCTAAAGTTTGTGTATATCCAAAGCCCTGCTCTGTTCTTGGCCTCTGTCTCAGTCCTCTCCCCCTGCAGCTGAATCAACCGGTCAGGTCTCTGTGTGCCTCAACCCAGTAATTGCTACAACCCTAAAGATGTCTTAATAACCAACAGAAAGGACTCTCACTGGTAATGAGTGTTGTGGTGCCAAGGAGGCAGCATGGTATAGCAGTGCTCCAAAATAATGGACATATTCATGAACCTAAAGGCTGGAATAAACTTGGCTTCTGATCCCCACCTTCAGGGCAGGATCAGTCAGAGCACAGCTCACCCCTGTGGACACACATGGACTTGTTCTCCTGTGGCCTCCAGGAGCAGCTGCTGATCCACCACATCAGCCCAAGCTCTGTATCAGCCCAGGGTAAACAACTGGGCAGGCAGCAGCTACAGGCTCTGCTGCACAAACACAGACACTGCCTGCCAGGACAGAAAGCAATATAGCTAGGACTTTGATGGAGGTTCACTAGCTGCTGTTACATGGACCACTTCAATACCAGATCTCATTTTTCCTTTTAACACAACAGAATCAGTGAGGTAAAACAACAACAACAACAAAAAAAACAACCTCCAGAAACCTGTGAGTCCCGTGGGACTTTTGAAAATAGCTGCATAGATTCTCACAGAGATCAAACACTAAAGTTGAAGTGGTCACTGGCTTGCAGATGTTTCTGTTCCCTTTAGCCCATCTGCATGACTCTTTCTGAGTCCCTTACCTGGGCATTTAAGGCTTGAAATGGGAGTCATGCCCTGGCAGAGCAAAGGGCATGAGGTCAGCAACATGAACCTTGGAGGCTGCCAGTTTGATGGCTGCTAAAAGATACCTATGAAAGACAGGAGTTACCTATTTTGCCTGTATTTATCCCTCTGAGCAAAATGCTGCATGTAGGAGTGGTGTGTAAGGTGGAAATGGCCACAAAGATCAGAGGATCTGACTCTTCCCTTGGCTTCACACCCAAGGAAGCTGTGCTTCTTTGTACCCACTCTGCTTACAGCTTTGAAAAGAGAGAGGGGTTTTTTAAAGCAAATTAACAAGCCAGTAAGATGAACAGATGAACTGGTGTACAGTTTGATCCATGTTCTCCTGGCCAGTTTTGACTCAAGAGCTGCAGTGGTCTCTTTTTTTGGAAGTCACCCCTTTTCCAAAGAAAGGAGGTAAAGGCAGTTAGCTGAGGTCACTCTATCAGCCACCTTCAATCCTCCTGGCAGCAGTTGTTCAAACCTAAGGGCAGTTTCTGTCTGAACCAAGTTTTCGAGTGCCTGGCACTCCTGGCACTGGTGCAACCACCTGACCAAGACACGCCCTGAATTTCAGGCGACTTTTGGTCATCAAGGAATGGATTTCTTGAGCAGACACAGACACATTCATCAGGATGGTGCCAGCCAGTGACCTGCAGGGAGTTCTCCCATGATTTCTCTGTAGTTTAATTAAAGTTTGTGTAGGGCCATGGGCCTGTAGTGCACCCTCGATTCCTCACACCCCATATCAATGCTTCACAAAGCTTCCAGAAACTGGAGTTCCTAAGGCATGTTGAACACCTTGTTGCAAATCATAAAAGTTTATGATTATTCCTCTCTTTCATTGCTAGCCAAGTTTACCAACCTAACCTAAAACCTGTGTATGTATTCATTATTCAGAAGTATTCGCCAAGAATTTCCACAATTAACTTTCTGCTCAGGGGTTTTCAGAGACTGTTTGCTTTGTCATGTTCCCTTTGTCATTTGTGTTATTGGTCACCTGTGCCAGATGCTGTTTTTTTCTGCTCTGAAAGGCTGAAAACACTGAATAGGGGGGGAGCAACTGCTCAATTTTCATAGGGAATAAGGAATTCTGCAAAAATTTATTATTATGCTTCTTCAGAGAATTTTTCTTCACAAGCCTCTGGCAAGCGTGTGAACATGCACAAATAACAAAGGTGTTGTGATCCCCTGGAATCTGAACAAACTAAACCCAGTGATGCCATTTACAAAAATATTCATATATCAGTGTGGGCGTTGGAGTTTTTTGACTTTGTTTTGCTTTGACTTTTAGTTTAGTTTGGTTCTGTTGCTTACCAGTTGTTAGGTGGGCTCTGTTTAGAACACTTGTCAGGTAAATGGAGTTTTCAGATATGGGGAGTTTTCTGATGATGTGTCCAAAGAATTGCCAAGACATTTTGTATGACCAGTGGCTCTACCAGAATGAGTATATACAATCACTTATCTCACTCTTATTCCATAGACTTTAGCTGAAATGTGTGTTTGCTATGTGTGGTAAAGATAGGTCCCCTGGTTATTTTTGTGCTCTTTTTATGTGTACTCAAACAGGAAAATGCAGAGAAATAATTTCATGGTCCTACACTATAGTTGTTAGGAGAGATTTGCTAATGGAGGAATGCAGCTGTGGCTGTATTAGACACAGTGGGAGAAGAATTGCAAAGGAAGAAGCAGTTATTAGTTAGGTTGATATATAGTCCCTTTCAAATCTCCATGGAGTGGAAGAGCCAATGATTGCATGACAGTTTGTCCCTAAAATTCATTTCCATAAGGAGCTCATGCCTTTTTACAAATACAGTCTCATCCTCACTTTCCATAAAACATGCAACTGGACAGTCCAGTCAGACACAGAGAGAATGTGAATACTTTGAATGTGAATACTTTGAAGGAGTGAATATGCTAAATGCACGAATAATATCCATTATTTTAGCACTTAAAAGTCATCTTCCTATTAAGTCACACAGAATCCCTCTTAGAGAAGTGTTGGAGGCACTTGGGTACAGAAACAATGAGTGCCACATTATGGTAGGCAGAGATTGTTATACAGGAGGAGGGATCCTTGGGTCTGTCAGCAGGAGCTTTCATTTTAAATCATGTAAAATAATTTTTTTTTCTTAAATCAAGCAATCCCCACCCCGACTCAAAAACAGAACCCAAAGTATTATTTAACATGACCTCAGCAACACTTTACAATTCCATTGAGGTCTGAAGAGCAGCATGCAGACTATTTTTCAAAACTAACTTTTTCCAAGACTGGGATGCCAGAGAGTAGGCTCAGCACTGCTCTGGCATTCAGAGTACTGTAGTGTGAGCAGCACAGCCAGCCACAGTGAGCCACTGCTGCTCAGGACACAATCCTACTGACAACAGCGCTTCTCTCACCTATCCCTTGCCTGAGCATTGGGAGTGCAGGGGCTTTGGGCTGCCCTACCACAACAGATTGATTTCTGATGACCAAATTGTCCCCCTAAAAAAAAAAAAAAAAGGACCCATTTTTTAATCTGCGGCATGGAAAGGGTGGGAGTTATGGCCACAGTCCCACCAGAATGGTGCAGAATGGAGCGGGCCAGATTGTGCTCTGATTGCTGTGGGTGCAACAGGCTGAGCCAGTCCTCGCCTTTGGGAGGGCAGTTTATATAGGGGAGGATTTAAAGAAAGCATGAGACAATATCCTCCTCCTCAAAGTCTGCAGGGATGCCCCTTTGCACACCCAGGGAAGCACTTGCACCCAGGTGTCCAACACGTGCCCTCAGGCAAGGGAAGAGGCAGCCAGGGGGAGGGCAACATTCAGTTCATTTGCAGGAGACGATCAGATCCCGCTGAGCAATGCCCTCAGACAGCGTTTCTGACTGTCTGGAGGAACAGAGGGCAGTGCTGGGCAGGGCATTGCTCACGGGATCGGCCCCGCCGACGGGCACCGTGGACAGAGCCCACTGGGGGTGGGGGTGACGCCACACGTCGGACAAAAGTGAAGATAGCCAGCAGTGCTTCAGAGCAACAAAGGGCTGCCCTCAGCCAGTGGTGGAGCACCCCAGGAAGCTCAAGTGGACCCTTGGCCCTGAGCTCGTCCCAGGGATTTCTGCCTGACACCACTGCAGTGCATAGGTGAGCTTCTCGCTAGGTTCACTGCCATTGCCTGTCACAGTCACGCTGAGGGGAATTGGTAGCTCCTGCCTTGGGATGCAGCACGGCTGTGTGTGTTCTGGGTACAGGACAGTGTGCGTTGGTGGTGCCAAAAGTGCTTAATGAGCATCAACTGCCACGTGCCCAGTGCAGTCACTAAACTTTAGTCCGCCCTTCCGTTTGCCCAAACACATACACTCCTGGCTTCCCAACTGGCTTCTTTCTATGTGTTGTCCAATGCATGTAGATACCTCCATCTGCCTGGCCTCAGATACAGTGGTTGTTGCTCCTCTATTTGATTGCCAGATGTCACTGGGGAGCAAGATGGGGAGGTTCCTGGATCCTCGGGGCAAGGCGGCCATCACCGAGGGAGCTCGCTGTCCACGCCGGCCGAAGAACAGGAGTCCTCGGTGCCTGCCTCTGACGAAGACTCACCAGCCAGGACCACAGAGAGCTGGCAGTGGCCACTGTCCTCATCTGAAACGCACAGCAACGTTGGGGAGGATTTTGAGGGCTTTCAAACACCGGCGCGAACTCCGGAGTGCACCATGGACATACAGTCTCCCGGGGATCAGTCCCTCAGTAGGACTCCTCAGTTTGAAAGTGACTCTCCTGAGGAGGAGGGCAATGATGAGATGAATGAAGAGCGCTGCGGTGTTGAGCCTGTCCCTAGGGATCGGGGTTGGAGAGGGCAGCCCCAGCTAACAGAGGGAGAGAAGCTGCTGATGGAAACCAACAGTAGGATTGTGCAGCTGCTGGAGAATATCAAGAGGGAGCATGCACAGTCCATGGGCCTCATGTCCCAGTCCATGGGCCGCATGGAGCTGCAGCTGGGCATTGTGGCTACCTCCACAAGAGCCATCCATAACTACCTGTCAGAGATTTTAGCTTTCCTCAAGCAGCCGAGGACGCAGGTCCTTGAGACGCGCATCTCCCAAAGAGCCACCCCCCATGTCGAGTTGACCTGTGCCTCGACATGGACCGGGGAGGACGCAGTGGCATCCTCCACTGTGTGCCTACCAGGGGCTGAGGGGCCAGGCGACTCTCGAGATCCACCGCAGGCCACGCTGCCCTGTCGCAGTGGCCGGCTGCAGAGAGCCATAACCGAGAGGGCCTCGCTGCCCATGCCCCCACGCCAGGCAAAAGGGGGAGGGAAGAAAAAATAACCACTCCATAGGGTTTTTAGAGGTTTTTTTTAATGTGCCTGTCCTTTTAATTCTTAGCCATAAGGCCATCGGTGGCAGCGTTTCAACCATTTCCTACATTGGCTAACATTGTATTCTGGCTGACTAGATTAGTCTAACATTTTGTAGTTTCTATTTGCACTGTTAACAATGTGTGCTGCTGGTATTTGAAGAACATTTGCCTCTGTTCTTTCACTTTAACTTCATACAAGCATTTTTTTACTCTGTGCCAGGCATTCATTGCTTTTCTTACAAATACAAGTCATTTCTTGAGGCAGCTGTTTTTTGAGTTTTCTTTCTCCATTATCCCATCCCCTCTGAGCAAGCACTCGGGACTCGGTGGTAAGTATAGAGGTCTTGGCACTCCTCACCTCCCAAACTGTGTTGGATCAGTCTTTGCCTGGTGTTTCTGGCATGCCAGCCTGAGGTGTTGGGCTCAGCCTGTACTGGATCATGATCATTCTTATCCTCTGTGGGTCTGACCAGCTCACTTCCTAAGACCCTCGGTGGAGCTAATCCACATGTCTTGGCTATGTTGTTCAATAAGTAATGTTGCCAGGATCATACCTCATATTTCTCCTTTGGGGGCTGTGTAGTGATGTGCCACCAGATCTATCTAGGCACCTGGCTCTCGTTTTCAAGGCTCCTTTTGCGATGGATCTGGTGGCTTGATGGGCAGCATTATAATTTTTCCTCTGAGAGAGTCTGGGGATTTGAAACAGGAGTCGCTAAGCAATGTGTTCGATGGGGATAAGAGCCATCTCCTGCAACAAATCTATTAGGAGGAGACTGTCCCCTGTAATTATCACAGATATTAATTATTTAAGAAAAAGAGAAAAAAAAAAAAAGGAAAAAAGGCAACTTGCCTAGCAGCCAGACCTCTTGAGAATGTAAAAGTCATGACACGCTGTTGGGTACTGTGCTACTTTGTCTGTGATTCAGAGCTTCTCATCAGAGACAACCTGCATCTCAATAAAACACAACTACTTTATGTGCCTTTAGGCCATCTAATTTCCTGAGGGCTGGCACCCTGAGCAGGGCACGTGGCCCATTGGTAATCCATAGGGCAGATAGAAACGCACTTTGCAATGAATTCTTTTATATCTGTTGGCGCTGCCTCTCTCGGGGGAATTCAATTTAGTGGCACTCAAACTGCTATATGCATGCGGAGGCATCAGACTTGGCTTTTCCATGTGGTATCCCTGACAGTCCTCCCAAAGGACGCTGTTGCCAGGAGCCCCTGAACGGTGGTGACCTGTTCTCACAGGTGTAGCATGGCTCCTGTGTTGGACTCCTTGTTGTAACTCCTCGGGAAGGGGCAGGAGAGTTTCTATTGCAAAGCAGTGATGAATGGAAAATACTAGAGAACAATCATAGGCTTAAAAATCCTCTTCTGTGATTACAGCTGAGCTGTGCTCTCTGTCCAGTAAGCGTAGACTCTTCCTCCCTGTCTCTCTGTGAGGTCATTCGAGAGAAAGCAGATCAGGTTTTGTTGCTCTGCCAGTCAGCCCCGGCTGCTCCTGTAGAAGTGTGTGTGTGTGTGTGTGTGTGTGTGTGTGCTCATGGCTGGACCTGGCTAAGTGACTGGTTTAAGGATGGCATTGCAGCTGGCATGGCCAACCTCCAGTGTGGGCTTTTATCCACTACCAAATATTTCTTACCTTTCATCTCCGTCCAGCTGCGTTCCTTTTAAAAATGCCATTGTTGGAGGGCTTCTTTGGCCACACTGGCAACACACCTCACACCAGTTGCCAATTTTTGCATCCGTTTTGTGGCCTTTTTTTTTTTATATCTCTTTTGTCAGGACTATTTGCAAAGTTATCCTCAGAGAATTTCCAACACGAGCTTGTAAGCTTCCCCTCTCGTTGGTGCGAGAAATGCGTGCTGCAGAGTATTTGAGATCACAAGGAGGTTGGGAGAGCAGCTAATTAGCAAGCCTGATAAATTATTCCAGTATGTGCTTTTGAACAAGTGGCTCTGGTGCAGAAGTGGTTTGCACACTGATGCTGTGCATATGAACAGCCCAGTTCAAGGCACAGGTGAGCCAAGTTTTGTCCCAATATCTTTACATCTTCTTTCTTTGGGATGAGTTTGAGTGAAGCGAAGTACAATCCAGCTAGTCCATTTTCTTGGCCTTCATTAGCACGTTGGGTAATGCAGTGAGAATGTTTTTGCTTTGCATAGTGCAAGGGTGGTGCAGTTGTGGCCAGATGTGGAGGTTTGGACTTGCTCTGCAGGACCCGCCATGTAGCTGCTGCCATTCCAAGTCAGGCTCATTCCCACGTGCTGGCAGTTCCATGGCTTCCAATTCTTTTGTTGTAGCTTCCAAACAACCTCCACTCAACCTTTGCTTCCTGACCAAAGGCAGCAGAGCAAAAGAAGGAGATGTAGCAGTGCTGCCACATGAGGAAGCCCCAAAGAGTTCCTTTCAAAGCAGCTTAAGCTTTAACCTACTCTCCTCTCCCATTTCCAAGTTTCCAAGGCACAAAGAACCACTCCAATGGGATCAGCCATAGGGTGAGAAGGACTGGGAACCTGTCTACAGGCAAGAAACCTGCAATAAACTTACACAAAAGCAAGGGGTTTTTTTCCATGGGGAAGTGGTAGATGGTATAAGAATTGGTGCCAACTGATATTTTGCTCAGATCCAACCTCAGGATCTGACTTGTGCTGTTGTCTAGCCAATCAGTGCAGTTGGAGGGTATGTATGTTCCATCCCCAACAAATATTCTCATGCTTTTCAAGTGTCTGTCATAGCCTCATCACTCTTTCCCTGTAGCTTTTTGTTGTCTGAATGGGTATATGGGTACATGTGTCTGTTAAAAATAAAGGGGATCACTTCTTACATGGTATATTGATATTTCTTATGTACATATTTGGAATGCCTACTGCTTCAGTTTCCAAAACTTCCTTCTTTCTGGATCCCAAAGACCAGTTGTTTGGCTTCTGGGATGATAACAAGGGTGGGAGAGCCTTAACAGGAAACCTCTGCCCAGTTGAAGCTCTTGGTGATAGATCCCCCGAGTGTGGTTCTGCAGTCTGGCCATATTTTTGCTGTATAGGTCAAATGTTCATGGTTACACCGTTGCTTTCTGATGCCTTTGGCTAAGCAGAAGTGCAGATATTTTTCTTTCAGAAGTTCACAGTTTGTATTACAAAATGTGACGTGAAGTTTGTTTTATTTTTGAATACATGTGATGATTTTAAGATTTTTTTTTTCCTTTTCTCCTTCCACTGGATGATTTAAATCCCACCTAGACTAAAGCAGAACAATGAAAAGAGTTGAATGCTAACTTCAATTGAAAAGAAACAGCAACACTACTCTTGTGAGGCAGTTTTCAGCAGTGTTCAGCTCCCTGGTCCTGCTCAGCCTTTCCTTTCCTGCCTGCTCCCTGACCCTCTGTGACACTGAAATATCCACTTCTAGGACAACCTTCTTCCTAACCTGAAGGCTAAAAGTTCTTCCCTCTCTTCTTCTCCCATTTAAAATATCATCCTTGCATCAGCCAGATCTACTGTTTAAAGGGATCAAAAGCTCTTTTCCTCCTGCTTTATTCCCATCCATATCAATATCCAGTGCCCTGACTGTGCTGCTCTCCTGTGAGAGGTAAAACTTAAATCCCTAAATCCCATACTTGGCATAGTAACACCACCAAAAACCTGGTTGGTTTGGTTTGGTTTTTTTTTTTCAGTCTATAGTATCCTAATGAAGTAACTATCCTTGTTTGCTGGAGCAAATAATCAATAATTTGGGAGAGGGATTTAATTGCTGCAAAGTAACATTGCTCTGACTCACATTGTGGAAGCCCAGGAGTCAGGCTAAGGTATTCCACTCTCATGAACACCACAGGCTATGTAACCAATCCTTACTTCTGGGAAACTTCAGAAGGCAAACCACTAATTTAACATGCTACAGGAAAGCAAATGCCATGGAATGTGTAGTAAAGAAACCTGTTGGTATGATTCAAGTTTGGATTCTAGTGCAGATTAAAAACTCAAATTATTCTGGCAGTTTAGGCTACTCATTTAATCTCTCCACGCCTTGGTTTCATAGCAGTGGAAGGGGCAAAAAAAGGAGCTGTCAGGCAATAATTAGCTGATTATATGGTACTTTGAGGTCTTCAGTCTGAGGGAGTAACAGTAACACTCTGTATTAAATGCTGATGAAGCTTGTTTGTGACCAAAGTTGGATGTGGGGCCAACACCAGCGCTCAGCTTTGGTATAGCCTGAATAAACCTCCCTGTCTTTTACCATCATGTCATATGGTAGGTCAGAATCCCAAATCCAAATGTTGAAGTTCTCATTCAGATTTGGACTTTGCCTATTTGGTCTGTTTCTGACCACAGCTGAATACATTGCCAAAAAAAAAAAATCAAAACCTCCACATATAAAGTTTTATTTAAACAATTGATGCAGTCAGTAATGTCAGTCTACAAGCCAAAGAGTGTGAATAAATTAGGGTGTGATTACTTGAGGAGAATAGGCATGAAGGAGCACTTCTGGAGTACGTGTTATTGTCCAAATATCACTGAAATTCTGATGACTAAGTACAGTCTGCTTATCTCTATTTGCGACAGTGCTGTACGGATTCATTCTTTCTAAAGGTCTTCTCTCCATTTCTATATAGATATTGTCCCTTCACATTTTGAAGGTTTGAAGAAGAGGATTGTTTTTCGAGTCACACTAAGTAAACATTCAATGCATGCAGGCTTAAAACTAAAGCATGCATGTGATGTAGCAGCAATAAAAAGTGCTCGGCTTGCACGACTTATGATGCTCAAGCGTTGCCTTGTTAAAATGCCGAAAAAAACCTTTTTCTTTGCATTTTTTTGAAAAGTAAATCTCTTCCTTTGACCTTGCAATACTTAATTTTCCGTTCCTTGGGACGAATGGTATTTATTTTACTGAATGCTTTTATATTACAGATAAGGTGGATGAAATAGTACCAGTTTCCAAGCCATCAAGAATTGCAGACAATGCAACTGTGGACTCAAGAGTGGCAACTATTAAACAGAGGCCTTCCAGTAGATGTTTTCCCTCAGCTACAGATATGAATGTGAGTGGGGGCTATGAGGTACTACTTTCATCTCTAGAAGTGGTTGGAGAGGGTCTTTGGGCAGAGTGTAAGGCATACAACAGAAATTAATTGAATAACCTTGCTTTATATCTGCTCATTTTAGTTTTATTATCTTAGAACTTTTAAGGCATGGTCTACTCTGCATTTCTAATAATAGTCTTGGGACAGAACAGTCTACACACCCCTATAAAACCTTTCTCATTATATCCTGATTTATTCTGAGACTGTCACACCAAAGCATTGATCCTTCACTGTTCCTCAAGCAGATGTGAACTTGAGCTGGTGAGACCCCAGCAAGTTCTGAACGTGGAGGTGTCATTGCAACACTAAGCCCAAGCTAAAAAAACTTGCAGAAAGTCAAGGTGTGCCTCTTCAGTTCCAGCACCAGAGTTAGTGCAGCCACACCATCCCCACTAATGTGGAGATTTCCTCTCCTGCAGATTCTTATTATTCTTAATGGCATGTCTAAACCTCAGTTAAATAAAGCACAATGATCTGTGAGGGAAGAATTGACATTAATACTATAGCACCTATTAAAAATTAAACTTCAGAACTCTGGAATTGGATTACTCAGCTGCAGGATTTGCTCTCATGAAACTTTGCACATGAGAAAATAGTTGGGTTTATTGCATTTTAGATATATTTTTCCATTACCCACCCCTCTGAAAGAGAATCAGCCCTGTCGTAACAAGCCTATTCTAAGAGGCAGAATGCAAATAGTTTTGTGATGAGAAGGTGGGATAATTGAGAGCACTGGGGTTGAGGTGGCATTCCTCAGCTCCCAGCTGAGGTGCTGACTGTCAGTGTGACCTTGCACAAGACACCTGGAGTTTGTGCAACATTCCAAGCACAAGTCTGACCTTCAGAACCTTCAACTTGCTGCAGAGGAAACATTAATACCTGTGGGGGTTGCAGTTGGGTATTTGGAAGTGAATGAATCAAAATGCAACTGCTCCTTCTTCCATTTTCTCACAGCACTCAAAATGTGCTGGAAACTTAATGTATGGCCTTGTAAATAATTTCAACCAACTCCACTTACAGCTGCTGTCATTGTATGCAAATAAAGCCCAGCCTTCCCTTTCCCTCCTCCCCAAAATAATGATTATTTTCCTTAGGAATTCTAAGTAAAAGGGGTAATGGATTAGCAGCTATGACAGAAGAGTTATTTGCATGTGAGAGAGACTTTCCTGCTTTAATGCTTGTGGGGTTTTTCTTTGCTTCTCTTGTAGTCCGTGTATGAGAGACAGGGTATTGCTGTGATGACACCCACTGTTCCAGGGAGTCCTCAAGGTCCTTTTCTGGGTATACCTCGGGGTACAATGAGAAGACAAAAATCGATAGGTAAAATGCTTCTCCTGTATAGTTTACTTGTGCATTAATCACAGACTTGTAGCGACTTTGCTTCTTTCTTAAAGCATATTTCTCCAACGCCTTTGCCTCAGTGAGTGACTGTTTAATTTTTATACAAAGAAGTTTCTGTTCAAGGTGATGTAATTTCCACCTTCTGCTTTGATGGCAATTGGCAAGCATGGATTTATAATTTGATTGGTTTCTTTAGAATGTTGCCTCTAACGAGGAAAAAAAAGATCAGTACAAGTCCTTTGCAAAGCATCAGGGCAAAGTGTGATCCCTTTGTTCTTGAGGCAAAAGTGTTGTGATGCTGTGTAGTCTACAAAGCAATCGTCTTGATCAAATGGACTAAGATTCACCCTTTTTCTCATCAAATTATGGCAATAGATGATTTTACAACAGGGAAAGTAAAAGCAGACCAAATCTGGGTTTGCTTTGTTTTCGATAGTATTCTTAGTAGTGATTTTTATCAATTTAGAAACACATTATGCTGATGTAAAATTAGCATCCAAACTACTCTAATATTACCCAGTTTATTTATGTTAAAAGCCTTATTTGTAATAATGTAATGTCATCTCTTGAAAGGAAACATTATGCCTTTTTCTCCAATAGGATCTTCATGGCCCCCTTGCTAAATTTCAAATGCATCTTAAAAATTCATTAGGTTTCCAAGTCACATTATTATATGCATTTTATAGAGTGCTGGGGCAAGGCAGAAGCTACTGTTCTGCACAGAATGTCTTCCCTGTTCAATAATTTTCATAGAAAATGTGCTTCTCTACAGCTACCTTGATGATACATAAACCCCAAACATTTGTCTACACATCAGTGCTCAGTTTAATTAAAATGCTGTAGCGTCCTTGTCAATTCTGGCACTTGGGGCCCTGAAGTTCAGCAAGAATTCCTGATAGGAGTCAACCAAAAGACCTCTTTTAGGATTTTGCATGTGGGAAATGCACCCTGCAATTTGGGGTTGGATACAGAGATAATGCAGTAAAAATACAGAGGGATCCTAATGGAAGACAGTGTTTGAAACACACTTTCTGATTTTTTTAGGAATAACAGAGGAAGAACGGCAGTTTCTGGCTCCTCCTATGCTGAAGTTCACCAGAAGTCTTTCAATGCCTGACACCTCTGAAGATATCCCACCACCACCCCAGTCCTTACCTCCCTCACCACCACCCCCTTCTCCCTCTCTGTACAACTCCCCCAAATCCCTGACTACGAGGAGCTATGGAACTATCAAACCTCCATTCAACCAGAATTCAGGTGCAAAAATCTCCTTGGTGAGGCCTGAGAGCGTGGGGACAATGATAAGGGACAAAGGGATCTATTACAGGCGGGAGCTGGACCGGTACTCCCTGGACTCCGAGGACCTGTACAGCCGCAGTGCTGCGTCTCAGGCCAACTTCAGGAAGAGGGCACAGATGCCCGAAAATCCCTACTCCGAGGTCGGGAAGATCGCCAGCAAAGCAGTGTATGTGCCAGCCAAGCCAGCCAGGAGGAAGGGCATGCTGGTCAAACAGTCCAATGTGGAGGACAGCCCTGAAAAGACCTGCTCCATTCCAATCCCAACCATCATTGTCAAAGAGCCATCCACCAGCAGCAGCGGGAAAAGCAGCCAAGGGAGCAGCATGGAGATAGACCCTCAGTCTTCAGAGCAGCCCGGGCAGCTCCGGCCCGACGACAGCTTGGGGGTCAGCAGCCCCTTCGCTGCAGCCATCGCAGGGGCAGTGAGGGACAGGGAAAAGAGGCTGGAGGCGAGGAGGAATTCCCCAGCCTTCCTCTCCACAGATCTGGGAGATGAGGATGTTGGACTGACCCCACCAACCCCACGCATGAGGCAATCCAAGTTCACGGAGGAAGCGATGTTCGGCAGTGAGGAGGGTTTCAGGCAGCTCATGTCGCCATCGCCCATTCCCGTACCCAGAGAGCCTGAGAGTCTCTTTAACAGCAGCGACCCCAGCAATCAGAGTGACTCAAGGACATTAAATGCTTCGTCCAAAACGAAAGGCACTGAGAACAGCATGGTGGCAGCCAAGCCATCAAACGCCTCCAGCCCCGATAGTTACGTCCACCCGGTCACAGGGAAGCTGTTGGACCCAAACTCGCCACTAGCCCTTGCACTCTCTGCCAGGGACAGAGCCATGAAAGAACAAACACAGCAGATCCCAGGCAAAGGAGATGCTGTTAAAACAGACCTTAATAAACCACTTTACATTGATACGAAGCTGAGACCCAACATGGAAACGACTTTTCCTGTCACTGCTACTGTCACAAGGCAAAACACCCGCGGCCTGTTGAGGCGGCAGGAGACTGAGAACAAGTATGAAACGGATGCAGGGAAAGAAAAGAAAGCTGAGGAGAAGAAGAACATGTTGATAAACATCGTGGATACCTCACAGCAAAAGTCAGCTGGCTTGCTGATGGTTCACACTGTGGACACAGCCAAGGCGGATGATGCACCTGAAGACGAAGAAGAGAAGGGAGCTGAGCTGGAGCCAAGCCCCGAAAACTCCCCACCAGAGAGGCCAGAGGGGAGCGAGGAGGCAGAGGACGGTGAGCTGAATGCACCTGCTGCTCCTGAGCCACCGGCATCTCCCTGCAAAACCATTGTGGCAGCGAGCTCCATGGACGACCCCGTCATCTTGCCCTTCCGCATCCCACCGCCACCCTTGGCATCGGTCGACATTGATGAGGAGTTTCTCTTCACTGAGCCACTGCCCCCTCCCCTGGAGTTTGCCAACAGCTTCGACATCCCCGACGACCGCGCGGCGCCTGGCTCAGCTCTCACAGACCTGATGGCGCAGAGGAAGAATGGTGCACCCTCGGCCGCCTCATTCGCCCCCAGCCAGCCAACAAACTCCTTAGACAGCAAAAAGCAAGTGGGTCTTTCAAACTGTTTGCCTGCCTCCTTCCTGCCACCCCCTGACAGCTTTGATAACGTCACTGACTCTGGGATTGAGGAGGTGGACAGCCGAAGCAGCAGTGACCATCACCTAGAGACAACCAGCACTATCTCAACAGTGTCCAGCATCTCTACCTTATCCTCGGAAGGGGGGGAGAACGTGGATACTTGTACAGTCTATGCAGATGGGCAAACATTTCTGGTGGACAAACCCCCAGTACCTCCCAAGCCAAAAATGAAGCCCATAATCAGCAAAAGCAATGCACTTTACAAGGACGCGCTGATCGAGGAGAGCGTGGACAGCTTTGTGATCCCACCCCCTGCCCCGCCACC
>VWZD01004327.1:242192-268766 GCA_013396695.1 Sakesphorus luctuosus
CACCGCCCCCCATCAGTGCCCAGCCCCCCATGGCCAAAGCTGGCCCCCAAAGGACATCCAAGCTCTGGGGGGACGTGCCGGAGGTGAAGAGCCCCATCCTCTCAGGCCCCAAGGCGAATGTCATTAGTGAGTTGAACTCAATACTGCAGCAAATGAACAGGGAGAAATCCTCAAAGCCAGGGGAGGGATTGGAGTCACCGCCCGGAACAAAAACCGCCAGTCTCACTACAAGGTAAAAGTCTAACCAAATCATTTTCTGATAAAGGCTTGGTTGATTTGTTTTTGTCATCCCTTCACGAGCTTCCCCTGTAAATCACATAGACTAAAGAAGACTGTACTCTGTTCTGTGTGTTTGCTTAACAAATAGTCCTTGTAAGACAAGAATTTCTTACAATGTCAATATTTGTGCAGCCTACACCATTGGACAGGAGCTTTCCCAGTCTTCTCCAGCTTCAAAAACAATTGGCACAAACCTTTCATTTGTTTTGATGTGAGCTCCTCAGATTTCTCTTTCTATTTTTTTTTAATGGGATGATAATTTATTTTCTCTTCAGTCCCATCAGCTATTTTGGCTTCAAACAGGTAAAACATGTTTTTGCCTGGGGTTGCTTCATATTCACTGTGTGGTGTCATTTGACTCGTGCTGAGACCTCTCACAATCCACTTTATCATGAAGCATAAAGCTATTTTAGAAAATTACTCGCTGAAATCACTTTGTGCTGTTCATGTTGTTACTTAAAAAGTAAAGTTAGCATCTCTGCCACTCGCTATTATTATGGGGTTTAAGTTCTGTCAATTTTGTTAGTCTTATTAAGAGATTGAGGTAATTACTTTGTAGTGTGGAATGGTTTGGCCTTACGTACAGAAAGTGCCTTTTCCTGAAATAATATTGCAAATTGTTTAGCCTGGATTGCTCCACAGAAATGCATTTTTTGCAAAATTGCCATGCTAGCTGTGTTTTTATAAAGATGCCACCTAAGTAAAACTTATTAGAATTATTCTGCTGGTTAATAAGTAGGTCAGCCTTTGAAAAGCTGCTGTATGTTGCATGCGTGAAGATAATTTGTTTTTAAGGGTAGGCTGGCTCTGTTGATTGCAAATGATTGCTCATCATTGTGATCAACAGCCTCAGCATCAGGTATTCATATTTTTTCCTGTGAGATGGAAGTCATCAAATTGCTGGTACGGAGGGAATACAATATTTAGAATGAAGGAATGGCAGGAAAACACTGAAATTCTGGAATTGCTGTCAGTAGCACTTGACTAAACAGAGCAGGAATTGAGTTGCTTGTACAGGAAAAGCCTTCATACATGAAAAAAAATACTACTTTTGCTAGACATTGGTCATTTCTTCTTAAGCCCCAGGACCATGTTGCCTTTATCTTCATGTGTATTTTATTTATTGTCTTTTATTTTTAAGCTGATAGGTATTTCCAGGTTACAGTGGGGATCTTTAGCATCCCTGTGTTTTTAGAAAATAACTGAAACTACCAACTACAATGTACTGTAAATATGCCAAAATATTATCATTACTGAGAGGAAAATGAAAAGTAGAATTAAATAGAAATACATTTCTTTGAGAAAAAGCACTTAAAATTGTAAAGGCTGGGAAAAAAAATGAAAAACTGTATCACCTAATTGGAGAAAAGCAAATTATTACAGAAGGAACAGTAGTCCCATATTTTAAAGAGAGATCTGCCCTGGGCAGCGTTACAAATTTATGTTGCTTTTCTATCCTTGAGCTTTTTGAATTTTTCTAATTCAGCTTTGGCAAATTCTTTAGTGTGTGTTATAGTACAGAGGCTGAATTTGGAAACAAAACTCCCCAAAGCATTATTTCCTTGTGGCTGAAATCCTGCTTGCTTTCCTGAAAAGTAAAATCAAACCAGAGGGAGGATCCTGGGATGTAACAATGCCAAAAAAGCCATGAGGGAATAAACAGGATAAGCTGGCAGTGGCACAGAGCTGTCAAATACTATGACCAAGAAATACCATCTTGTGAGAATTTCAAGTCTTCAAGTTAAGATTTAAATTTTAAAGGTAAAATTCTTTGAGTTTCTGGATTCTTTTTCCCAAGTACTATAAAGCCTATGACAACCAACTATACATCTTGTAGCCCTTCCCTGTGAGGTAGCACCAGAAAGGGAGAAAATGTATGTTAGGCCATGGAAAGCAGGGATTCTGCTGAATTAAGGAACAACTTGTTAGCTCTGCTGAAGGAAAAGTGATAAAAAATGAGTCTGCCTGTTCCCATCCTTCAGCCAAAGAGAGGGATTGGGAAGTGTCATAAACAGGAACAACATTCACAGGCTCAACTGGATGATGTTCACAGCACAAGCAGCCTGATGAAATTAAAAATACGTATTTGCTTATTGAGCAATATGTGAAGTTATGGCCCAGAATGGAATCCTAATTATCCCTAGAAATTCCTTCTTCACAGCCAGTAGATGGACAATTGTAGGTCAGTCAGTATTAGGGTAGCACGGGGGTGGATTGAACCCTGGATAGCTAGGTAATGACTTGCTACTGAAACCCATGAAAATATCTTCTTTGCATGTTTTTGATTAAAGGGGACTAGGAAGAGATTGTCCTGTCCCAGAACAGCATTTCTCAATTATTACATTAAAATTACCCCAAATTGCTTTTATTCTCTGCCCATGGGTTTAGCAATCATTTTACATGGTGTATTAATAGTTTTCCCTGGTTCTTATGGACACACTGATTTTCCAGGGTTTTAAATAGAGCATGGAAACATTGGGCTGGAAACCATCTGCTTTTCAGTGTCAGTGGGATAGGAAAAAGGAGTCTGGGAGGAGAAGGAATATGAGGAAGAAGTGAGAGGATGTGCTTCCTTACTTTGTACTAGTACAAGCATAGTGAAAGGGTTTGAGCAGAAGAGCTGGAGAGCAGAGCTCCAGCTTCCACTCCCAATTTTGCCCACCATTTACTTTGGGAAATTATGTCCATCAGTCCTGGTGGGAGAGGTTTTAATCCAATCTGTCCATGTAGTCAGGTCCCAACATCTGACTGTCACTTGTCACTCCCTCTGGTTTTCCTTGTCCCTCCTTACGGAAAACATTGAGAGTCGTTTCAATATGGGGCTCTGCTTGCCCCAAGTCCCCCAGTGATGAGCTGTGGCTGTGATCCCTGTTTCCCAGCTTGGAGATGCTCCTGTGCAGGGATGAGAAGCCCCAGGGAGGCAGCCCCTGCCTTGGTAGGTGACGCTCTGCTGTCGATGAGGAGCACGGGATTGGTGCTATAAATACAACAGTGCTATAAATTCACTGGAGAGGCTACTGACCGTTATGTGGAGCTGATGAAAGGATTGGGGAGAAGAGCAAGGCAGGGCTTTCATTGGGTGAAGGGAGGAGTGCTGGCTCTGTCTGTGAACCTGCAATCACGTAGCAACATGCTGATCAAGTGCAAGCCACTGAGATCCACCAGTTAATGCCAGCATGATTGATTAATTAATTAATGCTGTGGTTGCTGGGCAGAAAAAACTCAGCCCCCAGTGCAAACAGCACCCCGGCTCTGGGGACTCACAAGGAATAATGAACAGCAACTGCTGCTGCTCCCCCCTCCCAGCACCGGTACCAGAGTGATCGATGGCTTTGCCACAGGGAGAAACAATTCCTGTTTCCAAAGGTGCTTGTGTTTCTGTTTCTGTGTTTGCACAGTGTGCCCGTGCCCTCTGGAGCATGTTGGCGTCACTCCTGGTAGTGGGAAATGCTCATTATAAATGTAGGAGTTCTGGAGGATGCCTAACCAGGAGGAACTGAGTCCTCTAGGAAAAATAAGCTGTACTACGTTGGGACACCAAGTTTTAAAAGTGAAGTGATTTCGGCCTTCTCTGAATTGTTTCTTTTTATGAGTGTCCAAAAAAGTTCCCTTTTTTTTCACAAATAGGTAAGGCAGAGCTGAGCTTAGCAGCAAGTCCTGCTTCATAGCAAATCCAGGGACTGCTCCTACATTTGTGTTGTTGTAAAGGATGTCTGGGTCTCACAGACAACGAGATACATGAGATAATTCTCAAGCCTTGGGGTTTTTTCACTTTACTGCTCATCCATTGTGTTCATTTCTTGCTGTTAACTGTTTGTCACCAATTTCACAGGATTGCTTGCTTTGTCAGTAATTTCTGCAGTGTTTCAGTCATTCCATTTTGTCATTTTTATTTGCTGTCATGACTGCTGTTGTCAGAGGATGGTCATGCTGAAGTGCCATGAAGTAAGTGCCCACCATAAAGCATGGAATATTCTATACTGTACATTCTGCTTCTTTTGAACTCATTGTTATTGCATTTTAGTGACTTTGGTATTGACTTTGTCACAGAAGTGGTAACCATCCCAAATCCTGGAGCAGGGTATTGTCCCAAGATGAAATAAAAGCCTCATTCATCAGAGAAGTATTCAGAAAAATTTTTAATAACCTGAGCATGTAAGAGAAGATTCCTGAACTTAATAACATAAATAAGAAGTGTAATTTTTCAAATGTGCCCAAATTCTGCTGGATTTTTGGAGGTGGAGGGGCTGGGGAAGGACAACTACTGAGTTTTGCACACCTCTGTGAGGCTCAAAATAAAGCCCAACCAGTTTCCAGACTGTTGTGTTATTCACATGGAAACCCTGGAACAGACAGACTCCCACAGACCTCAGAATTGTTCTTTCCTCCAACTGCACAGCCTTACTCACAACAGACACCAACCAACTCCCAATTCTTCTCCCAAAATAACACTATTGTGAGGAGCTCTGTATCCTGCCAGTCAGCACGTCAGGATTGTTCTCCATCTTCCCCCAAAACAGACAATTATTGTCTTACTTTCTTACCATACAATTTTCCTTTGACAATCCAAAAAGGAAGCAAAAATATTAAGAGAGATAAAGGCAAAGTTTGGGGTTTGTGTGGTCTCATACATCTGGAAGAAGTTAATTTCTCTCAGTACCTCTGTATAGGAACTCCCTTGTTGCTTCTCTTGGTTGTTCAGATGTTTTTCTCTGATACAATGAAAGGACTGTGTCAGAACCACCAAGTCTTTTGGTTTGTGGCACTGGGAAACAACTCCATGAGCTGAGCATAATGATTTTTTGGGGGGTTTTCCATGGGACCTGCTCCACCAATGCCCCCTTTCACTGGTTTGTTTCTGATATTAACAGCAAAATTCAATCCTGCAAATATCATTTAAAATTTGAAAGCGTTTCTTGCCTACAAGCTGTGTTGATGGCTTTTATACTTGGAGGCATTGTGACATATAGGTTATATATTTTGATTTTAATATGAGGCAACATAATAGGCATTGCAATTAGTGCAGGCTCACAGCAGCAAATGTTTATAAATTACTACCATATGCTGATTCTAGTAGAGCAAATTTTATTTAAAATAATTATCAGATTTTTCACCTTTTTTTTTTTTAAATGAAATTTGGGAGTTGGCAGGTTTAATACGGATTTAATATGTTTAGGATAAGAGTTGATCAAATAAGGCATAAGAAATTGCTCTTATTAAAAATCTGGAAAAGCCATAACAGGACAAACCATGCCTGCTCTCTAGCTGGAATGTGCTTGCTCCTTATTGACCAGGATACCAATCTACCACACAATGCAAGACAGAGGATGATTTCAAGGCTGTGTCTGCATCACGGATTGTATTGAAGATGTCATAAATTATAATTTAGGATGCATAGGAGTAAACATAAATATCCTTGGGGTTTTTTTTTTGCTTGGATTACAGTTACAGCACAGCAGTCTCTCTAACATGCTGGAGTTGATGTGGCAGGCAAAAAAAAAAAAAAGGGGGTGGGGGGAAATAATCTTGGAATGAAAGCCTGGAAGTGCCACAGACTTGTCTGTGTTGCCAAGTGTGTAGGAGAACTAATAACCTCCTTGGAGAAAGGATGTTGCTGTAGGATTGAGCCTGTTCATGGTCATGAAATACTTTTGGATATTTAGAATAGCTGCACAAGTCTGTGGCTATAAACTGAGCTGGTATTGAAACCTGGATAATCAGCTCAAGTTAAAAAAAATTCTAACCACTCTTCCAGAGTTTTATATTAATATTCAGCAGCCCTGGCTTGAAAAAAAACAAGTTGCCCACAGTTCTGCTGCTGCTTCCATTGCTTTGATCCAGGCTAGCAGAAGGAAAGGACCCAAAGCCTGTGTGGCCCATGGGGCTCAGAAGATTGGGGAACACTGGCTGAGGAATACTCAAAATAAGAGCACACACTCTGCTTCTTGGGCTTTTACTTTAGTGGCTTAATATGCTTGATTTAAAGGAACAGTGGCATTGATTTCCTGAACAGGGATGGACAAGGAGTCTAGAAGAGGAAAAATATGGAAGAGAAGCAGCAAAACTGAGTTACAAAGCAGAAGGTGTGTCCTGAACCTGGAGCTGTCAGTCAGTTAATAAAAGTTCTCTTTCAACATCTAGTATAAAAGATGGATTTTCATCATTTGGTGACTGTGAATGCAAACCTGTAATCTCTAGTACTTGCAAGACAGAAATTTTAAGGGTGATTGCAGGTGAAGATCTGGGATTAGTTTCCACATTTCTACAGAGCTCATTCTGCTCTTCGTGCCCTCACTTCCCCAGCCTTTTACAAAGCAGGCTTTTTGTTGATTTAAAATTAGATCATGCTTTAGAAATGAGTGTGAGACTCCTCATGCCCAGGTAAGTAGGTAGAAATTCCTTGCTCCCCTTGATTAGCAGCATTTAGTCATTTCTTGATTTGTAAGAATGCTTAGCTCCAGCCTTAGAAGACAATGAGAGCCATTAAACTCAGAAAAATCACAGGCAACAGTCAAAACCTTGCCAAGGGTTTCCTTTCTTTGTCAAATTACAAAGCCAAAAGTGGCAGAAGGATTGTTCCTACTGGGGTTAAGAAAGTACCAATCTTCCAGAAAGATCCCCCTGTTCCATGGAACAACCTGTGGGAAATCAGCAGGATTGTTCCTGGGAATAAGCTGTGTGTTCTCCAAGAAGTTATTCTTGGTGCTTTACTAACAGCGTGGTGTCACAGCTTTATTTGAATGAGATTCCCCATGGCAGGAGAGTCCTTGGAATGCTGCAGTGGCAGTGCTGCAGTTCCCTGGTGTCTGGGAGGGTTCATGATGTGCCAAAGCCCACCAAAGGAGGTGATGCAGGTGTGTGGCTGTCAACACAGCCAAGCAGGAGATCCCTGCAGGAGGTCTCAGGTCAGGGCTGCTGGGGCTGCAGTGTGAGCCAAGAGGGATTAATAACTTGGATTTTATCGCTGCCTGTGTTTCTTCCTCTTGGTGATGAATTAACACTTCCCAAGGGGAGAAGGTTAGGGAAGGTGGTCAAGAAGTGCTGGCACCACCATCTTTTCATTTAAAATTGGAACCACTTTTCTAGGCAGGATGTGGGTGGCCAAACCCAAATCACTCCCTTTCCATGGGCCTTCTCATTTGGATGGCACTGGAGAGGGGACCCAGAGAAGCAGGATAACCCCACATGCCACATCCCCCTTGCCAGCAGCCCCAGTGCTCTGCTGGAAGAAGCAAAGCCACCATGAGCAAAGCCACCCAGGGCAGAGGGGCGTGAGAAGGTCTCCCATCATACAGCAGATCTAGTGGGGAGGGCCATACCTTAAAAAGAACAGAGGTGGGGTTTGCCCCCTGCTGTGTGGGTCGTTTTTGGTATTCCACTTGGTGGCAATTAACACAAAACCTTTAAGCAGTGACTTAGGAAGAGATCACAGTTTCTTCCACACCAGCACTTCAGCTTTGGGGGCTCCACAACCCTGGTCTTCCTGTGGCTCCATAAGATCTTTTGTGCACAGCAGTGAACCTGGAGGGTTAATGGGAGCATTTGGATGTGACATCGTGCGCCAAAGTCACCTTCAGCTCTGCCCAGGAAGGACAGGTCATGCCTGGGAGCAGTCTGGCCGTCAGAAACAGAGAGCTTCAGTCGGGGGCTGGGCTGGAAATCTCACTGCAGCATCAGCCAGACCATCCTCTGCAGTCCTTGGCATTGCTTCGAGGATAAATAAACCCTTCCTTTGGTCTGCAAGTGTTTTCAGTTAGTTGTCTGAAGGTTTTTTCCTCAGTTGGCGGGATAATTTTGAAGTGAAAAACTCTGGAGCTCAAGGCACTCAGGAGTTCTGTGGCACATCCTGGAGTGCACACACTGACTCCAGACTCTTCTCATGGGAGTGAGGGCTGTGGGGTTAAATATTTTATAAAATGAACAGAGTCAAACCTTTCAAATTTGCTTCTGTAGCTACGAGGCAAAAACAGAGCTGCCTGCTCCTTCGCCACCCTGTCAGCCTGGGCAGCAGAGTGCTTGGTTTGTCATCTGAAATTTGTTTTCTTTCGGCAAAACTTGATGGCAACTACATCACCCCTGGGCATGCACAGCAACAAGGAGTTTGTCCCCTGGATTTTGCAGTGAAGCTGCCAAAGTAGAACTTCTGTGTGGAAGAAAATGGTCACAAAGTCTTTTAGGAACCTTAGAAGGACAGTTTTGTGTTTAAAGCATGAAAAGTCCAGCTGAACAGAAAGGGAAGAGGAGCTCATGGGCGATGTTCAGTGAACAACTGGGACGATAAACATATCCTAAAACACAAACATACTGTGAAGTTCATAAGTGGACGCCCAAAGATCTAAAATCCAATGCTTCTGAAACTTCCTACAACTGTTATATGTAAGACCAGTGGGTTAAAGCTGAACTGGAGGATCCCAACCCTCCATATGACAAAAGGAAGATCAATTCCTGATCACACTTCAAGGGGGAACACAAAGTACTCCTGTGCTTGACCCACTTGATGTTTCTCATTTACCCAGGAGTTCATTTGGTGTGGCCTTAAAAAGGAAGAACGTGCTCTGGGAGGTGTTTTCCTGAACTGCTCTTGAGCAGAGGTTTTGTTTTTAACTCTGACTTACCATTGCTGGTCATTTCTGGGGAAGATTTAATGATACCATTTTTTATACTTTTAACCTCACATGACTGGTTAAAAAATTGAATTACTTGGGCATTCCCATACTAAGCCTTGCAGCTGCCAGATCTGACTGTGCCTGTCTGTTTGCATTGCAGGAGCATGGAGGTCATGAGCACTGTCTCAGGTACACGGAGTACAACCATCACCTTCACCGTCCGCCCCGGCGCCAGCCAGCCAATCACACTGCAGAGCAGGGCCCCAGACTATGACAGCAGGACCTCAGGAGCCAGGCATGCTCCAAGCCCTGTGGTTTCACCAACAGAGATCAATAAAGACATCCTTCCTGCTCCTCTGACTGCTTCTGCTTCAGCTTCATCTCCTTCTCCAACTCTGTCCGATGTATTTAGCCTCCCCAGCCAGCCCCCTTCTGGGGACCTCTTTGGCTTGACCACAGGGCGCAGCAGGTCTCCTTCTCCCTCAATATTACAACAGCCAATCTCAAATAAGCCTTTTACAACTAAGCCTGTCCACCTGTGGACTAAACCAGATGTGGCAGATTGGTTGGAAAGTCTAAACTTAGGTGAACATAAAGAAACGTTTATGGACAATGAAATAGATGGCACACATTTACCAAATCTACAGAAGGAAGATCTGATAGACCTTGGAGTGACTAGAGTTGGGCACAGAATGAACATAGAAAGAGCTTTGAAGCAGCTGCTGGACAGATAAGAATAGCTATTTTGCCTCACAACTTTCTGTTGATAACTAGAGATGGGCTGGTACTGACATACCCCAAATGCCTTGTCTGCCTGTGAGAGCCAGTAAAATTGGGAGGTGGGGAGGGGGAACCAGTCGAATTCCTGGTACTCAGACGGTGCAGACTGTATGCCACATGCCCAAACACAAACCTAAAGATGCTAAAGAAGTGGGGCCATTTTATTTCAAAGTTGTGGGGAGATATGAGAGAGAGACAATTATTAACTTCAAAAGCACTGTCTCTTGGTGCCCTTTCGTGGGATCGTCACATTTTCTTCCATTTACAATTGCTTTTCTTTCCATTTAAAATTGCAAACATTTCAGGGCTTTTTTATTAGGAAAAAAATATTGAATTTTATTTTATTCTATTCTTGACATTCAGTCTCCAAATGGGCTTCCATCCCCAACCCTTGGCTTGTTTTAAGAGGACAGGTCACTTCACTCCGTCCAAACCCAGTTTTATTAGTAGTAGCAGAGGCACGACACTGAGATGGCTCCTGGAGTTCACATTGCTCTTTTTAACTGGTTTAGCTCTCTGATTTTGTTGGCAGTGAAGCTGGTTGTTCTGCTGGCACGCGTTTCAAGGTAACCTTGCTCTGTTTTACCTGGTATTTCTTTATTTCTGCAGTTGTATTTAGCGCTCTTCCAAGGTGGCAGAACAAGTTCAATACACGCTCCATTGGCTTGACCTGTAAGACGATGCAGATGTGGCATAAAAACCCAAGGAGGGATGCACACTTAGAGGTACAACAAAATGAAGCTTAGTTTGAACCTGAGACCCCCCAGTTTTCAACCAGCTGAACCACTGCTGAGTCGCAATGTGAACTCCACAAACCTGAAAAAATCTGGGGTCATGTGCAGAGACACTTTTGGACTTGGCCAGTGAGACACTGCAAAGTGCTGAAACCTGAGAGGTTCTGTTGGATTCAGCGCTTAGTTAGTTTGAACATCAGGCCAAGAAGAAAGGAAACGACACATGGATGTTCCCATTGAAGTCAGCGGGAAGGGTGCCAGGATTTTGAGAGAGGGATTTCAGCCTGTTAGGGATGGAAATGTTTCAGCTTGTTTAAAAAGAAAAAAAAGGCAAAAAGGCAATTCCAAGGTGGCAAGAGCTGTAGTGTCTCAGGGTGTGTGTGTGTTCCAAGGGCCCAGGAGGATGGGGAGGGCTCCAGGGTCTCAGCTGATCACTCTGAACAGGTCTTGGCTGGGTGCTGGGGAAGCTGGGTGCTGCCCACTGTTCCCTTGGCACAGAGGGGTGTTCCCCCCTGCCAGGACAGGGCTGGGTGCTGGGGCAGGGGGAGCTGCCCAGGAGACTTCTGTCAAACACCCGCATTTGGTTCACACCACTTTTTTGGGAAAGTTTTTTCCTCTCTTCTTTTTTTTCTCTTGAATTTCCAAGTTAGAAATTCTCTCTCTGCATGTTTGAACTCCCCTTTGTAATTAACACCTCTGAATACCTGTGAGTTTTGTGGGTCTTTCTGGACAGAACATTCAAGGTGGGTAAATTGGGTGCGGATGGCTGAACTGCTTACCTACCATATTTTCAGGTTCTCTTACATTTTGCAAGGCACCTGAACTTTCTTTCCTTTCTGTGGTCCTCGATATGGTCCAGCCTATCTCTAATTTTTTTATTGTGATTATTTTTTGCTCACAAAAAAGTGTCTAATTAGGTCTGCAACAGCCCTAGTATGAGTACATAAAGTTTAGCATTTTAAATATCTTTCTTTACTGCAAGTTTAAATAGTTGTACAGATAGTTTATAAGCACAATATTTTAAGAAAATAAGTGGCTGGTCTACTGGGCAGCCTTTGTGCCACTTCAGTGCTAGGAAGTTAAAAACAAAAAAAAAGAAAAAAACTTTTTGTGGTTTACTACTATTTCTGTGGAATAATTATAAAGTCTTGACCTTTTTAAAATCAACCTCATTTGGATGCATCTGAACCAGCAGAGCTGTGTTATATTTTCTATCTTTGCTAGAACTTCTACAGAGGAGGATGAATATTTCTTCAAAAGTGATTATAGTTACCAACGCATTGGATACTCACAAAAAGCAACTTATTTAGCCTCCTGCCCCCTTTATGGAACAGCACATCTTTTGACTTACCATCTGTATTTGTATTGAAAGTTCCGAGGGACCTTGTAATGAAAACAAATGAAGTCCTGAGGCATTTTCCTTCCAAGAGTACTGAATTTTTCCATGGGTGGTGTAGGAAGTGGCAGTTCCACTCAGAAGGTCGATGCAGGCAATTTGAGGCCATCACACACTATGAGAGGTGAGAAGATGGTGACTTAGCCATCGTTGTCTTCCATTGGGTGACGTGACAGAATTCAGTAAATAAACCACTAATGCCATGCTCTTCTTTTTTCTTTTTTTTTTTAATTGTTTTATTTTGGTTGTTGTTTCTTTGAGTACAGTTGCTATTACCTCTATAACATGTGCCAGAATTAGAGAATAAGGGTAGTAAAAGAAAACGTAGAAGTTGACTTTGAAGCTGCTTTTGAATCACAACCTTCTCGTTGAGTTTCTGTTGAACAAGTGCTGCCACACCCTTTAAATTCCAGCTGGCATCACCCCTTTTTGCACAGGTGTGTGTCTTGCTGCGCATCTTTTCAGGTACTCAGAGAGTAGGTGCAGTGCAAGAAGTAGGAAAGAGGCTGAAGACAATACAGAGCCAACAAAATAGTGATTTTTTTACTTTGTGTCTTACAAAAGAAAGATGAGGAGAGCAGAGAGGGGGGAGCAGAGGACATCCATTCCTTTCATGCTACTCTGATAGTGAAAACCAAGTCGCTATAGAGATCTCTGAATTATGATATTCTGGGTTTTAGGATCAACTTTTGTTTATATACTGTAATTTAAAGAAATTGCATTTACATGCCTAGTTTCTGTAATATTTGTGTATACAGTACCAAAACCTTACGAGATGTAAATTGTGTATAACTGCACAGGCTCCTTGCCCGAGGTGTCTGAGAACATTTTAAGTTGAAATCATATATTATAAAATGACTAGATGTGACTGTTGATTTACAGAATTTACATATCACAAAGAAGTTAATTATTTGTGGTACTTAAGTTAATAAAAAAATAGTGATTTTTTTTTTCTTCCTCTAAGTTCTTAAAAAGCATTACCCAGTTGATCTGGCGATGATTATGTGTATGAGCCACAAATATTGATAATTTTTCCATTACATTTTTTCTTTTCTTTTCTAGATATTACTCTGTTTCTCGCTATAGTTTGTGTAACAACTTGTGTTCACGTTATCTATGTTGCTGTAATTTTTGTGCTTTAATTCCTCTTATTTCGACTGATTAAAAAAAATCAAGCTCCTGTAACTTGCACTTTTCCCCCGATCCTTAATACTCTTGTATGGCAACCAAAATTACTGTAAGAAATAAATATAATATTGCACTAAGGTTGTGGTTCTGATTGCAAACAGAGAACACTGTCTTGATTTTTATTAAAACAAAACAAAAAGTTGCCAAAAAGATTTGCAATTTGTTATTGAAAACGCATAAAATGCTTTAACAAAATGTAGGTGGAATGAAGGGAAAAAAATTGATTTATTGTTGGGAAAAAGCATTTCCTGTTTATTTCTCTTTTTTTCAGTTAAAGCATTTTTTATGCCGAATGTTCATTTACTGAATTTCAGGTTCCTGATTGAAGTTGGAAAAGTAAAAAAAAAAATTTTAGGAAGAGGTAGAAAACTTCCTATCTTTTTGCCTTAAGGTGGCTTTGGAATAACCATGGAATGTTTTTTTTTTCCTGAGAGTGGGGAGGGATGAACTCAGTGCTGCTGGTGCTGCAAGGCACTCGTTTCTGAGGCTGTTCTGCCTTTAAAAAGGCACTGAAAATGGGATTTTTTGGGGGGAGAGGCTGGAAATTTTGTAGGGCAGAGCAGCTTTGAGAGGAGGGAAGGGAACAGTGCTCCTTGTCCGACTTTGTGCATCTTGTGACTTAAAAACTGTACCAGTTTGTACTGTGAATAAACAAGGCTTCAAATGGAAACAAACAAAAAAAAATACAAGCAAACAGTTCACATCTTCTTTTGGCTTGAGTTAAAACTTTGTTTTTCTCTCTGGAAATGGTGATGCAATGAAGAATATTTTTTATTTTTATTTTCTAAGATATTGGAATAAATGCCTAGAACTGTTGCCATTTGGTTTCATATGTTCCTTAACTACTATTCTCTTCTCAGATGTCATTCTAGTTCATCCTTTATTTCTCTCATGATTCTCCAACAACAATTACTTGGCAGCTTTGTTTTGTTAAAAAAACACAGAAGAAAAACAGCCTGTTTGGTTTTGGGGTTTCTTTTATTTACTCCTTTCAGGTATTGTGACAGTCCAGTGCTAAACATCTCAATAAAGTCAGGTATTGACAGTGCAAAACGAAGAATGCTTTGCAACTGTCTCTGCCTGTTGGCCAAAGAAATGAGAAGAGCTGATCATTGTCGTGTGTGTTGTATCAGTGTGTTATGTTCTAGTTTTTTTTCTTTGGTTTCTGTATTTTCCTGCATTTTTATGTATTTTTCTGCAGTTTGTGAGCTGTCATTCCTTTTGTCACTTGAGGGACCATCCAGATTGTAACAATACTTTGGAATATGTGGGGGGTTTAATACAAAAAATATTGTATGTGCCTTATAATTTTCAACCTGGATCAGCTACACACACAGTCACACACACACGCACACACACACACACACACACACTCACACACACACACGCACACACACTCTCGCGCGCACACACACACTCGCGCGCGCACACACACATTCACACACACTCACACACGCTTACACACTCACACACACACACTCACACCCACACACACGCACACTCACACACGCACGCACACACGCGCACACATGCACACACACACGCACACACTCACACACACATGCACACATGTACTCACACACACACACTCACACCCACACACACGCACACTCACACACGCACGCACACACGCGCACACATGCACACACACACTCACGCACTCACACACACTCACACACACGCACACACTCACGCACGCACACATGCACACACACGCACACACACTCACACTCACACGCACACACACATGCACACTCACACACACATGCACACATATACTCACACACACTCACACGCACACTCACACACGCACGCACACACGCGCACACATGCACACACACGCACACACACTCACACTCACACGCACACACACATGCACACTCACACACACATGCACACATATACTCACACACACTCACACGCACACTCACACACGCACGCACACACGCGCACACATGCACACACACGCACACACACTCACACTCACACGCACACACACATGCACACAGACAAGCGCTTTATCTTTAAGGTGTTTTAGCACCTGACAAACAGAGAAACCGAAATGATTTAGACATTTGTTGGCATGATGAGCCTGATTTCAAGCCTTCCATTCAAACCAAGTCAAGGGGTGTGGGGGAAAGCGAAATAAGACTGTTATTTTGGGGGTTTGCTGCCATAAATATTGGGTCACTGGTGTAGTTGACATGTACAGATGATAATAAATAAACCAAGTGGACTTCATGCTGTTAAGTCTGCAACCAGCTGACATCTAGTGGAGTCTGATGGACATTGCCTCAGACCAACAGAAGATCTTTTACAATATTTCTTTCTATTCAACAACTGCCATTCTTTCTACGAGAAACCATTTTAGAAGATTTTGTAGTATTATTATTATTATTTAAGTTGGCCTGGATATTTAAGTCACAAAAAAGCTGACTGTGTCATTACAGGAATTACACATGAATGAGAAGTCTTTCAAGAACTGTGAATGTGTTTCTAGTCTTTACATGCTCATGTTTTCTCAATTTTGTGTTGTCAATGCGAGCATCTCCATGTGATCCTTCACCTGCATCCAGCAGGTTTTCTAAAGAGATTACAGTTTTTGTCTCCAGGGCTGTAAATCTCGGAGGTTTTGGGCCAATTCCTGCCCTTGCAGCCTGATGAACAGCAGCTCGTTCAGCTTCAATCTGCAGGAAAGAGTGAGATTTTTAGGTCAGGGAAGCAGTTCAGAGCCCCAGGAGGGTGATTTCCCAGATGTACCTGCAGAGTTTGGTTTCTACAGGAAAATGTCCATTTTCTCCTCAGCCCTGACGCCACCAGGAGTGTGTGTGTGAGAGTTCTTGTGTGCTTTACATGTAAAAGTTCTTGGGCAGCATTAGAAATCACTGTACCAACAGGACACCAGTGTTGCATGTGCTTGGAAATGTATTGGAATCGATGTGTACCTGTTTGCTCTGGAAATCTGAAGAGAATACAAAATACACAAATGTCAAACTCTAGTTCACGTTTTAATGGGTTATTTTCCACTCATGCTTCCCCATTATCTAATGGTCTCTAATCTCTGAGCTTCTCTAAAAGCAATTTAAAGCTTGTAACTTCTAGGAAAAAAAAAACCACCTAAAAACCTTGGAATAGTTGGAGCTGAGGTTTGGGAAGAGGAGCTCAGCCTTCTGAAACCTTGAATTCCTTGGTCTGAAGGACATTCCTCTTCAAGAGCAAATCCCCGATGGAAAGAATTAACTCAATTATCCCTCCTGAGGTTTGGGAATGGCTCTCTCCACGCATCCTGCCCCTAGAAAATGTCATTCCTTTGGTTTTGACCTTGTTGGTGCAGCTTGAGGGCTCTTTGGTTCTAAACTCAGACCTACAGCGGGAAGGGCAAGGTGAGAGCTCCAAGTTTCTCAGACAGAAAGGGGCTGAGACAGAATTCACTGATCATTTGCTTATTTTGGGGGGATATAGTTATTACCTACAATTTCCTCGTCACATATAGTGTTGAAAAATGAACAAAAATTGCTTTCTTTTCATCTGGACATCGTCAAATTGGAGCTTTGTGCCTGTGCAAAAAAAATACTACTGTGTTTAGAATTCCTTTTTTCCTTCAAGCCGTGCTGCATCCCCTATTCTCCATTTGCTCTGTCTCAGCAGTTTGCCTTCTTTACAGAGCAGTGGAGGTTAATTTTAGTGTGTGAACCAATCTGGGGGTCTGGTTCCCTCACCTACAATGCTTTGAGTGCCCCAGGCACAGAGGATATGTTGCACATTTCCCCTGGGGCCATTTGAAATCTCTAATAATGCTGATTTTCTGCATTGCAGACAAGACCTGAAACCAGGGTAGGTGACTTCCAGAAGCCATTTAGCAATTTTTAAGGAAGATTTTTTTTCCTTCAGGGACCAATTGCTGCCCTCTCTGTGCATTCAAAGCAGACCATTGACACACTTGGCCTTTTAGTGTGGCAATTCTTCACAGTGGCCTCACTCAAAGGTGTGTTCTGGTCCCACCTGGGTGTGACCTACAAAGATAAATCCAGAAGAAAGGGGCTGTGGTGTGGTGTCCTACAGGGAATAGTGTGGGAGTTCCCAATCCCAGGGGCTGGAAGTTCATAAATCCAGAAGAAAGCCTGTGTGTATATATATATATTAAGTTATTTGTTGTGGTACTAAATTCTTCCCTGTGAGGGTGGGCAGGCCCTGGCACAGGTGCCCAGAGGAGCTGTGGCTGCCCCATCCCTGGGAGTGTCCAAGGCCAGGATGGACAGGGCTTGGAAAAATCTGGGGTAGTGCAAGGTATCCCTGCCCAGGGCAAGAGGTGGCATGAGATGAACTTTAACATCCCTTCCCACCCAAACCATCCCAGGATTTTCTGATTCTATGATATATTTTACATTGAAAAATAATAATCAGATTAATACTGAAGCACTGGATGAAGCACTGGGGCAGGGAAACAAAAGCCTAAGACATGCATCTAAGAGATCCAAACCTGGCTGCAGTGTTCATTTGGGGGAAGAGGGGCAACGGTTTAGTCAGGAAAGATAAAATCCTGCCCCCTCTGCACAAGCAGTGCTTAAAATAGGTGTAATAAAATAGCTCAAATAAAATAATGAGCTGGTGACACAAGACTGAGCAACTGGCCCTGATGTTCCTGTTGACAAGTGCCATTTACTGCTCACCTTCAAGTTCTGCTTGTTTTCCTGGCTTGTTTTGCTCTTTAATTGATTGATTGATTGATTGATTGATTGATAAATGAATGAATGAATAAATGAATGCATGAATGAATACATAAATGAATGAATGAATGAATAAATGAGGGAATAGATAGATAGATAGATAGATAGATAGATAGATAGATAGATAGATAGATATAGATAGATAGATAGATAGATAGATAGATAGATATAGATAGATATCGATAGAGATAGAGATAGATAGAGATAGATAGATAGATATAGATAGATAGATAGATAGATAGATAGATATAGATAGATAGATAGATAGATAGATAGATAGATAGATAGATAGATAGATAGATAGAGATAGAGATATGTCAGCATCAATCCCTCCCCACTGTAGCTGGAAGGTTTTATGTGTATGACATCACAGGTGACATCATCTCATAGATCTCCATGAAAAATTAAAGCCAAAAAGGCAAACACCAGATTTTGTAGTACTTCAAGCAAAGAGGACAAATGAGAGTTATTCTTGACCAGAACATAAATTATGACAGCCAAAGGCACCTGACCCCCATTCAGAGGTGTTTCATCTTCCTCTCTAATCTCATGAGCTGGTTTTCACTTGCTCATGTGGCTCAGCCACAGCCTGAAGATCCAGGAGATGGGATGGTTCCCAGCTCTCCTTTGGAAAGAGCTGAAAGTCTCAATCCTTTCTTCACACTATTTAAAGGCAAATACTAGGATGGGGGGTTTAGTTCGGCTTGGAAGGCAACATACAGCAGTTTCTGTAGAGCCTGAAAGAGTCAGCAAAACACNGATAGATAAAGTTGCATTGATGTCAGCATCAATCCCTCCCCACTGTAGCTGGAAGGTTTTATGTGTATGACATCACAGGTGACATCATCTCATAGATCTCCATGAAAAATTAAAGCCAAAAAGGCAAACACCAGATTTTGTAGTACTTCAAGCAAAGAGGACAAATGAGAGTTATTCTTGACCAGAACATAAATTATGACAGCCAAAGGCACCTGACCCCCATTCAGAGGTGTTTCATCTTCCTCTCTAATCTCATGAGCTGGTTTTCACTTGCTCATGTGGCTCAGCCACAGCCTGAAGATCCAGGAGATGGGATGGTTCCCAGCTCTCCTTTGGAAAGAGCTGAAAGTCTCAATCCTTTCTTCACACTATTTAAAGGCAAATACTAGGATGGGGGGTTTAGTTCGGCTTGGAAGGCAACATACAGCAGTTTCTGTAGAGCCTGAAAGAGTCAGCAAAACACATCATTTTCCTTTTAACCATTAAATAACAGATGGAAGAAACATCCTAACCAGAGGATGCTCCATCAAGGGCAAAAACCCCGTGTGGGTAACTCCAGCAGCAAATCCTACCAGGAATGGCTTGAAAGGCAAACCCAGTATTGGAAACAAGGAGAAATCAGTGGGGGATTCACTGGCCCCTAAAGGGTGACAGAGCCACCTGTTAATAAGGACAATGTCACTGTCCAGGTGAACTGGGCCAGTATTTGCTCATTTACAGTATTGAAAACACAAGTTCTATCTCACTGTCTGAGTCTCCTGGGTTAATTTTAAGAGTCCATTTTATCCCTGAACTGTAAATGGAGGCTCAGAGAAAAGCCGGAATGAGTCTGATTTATTTTTGGGAGGGGTTGTTTGTGGGTTTTTAAGTCTAAGATCTTAAAATATTGATTATTTGGGGTTGTGCCACTGCCTTACGCAGAGCTAAGAGGCAAAGCTGCCCACTCAGTGGTCCTGGTGCCTCTCAGAGAAGCTGTGCTGATAATTTGGATTGGTCAAACTGGTAGGACTTGGCAAGGTGTGAGGCAAGGTTGGTTGTTCAGCTTCATTATTTCACTGTTCTTTCTTTCTTTCTTTCTTTCTTTCTTTCTTTCTTTCTTTCTTTCTTTCTTTCTTTCTTTCTCTTTCTCTCTTTCTCTCTTTCTTTCATTTTTTTAAATTTTTTTTACTCAGGGCTTCTTTCTCCTGACTAATCTCTTGTTCTTCCTGGATATATGATATCCCTGATTTTCCTTCCTAATCTCCAACCTAAGCCCACCCTCTGCATATTTGTAGTGTCGTATCCACCTAACAAATTCAGAAACAGATGTTAGAACAATATCTGTGGTAATAGGGCTAATAAAGGGCAGGATTTAATCAACAGCTTCTAATGTGTTTAGACTCCTTCAGTATAAATACAATTTTTGTCATGATATGGATACTTAGAACTTCAGTGTAAAGATTTGTTTGTAGTTCTCAGCTAGAAAAGCCAAAGGCCAAAACTAACTTGGAGGCTTTACAGAAGGCAAAGGTTATTCAAGCACAAATTAACAGCAATGCCATTTTAAAGTTAGTAGAATGAGCTCACAAATTTCAGATTGCAATGAAAACAACACCCAATATTCAGCAGAGAGATGCTGTTATCAACTTGCAGCACTCCCAGGCTGTATTTGGGGGTATTGCTACAATACCAAGGATTGTGATTGCCTTTATTTTCATCAGTGCTTTGTTGACCACATTAACACTGTTGTGCAAACACAAGGGAACAGAGCAATGAGAGGCTCAGGATTTTATTTCTTTTGTAGCTGGCATATAGATGAATTCAGGGTGAGATGATACACGTAGTGGTTTGTATTCTACCAGAAAGCCTGAGTCTATATTAAGAGTGTCTTTTTGCTTTGCTGACCTGCCTGAAGTTTGGTTTGTCACATGCTCTGCTTTCAAAGAAAGGCCAGTAATTACTGGGAGTGATAATTACTGCACTGTGTAGGCAAGAAAGCAAATGATGTCATTTCTCTGAAGCTTCTGCAGGCCTTGCAAAGCTTTCAAAGGAAAATCCAATTAAATGAGACCCTCAGCCATGGCCCAGCTCCTGACTTGCCATTAGCCTGATGTTTACTCTTCACTTAGGGGCTTCTCTTGCTGTCTAGAGAATTAATGAACCTTGTTTAGCTTTTCATTTTCACCCTCTCTGACATTGTGCATTTTTTGCTATGCTGCCTGAAACTTCTAAAAACCAAAACCTGGAGTTTGAAAGTGAAAAGGCTGAGCTGGGAAGTGATGTGAGCCCAGCTCTCTGAGGAGCATCACCTTGATTTTAGGGTGGGAGTTCTGGGAGAAGTTGAGGTCAGGCAGAATGGGTTTGGATAATGGAAATAGCTGATTTTTTGTTTTTACTTTTTTGCTACATAAAAGTAACTGTTTCATCGATTTTGCCTGAGTCCACACATCAAACTCTGGGTTTGTGGCAAACTGTATTAGGCCCCCAGGCACCTGTTTTTGGGGTTCCCTTGCTGGGCGTGAGGCAGCTGAAGACGCATTGCCCCTTTTCGGGTCCCAACTCCTGGGACAAATGTGTCAAGCCAAGCTATTTTGATCAATTCAAATTCCCTTTTTGGAAGCTCTCCAAGACACTACTCTGCACACTTAGCATTGCATGGCTGAGATTGATTTTTGCTCTTTTCCTCTTCCCCTGGACTAATATATCAAGTTCTCCTTTGCCAAGGAACTTCAGAGCAGCTTCTGTAAATCAAAGTAGGAACAGGCTCAACGTGAGGAGAATTTGAAGAAGCTGCTTTCAGATTTAGTACAAGTTAAACACCACATCCTCAGCATCCTGTTGATACTGTTGTACTTTGAAGGCTGAAGTGTCTCAGGAAATCACAGGTGGCTTTAAGTTTGCATTTGCAAAAGCTCTCACCTAAAAGTAGGGGCTTCAGATAAATACCCTTGGTAACCTGATGGAAAAGGCACTGAAAAACTAGAATATGCTGAGATTGAACATGAAAGTCAACTGTCATAGGGAAAAAAAATGCAGAGGGATGCAGAGCACATGCAAGGTGAAAAGGTGCTGGTGTGCATTTTAGCTAAGCCAAACCACCCCTTCAGAGGGTATTTATTTCCTCTGCTTCACTTGCTCATTTATCCTGCCTCTGCTCTTCTTCATTGGTTAAAAGTCAAAAATCCAGATAGGTTGATTCCTGCTGTTGAAAATCCACTCAAATTAAAAAATCAACAGCCACCAGCAATTTGGGGCAATCAAGGGTATCTCATGGCTGAGAATTTATCCATCTCCCGTGTAATATCTTTTCAAACCATGTTTGTTGTTGGTACTAATTATTACAGAAAGAGGCAAATTAAATATTATATTTATACAAAAATACTGCATTGAATTCCTGCTATGATTTTCCACTGAGTGCTTAGTTCTAATTCAGAAGAATGATGCTTAGAAGTGTAAAACCATCGATTAGACAGTGAATAAAATCGGTGATGCTGCCGCCTCCTGTCAGCTGAACCTCAGCCCCAGCAGGACTGCATTAAGCAGCAACACCATAAATTCAAGGTGCCAGGAAAGCCAATGGCTCATCCCAAGTCAGACAAGGGATCAGTGGGAGGTTCATTAACAGAAATAAATGGGAGTTTGCTTGCTGCTTGCATTGGTTATCCAGGCTGCTGGCAAGTGCTGAGTGTTTGGGGTGCTTTCCTTCCAGCAGCAAAGTGTTATGGATCACTTTATCGCTGCTGTTAAATTGGAGGGATCCTAAAACTTCCAGACTTGGCTACTAGTGGCAGCACTCCTAATTCTGCTAGCTAAAGATGTTTGACAAGATAGCAACTCCATCTGGACAGAACACCTCACCATGCTGTGAGATTAGAGATGAAGCTTTCTCCATTAGCTGAGGCAATCCATGAATAAGCTCCTAGAACTCAGTATCTTAATATTGCTGATAGTGTCATCACCTAATTTGTCCTTCCAGTAACTCAGTTCCTCCTCATTTCTCTCCCCAACAAAGGGCTGCAGTTTTTCTCTCATGAAAGAGTTTATGAAGTTTACACACAGTGAATTCACTTTAAGGTTTCCCCTCCTTGCTGGAAGCTCATTTCTTGTCATGCAGGTGCCTTTCAGTGGCTCTGGCACTGCCCTAGCCCTGTCCTGGCACCAGGCTGTGCCCAGGGAGGGCTCAGTGGCTGCTGTCTTGCCCCAGATCTGCCTTGAGCAGCACCAAGCTTGAACAACACCCCCCTCCAGCCCTCTAGTGCAAAACCTGCACTTTGTCTTCTCAAATTGTGTGGGGTTTGAGTTATCTGTTCTCAGTCTGTAGTCTGGGACTTGTGGCAGTCAGGCCTGAAACCTTGGGTTTCCTGTTAATTAGTAGCATTATTGAATGATTAGAAAAGGGCTGTTGGGCTCTCCTTTTGTAGCATTTTCCAGCAGTGCATCCAGCACCAGATTCTCAGAGAAGTTGGGGATTAGAAACTGTAAATTATGGAGAGCAAGGCAGGACACCTTTCTGCAGCCAAGGCTTGAAGGACTGAAGCTTTGGGAAGCAATTAGCCTGTCATGAACCAAAGCAGAACAGCCTTAAAGTGATGGAAAAGTTTCTTTGTAACTGATGGCCACGTTTTCTCCATGTTCTGCTGCCACCAGTACTCCCAAAACCAGGACAACTCTTCTCACCAACCCCACAGCTCACTGGAATTTACAGCAGAATTAACAGCCACATAAAACAAAACTGAGCTCGATGCTAAGATGTTTGGAAAGAAAACAAATTACAAAAAAAAAATCATCTCTCCTTTAAGTTTATCCAAGGTCTCATTTTGAGCTAAATATTTCCACATGGGAGAAGTACCAAAGGACAAAGGGAATTATGAGACAGGCAGCAGCAACCTGGAAGGATGAAGGTGCCCTCACCAGAGAAAATACAATTCCTTGGAGCAAAACCAGTCCCAGGTAAGCTCGCAACAAGGTGAACTGTCTGTAACAGACTTACAAAGAGATTTAAAAACACACAAAATATTCCATGCCAGTGGTTCAAAAAGTTTATTGATTATTTAATTTACAAAAATCATATCTCTATGAGGTGTTCTATGCAAAATTGGATAAAATAAACTGCATATAAACCCCAACCCTAGTAATGCAAATACAGCACAGAAATGAAACCATGGAAAGGAGGGGGGGAAATAGTGATAATGAGACATTTATGACATTCATCAAGGATTGTCCCAACTATCCAAGAATTTGTTCAACATGATATTTTCTTCCTCAATACATTAGACATGTTACCATTTTTATACTGGTCTTCTATATTCCATTGGTCCAAATGTACAGTTAATAAAAATTCTTTGCATTCCTTCTTAACTGCTACACCAGTTTTGCCCTTTTCATTTGGATCAGAAGGTGGGAACAGACAGTACATACATTGAACATGTGCACTATTGGATGCAGCTTGCTATCTTTGGTAGGGACCCTAAATCTGCAGTGGGCAGCTTTCTAGAATGACAAGAAATTAGGTTTGGCAAAAAAAAAATACGAGTTTAATTTTGTTGTTTAGTAGAACATTACTGGCAGTTGCTGTTGAACATACAAAAAGTACAGTTGTCTCTTGTATGGTTTGAAAGGGAGATTGTTTATATGGGTTTTGGATCTAACCACTGTGTTTGCATCTCGCTGAGTGACTTAACACTTGGGTAGGAATTTTTCCCAGTTTTTCTGGGAAAGAGGAGGGTGAAGCAAAAGAAAAAAGTAAAGAAATGTCGGACAATCAGTGCTAAAGAGTTTGCAGCCCTCCTCTGGGATAACATAATCAGGAAGAGCAGGACCAACACAAAATAATTGATAAAGAGAAAAAAAAAACCAATGCAAGACCCAAGGAACTTCACTTGAAGAGAAGGAAGAAGTACCAGACTTTCCTTCATAACATTAATATTCCATAGATACTGGACAGTATTTGATTAACTGCCACTAGCTGTAGCTTTCAAACATTCTCTCTGTTTTTTCAAGCACTATCTGGAAAAGAAGAGACAAAAAAATTATGCACCTCCCCACTCCCTCTAAGTGGAAATGCAAACAACCTGCAAAAAACCAGGATTTTCTTTGCTGAAATCACTTAGTGGAAGACTAATTAGACTTAAACACTGAAGTAAATCTGCTCACTTATGAGTAAAACATGCAATATTACAACAGACAGCCAACTAACTGTCCTCAAAAAGGCTTTTTTTTGCTAATTTGGCAGAGAAGAAACTTTCCCAAATGCATGAAAATAATCTGAAGGAGCCTTAGTGACAAACCCTATGAATTACAATATATTAGCGATCCTCTGTGGCGTAAACACCTTAAAAAGCATCAGCAGAGTTATTACATATAAAAGCAATATGTATACACGCCCCCACCCCTTCCATCCTCAGAAAAAAGCATCATGGTCTGTAGTGTATGGAGTCAGGGGATGGGGAATTAAGGCATGACGAGGGGCTGGGGGTCCTCACTGCCTGAGCTCCACGTAGTTGGCGGGGAAGAGCCCGTAGCGGCCCTTGCAGACGCCTCTCCACCAGCCATCGTCGATCATCTCGATGTTGGTGATGATGTCGTCGGGGTCGAAGGAGATCTCGTCATCCCCAGCTGCAGAGAGAGTGGGCAAAGGGCTGATGGGCACACAGGGGGCAAAGGAACCACCCCAGGCTGGTGTTTGAAGCAGCTCCACCGCCCCAGTGCCAAGGGTTTGAGGGGAGACATTAGGGAATATGTGCCTTTTGAAGCTAGTGAACCAAGGACCAACTTGCAGATGGAGCTTCTGAGATAAGAATGGAATCTCTTTGGAGACCTTGGGCCCACAGAGGAGCTGAAAATGGAGCCTGCAGAAACTCCATGGAGTAACATTATGTCCTAGTTCAGCAGGTGGGACCAGTTTATCACTGTGTGGGTGTGACCAAAGCTGTGTGTTCTAAACCCTCTATGCCAATTTCCCAGGAACTGTTAACAATGGACCATTGGCAGCAGCTGCCCAGGGCACACCTGACCCCTCAGGCCACAAGCTGGGTGTGAAAGAAGCCTGTGAGATAAGAGCTGTGATAACTCCCCTCCAGGGAGTCCTTGGCACCTCCACACCCAGCCTGAGGGGTCATGTCTGCTCATGGGCCATCAACGATTCCAAATCCCCCATGATTCACAGAGTCAGATCAGCCATTGTGGAACTCCCTACCCTGGGGGAGGGACTGGGTGCGCCCACCTGGACCTGAGGGGATATAATCTTGGGGTTTGGGGGCTTCTGGGACCACTCATGGGATCCAGAGGAGGATCAGAACCTCGACAGGAGGAGAGCACCACTCTCGACCAGACTGTGACATCATCTGCACCAACAGGGTTTTCACCTCCTTTTCCTTTGGACTCGGGGGAACCACGTGAGGCTCAGTACAGAGGCCAACAAACCCCAATGTGTTTGTGCCCCAGGGTGTTTGGTTATACTTGTGGGTTTTGTGGGTTAAAACCAATTTCTCTTTGTGCCATTGCATTTATTGTAATATTGTTATTAAATTGTAACTCTGACTTATAATCTCTTTTGTGTTGGCTTCATTTCTCCTGCTGGTTTACCTTTAAACCAGCACACATTAATAGAGCTCTTTTATAAAGTTAAAATAAGTTGCATTAAGATGGTTTAGATCTAGCAATTTTTAGGAAATATGTATTACTTCATAATTAGCTACAGCTGTGTGATGTTAGATAGTTTGCATGGTGTGTTTAAGTTTTAAGATCGTGCGTAACTGTGTGAAAAAGTAGCTCTGAATAGAGTCCCTCCTGAAAGTTAAATATGCTTGTGCAAGTTTAGTTTAAATATTGTTAATGTAAACATAGTCAGCCCTTCTTCTGCTCCTCTTCCCTTCTCTCCACAACTACAGGGTTGCAGCCCCTGAAAAGTCCCTAAGAGGCTCAATTGAGAACTGTGTCTGTGGAGATCAGGCATTGTGACAAGAGCCCTGCCTAGAAGGTGGGGGAGATGGGAGCCAGCAAGGGGCACTCACAGCCCTGAAAGCCAACCATGTCCTGGGCTCATCCACATCATAAACAGCAGGGGATGGGGGGATTCTGCCCCTCTGCTCTGCTGAGACCCCCCTGCAGAGCTGCTCCAGCCCTTG
>VWZD01004327.1:268956-283111 GCA_013396695.1 Sakesphorus luctuosus
GTGGCACTCAGTGCCATGATCTGGTAATCAAAGTGGGGTTGGACCAAGGGTTGGACTTGATGATCTCCGAGGTCTCTTCCAACCCAACTGATTCTATGATGTTATGATCTAATTGTGGCCTTCCAGTGCCTGAAGGGAATTCAGCAAAGATGGAGAGAGACTATTTACAGTAGTGACAGGACAAGAGGGAACGAGTTCAAACTGAAAGAAAGTAGGTTTAAGCTGGATATTAGGTAGAAATCCTTCCCTGTGAGGGTGGGCAGGCCCTGGCACAGGCTGCCCAGAGAAGCTGTGGCTGCCCCATCCTTGGAAGTGTCCAAGGCCAGGTTGGACAGGGCCTGGAGAACCTGGGCTGGTGGAACTGGCAGGAAGGTAGAACTAGATGATCTTCAAAGTCACCTTCTAACACAAACCATTCTATGATTCCATGAGGAGTGGTAACACTTGGCTAAGTGTTAAGATTTTGAAAACTCCCATCATTTCCAGAAACCTTAGTGAGAAATTTTCAAAAGTGGCTCAGTGCTACTGTTAAATCACTAAATTCCTAATTCTCCACATGTTCATTTTACATACCACTACAAGAGACCAAATGATGAAAAGGCAAAGGAAAGATCCAGACTTATCTGTGCAAAACAGAGTTTTCAAAGACAAAGGTTAAAAAAGAGAGCTTTGCTTACCAGCTTGATAATCATAAAGGGCTATGGCTGTAATTCCAAGTTCATTTTCATACTCATCATAAGCATTTTCTTCTAAAGAGAGAGAGAGGGGAGAAGGATTAAAGCATGAAGCACACCACCCATCACCCTGAGCTCTTCTCTGTGATGCTCCTCCTTTATTTCCACTGCCAACCCAAATGGCAAGCAGGGAACAGGCCATGCCAGGTTTTAGCAGTGCTGACACTCCTTGTGGATGGACTTTTTCCCTAAATCACTCACAATTTAAGCCTGGAAAGAAGCATTCACAAATAGGCACCTCATACAGTATAAAATAAAAACTATCAGCCTTATAATTCTTCTGTCAAATGTGACATTTGATACAAGTTGTGCATGTTGGCAGAGAGGAGAAAGGAGCCTGTTTAAAATTCCCAGGTTTTTGTACCAGAGCAAGTTCATTCTTCACACCTTATTTAGTCACCAGAAGAGGTGAGAAGAGACCCAGAATTTCAAAAGAACCTCATTCTTACAGCTTCAGAAGCTTCATTCATCCAGGCACAGAACACACCACATCCATTTCAAAATCCAAGAAGTACTGACAGAATTTTTTGCTGGCTCAGCACACATTTCATCTCCACCTCTGTGCTTTCTTCCCATGCTGAGCTTCATTCCATAGGGTGGAAATGGTTACCCTTAAAATGGGGGTGCCCCAGAGAGCACTGTAATGACTTCAACATCAGCTCACTGAAGTTAAAACATTTCAGCCTTACTTTAGCCATGTCTTTGATTTAAAGAAAATCCAGATCTGGATAGTTTTAAACTTTTAAGCCATATTATCTTGTCTTCATTTCATCTTAATTTCCTAATTAAATTTTGTTGGTGGAGAATCTAAAAAGACTCATCAGACCAAGCCTTTAGAAAATTAGGACAAGTGTGCTATCAGCACAACTATTCATTAAGTCATTGCACCAGGAAACAAGCTTTATTTTAAAGGGGTTTATATGAGTAATAAACACTCTACCTGCTTGGTAATGGTCTCCTGCTCCTGCCACTTCATAGACAGTCTCTGCTCCATAGTCTGCCTCTCTCTGGCTCACTGCTTCTTGGTAGTTGGGCTCTGCAGCTTTGTAGCCAGGCTCTGGCTCCTGTGCAGCTGCATGGGATGAGTTGGAACCTTTGTGGGCAGCCTCTGCCTCGCAGGAAACTGCATCCTGCAGGAACACAGGGGTTTGTCAGGGCTTTGCTGAACATTCCTGTCCCCCAAAGTGACCCCAACACACCTCATAGACTGGGCTGGAGGGTGCCTTTTGCTCAGCTGGCTGGGTGACAGGAGATGGGGGGGGAGTCTGCTTCTTGGCTTTAGCTTGTTCCTAAACAGAGGAGAAAGGAAAGTTTTAGAGCAATTTAATCACTGAGGTGATGTGAACAAGAAACAACCCTCCAGTAAGAAAGAAAGGTAGCACATCCTGCAATAAACTGCTGGGAGCAGGGAGCAGAGGAGGACTGGATAGTTAACCTACTGAAGGTTGAGACTGGTTGTACAGCAAAGCCTCAGAGATCCTGCAAAGCAGAAGAAGGAAAGTGAAGACACACAAACCCCACGGTACATAAGCATGTGTTTAAAAACCAGAGGATTTTGGTGTCCAGCATATGCATTCTGTTCAGCACCAGGCTGGGCCTCATGTCCCATTTGAGCCTAAATTTAAAGAACCTCAAGCCCACCCATCCTAATTGTATAACTGATTTATTATCTGTCTTGGATGAGAAATGATTCTGTGCAAGCTCCTGCAGGTCTGCAAAACATCCTGCCAAGACACGAGACTGAACAGCTCAGACAAAAGCAGGTCCCAGATAGTGACAGTGAGGGATTCAGACACTCAGAAGACTTGGATGTGGTAGAAATAAAAGCAGCATTGCTATTGCATTCTGTGACACAAAAAATGTGGATCTGAATCGAGTGTTCTGGCACTCAAGAGGGCAAATCCACAATCCCTGGAAAGCCACTCCTTAGGGAGCCAGGACACTGTAGCACTGTCAGGTACCTATTTAACTTTGCCTCTCTTTATCATAGAGGAAAATTGTGAATCTAAGACCAAACTGCCTTCTTTATTGTAAAAAAAAGAGAGAGAATACGTGCTGTGAGAATCTGTGCTCTCCAATAGTTTAGGTCCACCAAGCCACAAATCCCCAAAGGATTCTCAGGAGAAATCACAGTCCAGAGACAGGATTCTGCTACAGAAAATTCTTCTTTTCCTTTGTTTGCCACAGTTCAGAAAAAAGTACATCTAACAAAGGAAGCAAAGCATGTCTTAAGAGCAGAGCCAGCTTTGAAGACTATTCAAAGCTTAGTGCTTGTTCTTTCTGGAGAAAGTCTGTCCTGATGCAAACCCTCCCCTACACTTTTAATTCCTTTGCCACAGAGGAAAAAGCATGAGCAAAGTGATTATTGGAACTCAAACCTAAGTTTGGGGACAAATGAAGTAGCATCAAGCCACTAACAGTGTCACATGGCAACAGTTTGACTGATTTGTCCTAAAAAATGGTCTCTGCAATCCAGACAGGAGTTGAGGACAGACACACAGAACACATTTAACCCATCCAAGGCTGGGTTTTGCTGCACAGAGAAGTGGTTCAGGTTGTTCTCCAAGGCAGCAGAAGATAATAATGGAATCATGAGGCACCAACAACCCAAAGCAGCCATCAAAGAGCTCCCTCAGCACCATTTCATTACATGACACATGTGAAAAGCAAATCAGAACCAGGATACCCAGGAAACAGGGCTCTGGAAGGAAGGAATGCAGCCCATCTGCACATTCCCATTGTGGGAGTACCTGTGCCCACATACTTTCTTAAAGTGAGACTTTCTTCCTTTGGTGGGAAGTTCACTCAGAGAAACAAAGTTCACTCAAGCCAAAGTCCATCCCCACCCTTGGCAGTGCCTGTGGATGGGGTGGGTCACATCCCTGCCCTCTCCATGCTCAGCCTGGCAGCAAAGGGCAGTGCCAGCTGTGCCATCTCAGCTCCCCTTACCCTCATGCCCCCTCTCTCAACGTCTGCAGAATCCCACAATTAACCATGGAGACGTTCAGACTGTGAGAACATTAATCATCCCGTTATGGTGAAATTTAAATACCAGCTTTGGGGGGGAAAAAAGCTCCAAATGTGTCCAGGAAACAGAATCTTTGATGAAGCACAAGAAAAATCAAGCATAATGGCTTGAATTTAACCCACATTTACAGCAAAAATGTGGGTAAAGGAATAATGTAATTTTTGATAGCGAAGAGAAGAAAAAAAAGAAAGACACAGCAGCTCACTGACTCACAAGAATTTGTGTTAGCACATTTAAAGCCTTCTGGAGAACTGTTTCCTCAGCAGCAGGAAACCTCAATGAGAAGCTGAAATGGGTAACAAAAGCCTAAATCCACCACTGTCCATCCACAGACCTTACCTATGATATATGAGCACCCAAAATGAATAGCAAGAGAGCCCATGGAGCAGGTGAACTTCTTCCCCCACTCAGCCCAGGCTACAAAACCATGCTGTGGAAGGGAATGCTGAGCAGAAAGCCTGAGGACTTTGTGTGGTCTCCTCACTGGCTGAAAACGTGGCTCCAACTAGGTTGTAAGAGGAATAGTCTAATGGAGAGATATCCAGCATCTGTAGCAGGTTGTGGCCTCCACATCTCTGGGAATGTTCAAGGCCAGGTTGGATGGGCAACCTGTGGAAGGTGTCCCTGCCCATGGCAGGGGGCTGGCAGGTGATGACCTCTCAGGTCCCTTCCCACTCAAACCATTCTGTGATCTCCTCTTCTCCCAGTTTTGTCCAGCACAGTCAAGAAACCCAAAGGTATTAAAAGTCCACATGGCTGAAAGGTTATCATTAAAACAAATCCCTGATGTACAAAGCTGAACTCCATCCAACCTTTGTGCTCACACTGTGCACCTTGAAAAAAGCAGATCACTCCAGATGCAGAGAGCTGATTTATACCACAAAACCAGAAGTTCCCAAGCTCCAAACACAGCTAAAAAGGAAGACAGAGGTTTTCAGTAGTCAAACTGGACCCAGGACACATGAGCCATGGAATTTCAGCACAGCACCAGCCTGAGCAGCAGGGCTGAGGGGCCAAACCACTCAACCAGGCAAGGGAACTGGTTTGGGTCTAGTTAACCCAAAGTATGTTTTATTTGCTAGGGTTAATTCTCCACTTCTGTGTGACTATACATGGAGTTTCTCTGCAGTCTGTTTTTCTCAGTTTAGGAAGATCAGAACTAGCTTACCATAAACCCACCAAGCACTTCTCATACTCTCCAAACACACCAGTTAGACCAAGTCTGGATTTGTGATGAATCAGCCCACACTGAGGGAATGGGATGAACATGGTGTGACCCTGACATCCTGCAGCAGCCCCCAGATAAGGGGGTACCCACCACATCTGAGAGAGCAGCACTGGCTCTGCCCTCTTTGTTCCCAAAGAGATCTGAGAAACCATCTGACTGCTCTTCCTGGAGTCCAGATGTCTCACAGAGGCTGCTGAGACAAGATTTAACAGTGGGGCTGCAGCTGCTGGCATATATTGGCTCTAACAATGAAAGACACTTTTGGCAGAAAAGAAAAACAAGAGAGGAGAGAGGAGAAAAGAGAAAGAAGTAGAAAAACTTCCCCCTATAGCCAGATACATCTTTTTGTGTCCTTTGCTTAGTCTCCTCCAGCATAAACTAATACCTGTAAAACAAGAAGGGAAGGAGAAGGGGAAAAGAGAGACTACTCCTGTATCTGTAAAACAAAAAGGAGAAGGGGAAAAGAGGATCTGTTCTTATTCCAGCACCAGTTGCTTCCCTATTCTGGCCATAATATCAGGGTTATTATGTATTACAAAGTCATGAAATCAAAGTAGTAGCATGAAAGCACAAGAGGAGCTGCCAGAGAGGCTCTGGACAAACCCTGGGGCAGCAGCAGCCTGCATGGAAGGTCCCCCAGTTGCAGACTGGTCTTACTGGGCTGGGTTACTGGGGATAAGTCACCTCAGTCCCTGTGTAACAAAGCAAAGGAAGGAGACACAAAGGACAAGTCAGTATTAATGCACTAGTCTTTCTACTTCATTAGTCTTTCCACCTCAGCAGCAGTTGCACCAAATATGCAAATTCTAGAGAGTTGGTAAGATGTAATTCCTGACTAAACACTTCCTGGAATTATCTTGCTTATGAATAACACAAACATCACGAAGCTTTACACCACACCAAAGCCAAGCCAATATTTTTTTTTAATTCCCAAACTAAGAATCAATTAACATTTGGAAGACTTGTAAGAGTCTATCTTCCCCTACCCTCCTGGCTGTGTGCTGTATCAATGAGTGGTACCACCTCCATCTTCCCCAACACTGACTCCAAAAAGCTGCATCACAAATTATCACCATGGTACTCAATTTTTCGACAAGCTTTTGGGGACCACAAAGCTCTTCCCTTCTGGGCTCCAACAAGGGAATCTGGTAGTACCAAAAGGCAGCAGTAAGGAGGAAAAGCTCCTGCTACAAGGATTAGTGGTCAAAATTAGCATATTTTGGGCCAAGCTAATTAAAAAAAAATGACATCCTATGAAGTGTTACCCTCTCAGCCTGTGTGCTGGCTGATACTCTCATGGTGCACAGAGTCAGACACAAGCAAAGAGCAGGCACAAACACAGGCAAACACAAAAGGAGCTTTAAAAGGAAAGAAGGGAGATACCTTTTCTTAAAGAGCCCCTTTTCTCCCAGCACTGCTCCAGTGGGAGTTGAACCCTACTGACCTCCAGTTTCCTTCGAGCCTCCTCCTGTTCCTGTTTCTCCCTGGCCATTCTCTGTGCTCTCTCAGCTTCTGCTTTCCTTCTGTCCTCCTGTTCTTTCTCCTTGGCCAGGTTTTCAAAGTTAGCTCTGATAGTGCTTGTTTTATTAGCAACTGGAACACAGATTGGAAGTCAAGTCAAATAATGCTGTTGAGTTTTCGGGACAAATTCCTGCTCCTCTGCCTTCTGAGCTCATAGTCCATCCAAAAAAAGTCCTTCTATCCCTCTTTTACCCTCCTCCCTTCCAAGCCCAAACCTCTTGTGCACATTTCTGATATGAAAAAATCTCTGCAACACTTCTCCCTCCTCTCCATGGCACAGCCTCCACCCCCCCCCTCCTCAAGTCCATTCTCCACTCTGATGCCTTTTATTCTCCCTTCTTCAATAAAAAGATAAAAGAGAAAACAAACCCCAACAAACCAAACCAAACCCTAAAGGGAGGAGGGAAAGCAGCTGAGGTTTCTAGAGCTGCTACATTCACAGGAATTCCCTGGGTTTTGGATGTTACCAGCTCCAAAGAAAGGATTTGGGGCCAGAGCTTTACCAGCTTCTATTGGCTTGGTCTTCTGGTAAGTTGATGATGGTTTCTCAATATCTTCAAAAGTTGCTGCATTCTGTGAGTGAGGAATAAAAAGAACACATTTTAAAAACCACAAAACTCATGAAGACATTCAGGTACTTCCATCTGTGGCATTTTATTGTGATTCTGTTCCTAAGGGTTTTTTTCAGAGCATCAAAACAAAATCAGGAAGAATCCAAACTTCACAAAGGGAATAATCCTTTCTGTAAATCAAACTGCAAAATAATCTTCAGGGGCAGGTTTAAACACATCAAAATCTTATTAATTAAAAAAAAGACAGTTTTTGAATAGATGATTCATCAGAACTAAAAATGAGGCAATGTCCTAAACCCATATTGTGTGGCTGTTGCTGTTCTAATCCACCTTGTGCAGGATTTCTACCATGGTAAAAGCCTCCAGTACCCTTGAAGAGGAAGATACTGTTCAAACTGAGCAACTGTTTTGGAAACAATACTCAAAAAAATGAGTTTTTTTTAAATGAATGGTCTCAGGCCCTGAAGCCACAAGTCAAAAAAAATGCTACAGCCTTTCAAACTCTGCCACTTTCTCACTTTTAAATGTCCTACACAAAGCTGAGAGTAGATTTATTTAGTAGATAAATCTCAGTGAGGACTTTTTCACTGCCTATTCTCTTAAATTAGAAAGTAGACAGGGGGTATAAGCTTCCCTATCTTGCACTCTTCCAAATACCAAACCAAATTTTCCTAAGGAGAAGGTCCCTGACAATCAAAGTGAGCAAAACTGGAAGGTATCAGACACCTATTTTAAGCATCCCACTCCTCAAGATATAAGACATCAGCTAGTTGTTTGAAAACATGAGTAAAATCATGGAATTCATGGATTTTCTTACTCTTTCATATTGATTTTGCTGTTCTTTAATTTCCCTACTTAAAGAGATACCCCACACATATGTACCTGCATCCAGGTGGGTATGAAGTGACTCTGTGTCACTTTTTGCTTTTTGATGATTCAGAAAGTCACAGAACTCTACTGGAAGATGGGAGAAGTATCCAGGAATGAAGAGTTGAACACTACAGGCTTAGTGCCATGATCTGGTAATCAAAGTGGGGCTGGGTCAAGGGTTGGATTTGATGATCTGATCTCAGAGGTCTCTTCCAGCCTTTCCAGGATTCTATTTTGTACCCCTACAGACTACTTAAGCCATTGCTTTTTGGAGCAACTCACCTTATCCATCCGATCCTTCTGCACACCGTATTTCCCTCCAAACCCCTTGGAATAATCTAAAAGCAGGATAAAAAAAAACAGGTCAGAGCAGGGGAGTTTGTTATTCCTCCCACCTTCCAGCCACCTCAGATGCAAACAGCCATGTGAGCTGCATGCAGAAGGTTCAGCCAAGGAAAATGCAGCTTAGTTTGGATGCAGAAAGAGGACAGAAGTGTCAGAGCCTCCAGGAAGCACCAGCAGACAGACCATGGGCCACATGCACTCCGGGAGGAAAAAAGCTGGGCACTGAGAGGACATTAAGCAGGACTGAGCCCTTCTAATGCATCACTTCTGCCTTTCCCAGCAGCAATTCTGAGCCCTCTGCAGTGGGCACAGAGCCCAAGGCACTTTGCTTGGCTCAAAGGAGTGATATCCAAGTCTTCGGTGACCACAGAGGAGTTTTGGGGTGTTTTTTTGGCTTCTCAAACTTGTTAAATTCTATGAATGGCAGGAAAAGTGAGCAAATTTCTCGTTCTGGTGGATTTGGTTGTAATGAGTGTTAAAAAGTCCTGCTCTAACTTGGACAGGGGCAATGCCAGCAGAGCCTGTGGCACCTCCCCAGCACAGAAATGGGCACCCTGAGCTTCACACTCCTCCTCTCACTTCAGCCTGACTCTGGCACTGCTAACACTCCCAAACCCCACTAACTCACTCCTGGCATTAACAATAAAACCAGCAACCAGAGTAGTTTTCTGCTCTTTCCAGTGACCTGCACTCCAAGGAATGTCTGAGGAGCACCAGAGCAGCACAACAGAGTGTGGGACTGGAAACACCTCTTTTTGGTGGCAGAGAGCTGTAGGAATGTGCCCTGGGGATGGACAGGCTTTCTATGCCCCCCTGGAACACAATCCCAGTTACCTCTTCTCTCTCAGCCCCCAAACCACCACCAGTGTTTGTATTCAGGCTCTGCCAAGGCTCAGCTGACACTGCAAGTCGGAATTTGTGTCACTGTAGCACATCAGAAGGAACAAGCTCCTCTCCTTCAGCTTTGTATGTATTGTCAGCCAGAATAAATGTGTTACACTTACATTTTCCTGATCCAGACTCCTCACTTTAAGATAAAGGAAAATCAGGAATTCATTGTTTGTACCTCAACTCTTTCACAACGAATAGAGAGAGCATTTTAACAGCATTTGTTCACCCAAGAGCCACAAACTTGTTTCAAAGGCCATGATCACTTCAAAATGATCTTTGCCATAACATTCCCTACTTCTTGTTTCAAAGGCTATGAACACCTTAAAATGATCTTTGCCACAACCCATTGCTTGTTAATGGTTACATGCACTGTCCTTATCTGAGTATTTTTTCCCCAATTTCTCCAAGAAAAACTTTTTATTTAGACTCTAAAACTGCTAAGCACAACTTCCTTAACATCACACTGGCAATAATGTTGTTATTACCATATTCTATGCACAGCTATTGACTAAATGCATGCTTTTGAAGAGCTGTTAACTAAACATTGGACTTGTTCCCTGGACACAGGATTGGTTCAGATAACACTTTAGGAATAAAATGGGAGGGGAGGGACAGAAGCAAGAAGGTGCCTGCACATTCCTAGCAGGGATCTGCTCAGAACAGAACCATTCCAGCCTGAGTGAGAAGTGGCTGCCCTGGCAAGAGAGATAAAAAACAGTGCCTTGTTGAGATTCATGCTTGGCTAGTTTCTCCTTGTAATCAAACCCCACAGCAGATGAGTCCTGCCTTTCTGTCTGTACACCAAATTTCCCTCCGAAACCACTCTTATAGTCTGAAAAAGCCACATGTGATAAATTAAAAAGGAGGGAGAAAAACAAAGAGGTTTAGTCAGAGAAATTCAAAATATTTCTTGCCGTATTTTCAATAATTTTGGATGGTGGGGAAAAAAAAATAAATAAAATTTCAAGACATTTCAGTGAAAGTAAATCCAAAAAAAGTTTCGACTTGAGATTAGGAAGAGGACCATGTGATTTATCAGATGTGAAGTCACAGAAAAAAAAGCATTTCTCAACATTTCTCATCCATTCTGCATAATGCATTTCATCAAGGTTATGAACACAAACACACAGGTAATATGTTCACCAAAACAAAACAACAAAAGAGACAAAAGAATAAACAAAATAAATAACAAAACATGCAAGGGAATAAAATGTGCTTCCTTCATCAGTGTGGTTAACATTTGTACAGACATCTGACTGATGGGCTCCACAGAGACCAACCCTCGGACATTCCCACAAAGGAAGGAGGAATATTCCTGCCATCACACAGTGTGGGGAAAAAAATTATCATAAAAATTATCACAGCTACAGCTATGATCATTCCCTACTGCTGCCTAGGGAACAGCCTTTACAAATACATATATATATACATATGTCATAAAATGAGGGAGGCCACAGAAAGAATGGGTTTCAGGTAAGCCTCTCACAACCAACCTGCTGGAGCACCAAACAGAACAATATTCTGAGGATCACTCTGAATCTCTTTGATTAAAAAAATCATCATTTCCCCAAGGGAAGGAAGGGTGAAGCCAGGCAGAGGGATGGGAAGCAATAGCTGTATTTTACAGCTTTTCTTCTAGGTTCCAAGTATTTCACAGGAACAGGCCATGAGAGGGGACAGCACTAGATCTTAGATATTAGATTAGATTTCCCCTGCATGAAAACAGGGATATGCACAACAGAGTACATGTGGGAAGTACAAAGGAATTGCAAACCTGTGGTTTGCATGAGTGAACTGAAAAAGGGGAAAAAAAAAGGAAGCTTCTCCAGAGAGAGCTCAGCACTAAGTCTGAGCTTTCATGGACTCACTATCAGATGTGTTGAACTGCTTTGCAGACACCAGTACAACCAGTATAACCAGTACAACCAGTGCACAGCAACTACTGCAACACAGGGAAAGGAGACTCATGGGGAAGGACGTGGCCAAAGCCACCAGGGAACAGTAAATTCAGGATGAGGGAAGGGAGAATAAATAAATAATCAAACTGAGCTGCTGTACCTTTCTGGGACTCGTGAAGTTGCACCTTCTCCTGGTGGTCCCAGCCAAGGGCACACTTGTCCTGTCTGTCTGTCTGCACACCAAACTTGCCTCCAAATCCCTTCACATAATCTGTGAAGTAGCAGAAAAAGTTATTGCAATTTATGGCTGTAAACAGGATTTAAAAAAAAAATAACATTATGTCATTAATGACACCATCTTTAACGATAATACTCTTTTTATCCCCTGCTACAATTCCTGAGTGAAGGAGAAGGGCACACAGGCAGTAACTCTGGGACTAGAATTCAAGGAAGCACCAAAAGTCTCACACAGATTCAATAATATTTAAAGATCTGAAGAATCTGCTGCACTTTCCACCTAAAACTGTAACATCCACATGTATATGCACAATAGAAATAAAGAATGAAGGGCTTGATGCTGCCTCTGAATAGCACAGATCTGTGCAATTATACATTTATTGCAATAACCAATTATACATTTATTTCAAGGTCCCTTGGAAATCAGGCTGTGAAAATTATGCAGAGTTTATAATGCCTTCCTCTTCATTTAAGGCAATCCAAAATTTGCAAACACAAGGAGCAAACACACATTTACCACAAAACAAACAAACAAACAAACAAAAAAATCCCACAAACCAAACCAACCCCACCAAGAAAAACCCCACAAAGAAAATACTTTTCCCAGGTTTAAAAGGATTTGAACCTCTATTTTAAAAAGAAGATAATAAAAACCTTTCTGTGATTCATGTTTTTCCGTTTTGCCTTGATATTCAAAGCCAACAGCACTTTTATCCACTTTATCCTTGTCCACACCATATTTCCCACCAAAGCCCTTGGAATAATCTGGAGATAAGAGGGAAGAATTTTGTTTGTCAATAACAAAAATATTACCTTGGAAAATGGTGACAATCAGAGCTGCTAACATTGCATCATGAATTAAAAGAAGCACTGACATCCTCAGTTAAACTTCATTTCAGACACTTATGGCTTTCAAAATACATTCTCCAAGATGGAAAATGAAATAGAAATGGCATCATGTCAGGGCAGTATCAGCAATTCAGTTGCTTAATAGAATTCTTAAGACACTTCTACCACAGTGAACTGCAAAAACCATGTCAGCAACAGCCTGGATGCTTTCAAATAAACACCCCCTTCTTGTTAGCATTTCTAGACAGCAAACATTTCTTTGAGATAAACAGAAAGCAGATGGCAAAAATGTCACTGTTTTTCAATAAAATGGTCGATATTTTGATCAGAGATGCCTGGAAACCTGATTAGCAACAGGGTATTAACTCTAGACACCATTGAATGATAGATGTTTTAATCTACAAATAGAAGATTCTTTTAGAAGCACTGGTTAAACTGCTTGTAGTTCTAAGTACTTTACAGCTTTACAAAAGAAGTGGTAAAAAAAAGTCCAGACAAACCCGTTTCCAAAGTAACTGGCAGTTGGATCACCACCTCAAACCAGGCAGGACCTGGTTTTGGTGTCTTTTTCAGACATTCAGGTTTTCAACAGCATCAATGTTATTCAGTGTTACCTTTCAGGAGTGCAAGAGATGTAAAATATTAAGATTTTACGACATGGCCTGTGGTCAGTGCCTACAAAATCAGAATCTGAGGCCAATGTAGTGTCTATTCACCCTTCTGGGAGTGGTGTTTCTCAGTTTTCCCCTGGTAATCAAACCCCACTGCACTCTTGTCCACTCTGTCAGTCTGTACTCCGAATTTTCCACCAAAACCACTCGAGTAGTCTGCACAACAAAAACAAAATGAAACACACTTTTCATGGGCACATCACATCCCAGCAATTGAGGGCAGGGGAGGGAAGTCATGTCAGAACTGAATATCAAGTCTTTCGCACATGAAATGAAACTTCATTTTGAGCGCAAACAAGTCCTACAGTTTATGATGGTTCCTATTAAATTGGGTCCCTATTTCCAACAGGGTGCAATACAGCAAAGAACAATTCCCAGTATTTCTAAGATGTCCTTGAACCTCATTTCTAAAACAAGACTCTCAATGATACACCATTTCCTTGTCTTAAAACCTCATCAACTCATGAAACTACTTTGAAATACACTTTTTCATCCTCTCTTCCACTAAACACATTTGATTCACTGAGAATGTCATGCAGAGGTATTTTACGAACAGTGAAAGCATGAAGATCTATCCATTATAGAAAACATGCCCACAGAGGTGACTGCTCCTCACTGTACCTTTTTGGGAGGGATGCTTCTCAGTTTTCCCCTGATATTCAAACCCAACAGCTGACTGGAAGAGAAATAAAATTTTATGTGAGACAGAGTTAGATATTAGGAGGGAAACTGCATGAACTTCAGTGGACAAAGAGCATGGAAAGCTCCTGTGTCTCTGGTACTGCTCTGACCCTCTTGATTGGGAGCATAAACACCTACTTAACTTCCAGGGCATATTCATTTCCATGATAACTTAGTACTTGTGTCCATGGCAAGGATTTTTGCCCTTCCTTGCCAAAGAAAACTGTACCAGCAACATATTCTAGTCTTGCCAGGTTGTGTAATTCAGTGCCACAGAAATTCAGTATTTCCATGAAGGGATTGTGACAGATTCCTGGAACAGGACATGAGTTATCCTGCCCAGCAGCTTGTGTTGAGATACAGGATAAACCATCCACAAATCCCTTCTACAGCATTCAACTGACCTTGTCAGAGAACATAAAAAAATACTATTTTAACATCTCTTTTCAATTCATCTCAATTTCCCGTTGAAGCTTTTTTTTTGGCTTTACTTTAAACAGTAATTTATCTTTGTTGCAGTCAGTGTTAGTTTGCTACTAAACTTCAAAAACAGCAGGAATGGCAGAGGCTCCCACCTCCCTCTATTCTTCATAGACTCATAGAATCATAGAATGGATTGGGTTGGAAAAG
>VWZD01004327.1:283587-334596 GCA_013396695.1 Sakesphorus luctuosus
TCTCCAGATCCCTCTGCAGAGCCCTCCTGCCTTCCAGCAGGTCGACACTCCCTCCCAACTTGGTGTCATCAGCAAATTTGCAGATGATGGGCTCAATCCCCTCCTCTAAATCATCAATAAAGATGTTAAACAGGACTGGACCCAACACAGACTCCTGGGGAACACCACTAGTGACCGGCCGCCAGCTGGATGCAGCTCCATTCACCAGCACTCTCTGGGCCCGGCCCTCCAGCCAGCTCCTAATCCAGGAGAGGGTACACTGGTCCAAGCCATGGGCTACCAGCTGCACCAGGAGTATATTATGGGAGACAGTGTCAAAGGCCATTACACTTATGGAAAACTCAGCTCTGGAAATTTTAGGTTTTATGTGGTTTTTACATGAGCTCTCTTGTTATACCACCTGAGGTAGGGAAAGCTTAAGCATGTTGTACCAGACCTTTCTACATCTCATCAAATACCAAACATCACAACATTTTAAGCACATCGACATTTGAAGGAATTGCAGAGACAAAAGGAGACGAAAATCGCTTACCTGGTCAACTCTGTCGGTTTGTACTCCAAACTTCCCACCAAATCCTTTCACCAAATCCACTTGGGAGCAATGCTGAGAAAGCTTGGATTGATATTCATGTCCAACAGCTGACTAAAAGAAAAGGGCAAGTTCACAAAGAGCAGTTCCACCCAGTTCTGTGTGTAGGAGAAAATGCTTTTCTCTTGTCCTGTGCTAAAGGGCAACCTGCAATGTGCACTTAAAGTGGTTTATCTCGTGGACCAAGGTGAATTAATTTGAGGACAAAAGGCACACCTGAGGGAATAAAGTTATTTTTACAGTGTTTGCCCTTTTTCTTCCACACAGGTCCTGGAAGGAACATTCCCAACAGGTGGGAAAGCAAAACATTACTGCACACAATGGCTGAGGTAATTGCCGGGTAACAGAAAAGGATGTCAATAATAGGACATGATTTCAACTTCAAGCATTGCAAAAGCTCCTTTCTTTTGCTGACTGAAACAATCACCCCCTTGTTCATTTTGCAGATATTCTGTAGTAGAATAAATGTTAAAATGTGACAGGAAAGGCTCCCACCTCCCTTTATTCTTCCCATTACACTTATGGAAAACTCAAAGCTCTGGAAATTTCAGTTTTTATGTGGTTTTTACATGAGCTCTCTTGTTATACCACCTGAGGTAGGGAAAGCTTAAGCATGTTGTACCAGACCTTTCTACATCTCATCAAGCACAAAGCATCACAACATTTTAGAAAAGACCTGGGAAAAGATTTTTCTTGGAAATCTGTGGGTATTCCAGAGTAAAATACCCACAAAAATAATTCCTCAGCAGGACACTCTGCTACATTTTAACTCAGTTCTGGAGGTCTGGCTGACAGAATGATGTACATGCTCATTTTAACTCAGCATCAAGGTTTGGTCCCAAATTCAGCAAATCTCTGTACCATGACAATGCTGCAGTAACTTAAAGCAAATAAAGGAAGAAACCCTTCCTATTCAGGAATGTTTTGATTCTTATTTTAACAGAGCATATATAATAAAGTAGCCAGAAGTTGAAATGTCTAATTATCACATGGCTAAACGAATTACATTAAGAATTATTTAAAAGACCCCTCAATTCCTTACATAAACAGTACAATCTCACTGAACTACAATATTTTACAATGATATTTTCCAAGGATATTTTAAATACTTGGATGACTTACTTTATCCATTCGATCCTGTTCAACACCAAATTTCCCTCCATATCCATGGGAAGCTTTGGGTCCTCTTTCAAGCTCCTTCTCTTTGAGGTTCTGGTGCTCTTGGAAGACATTCTCTCTCAGCTGGTGAATACTTTGAAGGCAATGATAATGAGCAGAAAGTTTGACTAAGAAAGTTTCAGCAGACAACTTCAAAAGGATGTAAACCAGAAAGTTGACAAAAATATCATCTTAATTAGGAGCTGGACAACTTGCATTTTTCAAGCCCTTCCCATTTTTTCAGTGCATAAAACACTTCATCATATTCTGAAGAACAGGATTTGTTCCACTGCCAAACTCTGTCCAAAAAAGAACCAAAACAACTGTTGGCTTTAAGATTAACATGGCAGGGAATTCTGCTATTTGAACAATCCATTATCTAGAATTAATATGTGCCTGAAACACTTTTTTTGTGTCCTAATTGAAATTCTTTCTTTTTATTCAGATGACTACTTTTCAGAATAGAGATCATGTCCTGTCACACAGTTCCTTTGGTAATAGGACTAATTCTAACTGAGCATTTTGGACACAACTGTAATGCAAAAATAAGGATGCAAAGGGACATGCAATTCCTCTTCCCAGAGTGATCCCTTGCAATATGCAGGAATTGAACTCACAGTAGTAAGACAGAAAGCTGCAAGAAATAAAAAGATTCAGCAGATAGATCATTTCTGTTTCCCACAGCACCCTGTGACACTCATCTGCTTTTCTACCCATTTGTTACTTTGCCAGAGTTTTTGTAGTTTGGTAACAGGTTTCTAAATAAAGCCTAAGAATTAAGGGCCCAAACATTTCCTTAAAGCACCAAACTGGAGCTGCTCAGATCACTCAACAGCAACTTCACCCCTGGAGCTATTTGCTCTTACACCAGAACAAAGAAACTTTCCAGACACAGAGGCTGGAAAAAGAACATTTCTGGTGACAAAGAAATATTTAGGAGTCTCTACACCATATTTCTGATTTTAACATCAGATCTGAAGGTACTGAGGTATCTGAAAGAGCAATCTGGCAAATAATCAATCTTCTACAGGGCCTCTTGTTTTAATTATGAAGACACAAGTAACTGAGAACATGAGTTGATTAAAAGCTGCCTGTCCCTATTAATACATCCCACAGGAGAGTTGCTTTACTTGATGTGCTCCTGGTGGCCGGATCCATTCACAGTTTTGGCTCCCCAGCGCTGCTCCTTCTCACTCACATCATTCTGTGAAGGACACACACAGAAAAAGAGTTAACTCCCCAGAGAAAACACAGAGTTATCTGCACTTCAGAGCTCACAGAAAAGCCTCCAGCAGAGGGAGAGATCAGAAGAGTTAGAAAGCTGGATATCACCACCTTCACTTCCAGGAACATGCTCCCAGCATTTTATTTGGCTACCACAGCCCCCACCCTGAGGAGTTACTCTGAACAGGAGTAACCCCAAAATCCATTTACCACGAAGTCAGGATCCGTCTCCCAGTCATCAGCCTCGTCTTCCCGGTTCACACACACCACGTAGCCTGCAGTGGCCTTCCACATCTGCAACAGCAGCAGGACAGGCAGAGTCACCCTCCAGCCACCTGCAACTCATTCATGCAACCCAAAATTCACGATAAAATACGTTATTTAACCACAGCACCAGAAGGTGTACTTGCAGTGAAAGCAGATTTGGCCACTGGCACTCAGGGTGTCTTCTCAAGCTGGTTTGAAAACCCCTTTAAGGTTTCCTATCTACACTGTAAAAAGGTTAGGAGGCATCACTGATATGATTTCAGAGAGAACAACGTGGTCTTTCCTTGCTCAAATTAACACATCTTCTCTTCCTTCACTCCACTCAAAGGCTTCTCCTCACACAGGTTTCCAAGCCAACATCCACCTTCTTCCAAAGGCTGCTGCTAATTCCAGCTCCTCTGCACTTAGTTAAGGTGCTGAAAGAGGTGGTTTTTCTGCTCTTCAGGCTCCATAACCTACATTATGCCTGCACAGTCTCCTGCGTTGTGTAAGAGTTTCATTATGACTACAGAAATCCAAATAACTGTAAGACTTTGCACACAATCCACCAACAGAGAATGTGAGTTTGCATCTCTTGAGACAGATAAACAAACTCAGCATCTTCTTTGATTTCAGAATAAACACAGGATGGGTGCTGGAGTCCTGAGACCAGGAAGCAAGATTCATAAAAAGCCAAAGAATGACATCTAGAAACAACACATCCATCTAGAAACAACATCCAGCACTTCCAAGAGGTTAATGATTTGGGGCATCTCACTTTCGGGACACCTTATCCCCTGTGGAGTATCAAGTTGGATGCTTTTAATTAACACTTCTGAACGTGACCAGTTAGCAGAATTCCTGACCTGCCTGGAATGTGGCTGTGTTTTAGACCCTTTGTTCTAGCTAAGTCAAAACAAATAAATTCCAAAAAGCAAAACTGAAACATCAAACCCAAGCTTTCAGCTCTTCCAGCTTTTTCAGATGCACAAAGAAAGGATTTTTCTTTGCTCTTCTACTATAGTTCAGCTTTTTAACATGCCACCATTCTGACCACTTACCTTTATCTTTGCACTGGAGAACGAATTATAAGGAGGATTGTCACAAGCTATTTCATTCTCACAAGCATAATTCAGTAGGTGGAATGACAGCTCCCTTTTAAAAGCATAACTAATAATCTCTGGGTAAAGTCCACAGTTTGTTCTGCCAGGCTTGTTCTCCAGCCTGCCAGAATGAGCTGATGAGCCAGTTTAATAGAGCATTTCAGAAATTTCAGGACTGACAACGTGAATGAGAACAACTGCAAAACTGATAGTCCAACACCAAGGCAACAAAGGATGGAGCAGCCCAGAAGGAGGGCGTAAAAGTTTGTAACACAAACCTTTAGAACACTGTATTTTATCCTTGTGCTTGGAATATTCTGTCTAAAGCCTTCTCTATTCTGAGACCATGTCTCAAGTTTTTCTACTGTTTCCTACTAAAATCCAATTGCTCATCAAAAAGGAAAAGCCTTGGAAAGCAGAAGTAGAAACACCAGAATAATAAAAATCAGCACGGAGTGCAAGTTCTAACTTGATGGGGGATCTCAGCCCAGTGATAAAGGATCTCAGCCCAGGGATGGGGGATCCCAGCCCAGCGCCAGCAGGAAGCTTTGCTGGTTTCCGCCTCTATTCCAGCCTCAGTTCCAGAGCACAGGGAGGAGAAATCCGACCCACCCGTGAGTCAGTGGCTGACGTGGTCACAAAAGGAAAAGGCGACCAGCTTGGGCTGGAGCACAGAGCGAGCGCAGGGCTCGCTGCGAGCGATGTGCGGACACATCACCCTCCAGGCAACTGCCCCTGCCCAGGGCCCCGGGACGAGTCCTGCAGGGACAGGGACAGGCCGAGGCTTCCCGCTGAGCGATGCGGGCTGGGGGGCACTGGGAGCGGGGGTCGGGCGCGGCATCCCCGGGGAAGGCACCTCCTCTGCAGCGCCTCTCCGAGCGCAACCAACATTCCATAAAACCCAGTAACACCAAAGGCAGGAAATGGAACAGCCCCGCGACCCACAGGATGCTCCGCAGCCGCCCCTGCCCGGCCCGGCCCCGCTGTGCTCACGGTGGTGGTGGTGGTGGTGGTGCTGCTGCTGCCTCTGCCTCTTCCTCCTCCTTCTCCCGCTCCCGCTGCTCGGCCCTGGCTCTGCCGGCGCTCCCGGGGCTGGCGGCGGCTCCGCGCTGCAATTTCCGCTCTATCCCGTTCCCACTTCCTCTTCCCGATCCAGGTGGGAGCGGCGGGGCCGGGCGCGACCCGCCCCGGGGCGGTGCTGGGAGCGGGGCAGGGGCCAAGGGGCGGGACCGCATTCCCGGGAGCGGGGCAGCATCATCGGGAGGGGGATCACATTCCCGGGAGTCTGACAGCATCATCGGGAGCGGGACCGTCGCCGGGAGTGTGACTGCATCTTCGGGAATGTGACCGCATTCCTGGGAGCAGGGCAGGACTGGGATCGCATCTCCAGGAGCGGGGCAGCATCCCGAGGAGCGGGGCAGGACCGGGATCGCATCTCCAGGAGCGGGGCAGCGGCCAAGGAGCAGCTGCGAACACGCGTGTTCTAATTGTTCTCATTCTTCTCTTTTCTCTCCCCCTCCTTTCCCCCCTCTTTTATTCCTTCTTATTTTTCCTATTTTCTCTTTTTTCTTACCTTTTTTCCCTCCTATTTTTCTTTTCCTTCCTTTTTGCCTTCCTCTTTTTTTTCCTATTTTTTCCCCGCCTCCTTTTTTATTTTTGTTTTCCTTCCTTTTTCCTGCTTTTTCATATTTTCTCTTTCTTCCTCTTTTTCTTTTCCTTCCTCTTTTTTTTCCTATTTTTTCCCCGCCTCCTTTTTTATTTTTGTTTTCCTTCCTTTTTCCTGCTTTTTCATATTTTCTCTTTCTTCCTCTTTTTCTTTTCCTTCCTCTTTTTTTCGTTTTTCCTTCTTCTTTTTCCTATTATTTCCTTCCTTTTTTTCTTCCTCTTTTTCCTTCTTCCTTTTCCTTTTTCCTTTTTTTTCCTTTTTTCTTTTCCTTCCTCTTTCCTATTTTTTCCCCTCCTCTTTTCCTTTTCCCCTTCCTCTTCTTTTCCTCTTTCCTATTTTGTTTTTTCCTTCCTCCTTTTTTCCTTCCTATTTTTGTTTTCCTTCCTTTTTTCCTATTTTTTCTTTCCTATTTTCCTTCCTATTTTTTCTTTTCCTTCCTCTTTTTTCCTTCATTTTTTTCCTTTTTTTTTCTATTTTATCTTCCTTCCTCTTTCCTTTTCCCTCCTCTTTTCCTACCTTTTTTTCCTTCTTTTCCTTCCCCCTTTTTCGTCTTTCCTATTTTTTTCCTTCCTTCTTTTTTCCTATTTTTGTTTTCCTTCCCCTTTTTTCTATTTTCTCTTTTTTCTTTCCTATTTTTCTTACTATTTTTCTTTTCCTTCCTCTTTGCTCTTTCTTCTTTTTTTTTAAATTTTTTCCCCCCCTTCCTTTTTCCCCGCCCAATTTTAATACTCATCTGTGCCCCATTATGTTTTGGTAACCCAAACTGCCCTGTCCCAAAGGGCTTCCAGTTTCCATCACTTTCATCAGCAGGCAAAACAGTCTGGCTGTTGCCAAGAGATTGGAACTGAAGGGATGCCAAAAGGAAAACAAAGTGGGGTTTAAAGCCTTAAGACTGTAGTAGGAGTTATTGTTTGTCCTCTGTGTCCCTTGGAGGAAGGGAAACAGACTCCAAGGAGTGGCATTTGCAGTAAAAAACATAACAAATAAATATACAAACTATAGTAAAGGATGAGGAAAAAAATCCAGGTGAATAGGAACATGGCTTACTAATTCCAAAGCATAAACAAGTTCAATTACTTTTTTTCTGGGTTAAATATAGTGTAATTTACCCTATAAGCTGAACACAGCATATTTTAAAAATTGAGCTAAATTGACCCTCAAAAAGCTGAGGAGAACACAGATCAGAGAATCTGAATCCTTTGGGCATGACTTCTGTCTCTGTTCTGTGCCCTTTTGGAGGCTTCCCCTCTCCCTCCATGTTCAGGGTGGAATAACAACCACATCCATATATTACTTTTCATCCATCTGTTCCAACAGCCCATGTAAAACAACAAGGCACTGATACCTAAGTTAACTGCAATTGCCTTTCCTTCCTCCAAACCCCCTACTTTTAACAAGAAATGTACTTAATTAGAGTAATTTGAGTTTAAGCAGGGTACCAAATCTACTGCCCTGACAATGGAAAGTGAAAAATTTTCCTTTAAAGACAAAGTAACTCTTTAGTTCCTTTTAAAAAAATATCACTCCCAAACATAACTTAGTGTCCATTTTTATCTGAAAATTTGTTTTGCTGCCCCTCCCTCACAATCCAAGCTCCAAGAATAAATCCTGCTTTGAATTTATCTCCTTCTCTACTTCACCCTTCTCCAAATGTTGGCACTAAGTCACCACTGGGCATAAGGCACTGCTAAAGCAACTTCCTGTCCTTTAATTCTACATCAGTTTGAAAGGAGCAGGTGAAGATATCTGTGTCGAGATCCCCTGTCCTCTAAACATGCAGGAAAACATGCAGGAATTGCAAGCTTGAAGTTCACTCAGATAATTCTGCTGTCTCCTCACTGCTGACAGAAGGCATACTTTAATTTGTATTACATTTTTCCAACCAAAGCCTTTAAAGACATGGGGCAGTTTACAAAGAGCTCTATTTGATCAAGTGTTATTTAAACATTACTGTAACATACCCATGTGCCTTTTCCACAATGTTTTTTCTTGGGCAGGGAGGGTGTATGTGTGCTATTAAAATTAAATTAATGTTTTCCTTGTTTTCCCTGTGTAATTCAGAAGGAAGTCACCACACAGCTGTGCCAGTTCATGAAAGCTTTTGCCATTTCACTCATTTATTATTCTAGCTCTCATGTCAGTTCCATTGTTCCATAAACAGTTATGGTTTTACAGCCTTAAATAATAAATGCATTTCCTTTTCACATTTGACAAGTCTACCCCGCATTGGTTTCACTTTTGAGAAGCAACAATACATGACTTTTCACACCCACTATCACATCAGTGACCAGCAACAGCTATGCAATTTTGCTCTAAGCAGTGAAGTTCAGCTGAACAGTGAGTCAGGAGCTTCTTCTGCAGTTCCATTTTAGCTTTTTCTAGAAAGACAGATTCTCTGAAAGTATAAAAGAGCCTGCAAATGAACAGAGAGCAACTCACACAGACAAGGCAAACAAACAGAGATGCATTATTGAACAACATTTAGAGCATCAGTGGCAGTATTTCTCCACTCCAGGCATTCCTGCTGTTCATCCAGAGGACATGATGGAATGTGCTTCACTACTGCTTCCATTATTCCATAGCTTTATCCTTGTCTTCTCTTCTGCACAAGAAATGGCTTATGAATGTATTACAATTGCCATAAACAGCCCTATTGTGACCCAGTTTTTTATTGGTTCCCTGTTTCTCCCCAAATATCACTATGGTCATAATCTCAATATTTTATTAACACAGTAACTGTAGCTGCTCTCTAGAACAGCACTCCAATCTTCATCTTGTGGACCAGAATACACTGAAGTTGTGTGGTAGTTTTTGGAACCACTCTTAAAAGCAAACCAGAGCTGTAACTACAAGTAGAAGGAGGCAATAAAGCAGTTTTCCTTCAAAAACTGGTTTTCCAAAACTGATTAATGAACGTGAACTTGAACAATTCTGAAGAAAATATCACCTCTAATGGAGTATTTTCTTTTCCTGCTGGAGAAAGGTCATCATTTCAAACAAGATCTACAGGGCAGCAAACAATCATTAAGATGCTTTATTGACAATATCCACTCACTGCAAAAGTTTCTGCCTGCACACAATTAGATCTCAGCTTTTCCATAGTGTTTCATTGGCAGTGGAAAATGCATCAGTACTTTATTGAAAGAAAGCAATAAATAATACTGTGATAAAAATAGTTCAAAAGTAGACTGTACATATTGTTACATAATCTGAAAATACACAAAAGATTAATAGAAAAAACAGAACAGTAACAATGAATTTCAGTTTTACAAGCAAGTTAAAAGTGGAAAAGTAAGAAAAAAAGTCATGCTATATGTATTGTTGCATAATAAATAATGCACCATCTGAACAGATTCTTGCTGGCTTTTTAATATGCCATTTCCAAGTATCAGATACATTTTCTACTCATACAGTCCAAAATGGCTACACCCATCAAAATGAAAGTCCAGACAAGTCTTTAGAACAAGTTTACAAAACACATAGGATGACTTACATAAGAAAAGTAAGGCCTTTAGTAGAAGATGCACTGCTTTAGTGTTCAGCCCACGGTACCTTCATCTTCCCCTACCCATCTGACAGGAGGCTGCAGTGCTTTGATTGGTCCATTACAAATAGTCCCACTAGAATCTTGCCACAAGTGTTTTCAGTCAAAAAGCTCTAGGACAAAAACCCCACCTCTCTGTGGCCAGGAATCATTATGAAGTCTGTCTTCTTCAGTTAAGGAAAAGAAAAAATACAAAGAGTTCTTGGTTTATGGCTTGTTTTCAGTCACTGCGAAGAGTCACTTTACAAATACAGCAGAGAGTGTTGTGAGTGAGTCAATCACCTCTAAAACGTGTTTTCCTCAGTGTCAGAGTTCCTTCCAGCTCTTAAAACAAGTTCTACTTTAAATAAAGACAATTTGCCCCTACTTGCCAAGTCTTCTGTGTGGAAAGGTACAGGTCTGAGGAGAACAACACTCATGTACCGCACCTTCTGCACCAGCATGAGCAGATCTGGCAGCTCCAAAACCACAAAATATATACTGCTTGGTGTCATGATACTTTTACAAAGGTATTAAAATCCTTTTCACCTTCAGGGTCATTATTAAAAAACAAGGATAATTACAGTAATGGCATAATTTACAAAAACCCCTATATTGCTCATAGGGACATATACATACAAGCATTACAGTACATTCAGTTGGAAAGACTAAAATTAGAATAAAAAAACAGCAATGATTTGATTTGTAGACTGAATAGAAACAGAAAAAGTAAGTGACTATATAAATGAGAAGTCACATAAATATAAGAAACATTTAGATTCTAAAATATTTTCTCTATAGTACTCATGAATTTATTTGCTAATTAAAAACTCTGTAATAAAATATCTCAAAGTGTCCATTTAAGAAGTATTAACAGTTTAAGGGTTCCAAATGTTCAAAATGCTGCATATCACCGGTAGAAATAGTGTGGGTAAACTGTAAAAAGAACAACAAAACAAACAAGAAACAAAAAGAAACACACACAAAAAAAATCCATTAGGAGGGTTTTAACAATTTTCACTGTAAGATTCCCACACACAGCTCAGGAGTGCAGCATCATGCACCAAAATATTACCATGCCACCTTGCATGTCATTTTATTGCCTCCTGTTGCAATGCAAAGGACATGAGGTCAATTATTTCTGCCTCCAAGAATTTTATCCCAAGTCACCTGACTACAGAAAATCCTGCAAGAGTGGGGACAGTCTGAGGGAGGGGAAGACTTAAAACTTCAGCTCCTTGGAACTAAAAAAACTTGGAGACAGCCCCTGAGATCATGAACTGACAGATCCACATGATCTTTGTTTCTACGTGCAGGAGCTTCCCTTCTCAGCATTTCACACAGAAGAACTCTTTAGAACGAAACTCAAATGTGCAAAAAGGTTCAGAATTTGAAGAAAAAGCAGCCCATATGTGAGTTGGAAGAATAAAGAATAAAGAAGCTGCAAGAAGAGACAATTTATATTCCATGAAATATACCAGCTAGGGAGAAAGATTCACTGAATTACTTTTTTTTTAAAATCCATTATACTAAAAATTAAAAAAGTTAACTTCCTGACTTGCTTGAAAAATGAGAGAAAGAGTGTTCATGAGAAAATACAGCCAAGGCTGATGAAGAAATATTAAAAATCTTGGAATAAGACAGACTATGGATCTTTCACAAGCCACAATATATGTATTTTGTGTTCCACCACCTGTGTTATCAAGCTGCCTTTCACTGCCAGCACTGCTGCAAATTTAGGCTGCAGCTACCCAAATCCTAAGCAACCACAGTGGCATGGAGTATCCAAGGACTGGAAACCCATGGAATCATCCCTATAACCATTCAATTCCCAAGTATGTTTTAGTGGGATAACTTTGACCAAGTTGGACCCTGAAAGATCAATAGTCAGAAGCGAAGTGTCACAGACTGAACTCCTCTCTTTCCCTTACATGCCCAATTTAGCTCTCTTCCCTCCTCCCCACTTTCAGGAGCTGTGTTTCAACCAAATTTTGCTTTCAAGACTTTCTACACAGCTATTTAGCACAGGCCCTTTTGGAGGCTGTTTAAAAACCTTCACAAGGCTACATTATTGACAAAGCAAAGTATTTAAAACCCCAGCCTTCACTGAAGGAAATAAGCCCAAGATTTTCAGTATAAATCTAGCCTTGAAAACTCCAGCAGTTTTTTTGGTGTGTATGATCACTACAATAAAATACCTGACTTTTATTATTCCATAAATAGCTGCTTTACCAGCAGACCTATCGACTTTACTCACCAGGAGAAGGCTTTAACAGGAGTAGGTCCTTACTGTTGCAGAATCCAATCTTTGTGTTCCTGATACACTGCCTATTCCAAGGAGCATGGGGAGACATGCAGAACACAGCATGCATGTTAGTTTTCAAAAAAAAACCCCAAACCATCACAGCAGTGTGATTATAGCTATGGTACTCACCCAGCTCTAAGGTTACAAGTTAGAAAAGCAGAGTTTGTTTCACATTTTATATATTAACCACTCCCAGTTTCAGTGGCTAACAAAGAGCATTCTAAAAGAACCTGCAAGCGAACTAGCATAGCGAATTTTATAAGTTTTTTTACTACTTTACATAGTTTTCAAGTGTTTATTTAATATCTCAAAAAGAAAGGGGTTTTATATGGCAAATACTTCACTTGTTTTAACTTAGGGAATTTCTCACATGAATTCTAGAACATATTTTGTGCTAGTGACAATATCTAAGATTTAGAAAAGCTCTCATTTTAGAGAGTACCATTAAGCACAAAGATTGCTTCTTTGAGCTTTACTGATAAATACAATTCTCAGAACCTGAGACAACCCTGACAGATTATGCTGCAGTTCTCACCCTCTATTCCAATAAAATATAATTTTTAATTGTCTTTTGCAAAACAAATTCAAGTCAAAATTTATCCTCATGGTACCACACAGACTGTTTTTAAACAGACAAGACCCCTCATGTGACAGGTGATCAACTTCCACTTCCAGATGGGTTTGGGGGTTTGCTCCTGTTGTTCTGTTGAGTTTTTAGAATTCATATCCCTTTCTGTGCACACATACACCTGTTGACCATTAAGTGCACACCAGTGAATGAAGCAGTGATTTCAGATAAGATCAATATTTAAGTGACCACTGCAGGGGGTAATGCACATATTACTCAAATTTTAATAATCTCAAAGTCACCTGAGTGAGTTTAGTGACACCATTTTTGATTGCATTTTACTGCATTTCAGAAGTGGGACTCAATTGCTGCTAATTACAAATTATGCACCACATGATTAAATGACTTCTACTAAAATGTCCTTTTCTTTTCCAAGTTTAAACTACATTTATTTCTAACTGAAAATCTCATTTTGCTACTCCAATGATGCAATAAAGAAAGCCACATCTAGTTCCTGCAATGATAAAGCACCCTGTGGTTAAATAAAGTGTTATATGTACAACCATGCACAAGGCAGATGCTTTTTTATGCAGCAAAAAGGTCACTTGAAATGGATTCCCCTGTAAATCTCAGGCAAAAAAACACATCATGCTTAAAATAATACAAAACCAATACCATCAATCTGCATCTTCTTTGGCTGCATAGAGGGTGAAGACATTGAGGTTGTAACTCTGAAATTTGCAGGGAGAGTCTCTGCTGATCCAGCAGCTAAACCTCTGATGTCCTTTGGTCTGAACTTCTTTCTCCATGAAGGGGCTCTCCTAAAGCTCTTCTCATCATCCTGTCATAGTGAGGGACAACATTAGCAATGCTAAAAAGGCAGGATTGTTACTGGCATTAACAGGATTACTGGCAATCTGGAATAAATGTATCACCACTGAGTTAACTGTGAGGGAATAACAAGTTCAGTAAATACTGTATTGCCACACAGTGTTTTGCTCAAGCACTTGGGTAAACTTAACTTGTAACTACCCAAGTGCATTTTTCCTTCCCCCATAAATACATCTGCATCTTTCAACAGTGCCACTTCAGAAACATAATGTTGCACTTACTAAATACACTTGAAGTCCCACTTCCAAAACCATCTTGTCCAGTGAAGGTGTTGTATCAATGCAAATACACCCACTGTGCAGCTCCATTTGCCAACTCCCCCTTTAGAAACAGTTCAATCCTTTGAGTGCCATTTTACCTCAAATGTATTCCCTTTTAGAATTAGGAGATAAGTATCTACATTAATTGAGGAGGTTTTCATGATCAAACTGCCCTGTGCCACTGGAACAGAGCAAGCATCTGTTTCCTCCAAGCTCCTTTTGCAGTTTGAAATCTCCAAGGAAAAACACCTCAAAGAACTATCAAGCTGCTTTCTGGTATGTTATTAAAAGCTGAGTAGAGATGCACACAGAGAATAGAATCATCAGGATGTGCCACAGAAGGGCTGCAACCAGTGCATTAGGCAAGAGAGGAACACAAAAATAACCAAGGTTAGTGGCTTTGCCACTTTAGCCTTAATCTGAACCACTTCCACCACAAACTCCCATTAGCATCAAAGATGAGGCAGCACAGAGTGAAGACTCTCCAGGGGAAGTAAAACCAGCTTGAAACCACCCACAGAATTACAGCATGGAGAAACTCGAAAGGTTAAAGATGAAGCACTTTCTCCTCCATGGTGTGGGTTCACAGGGTCTACAAAATAGTCTCACACTTCCAAAGTTTTACACTCATCACATTTCAGTGAAGTTAATACATTTAATATCACAGGTTGTCCATCAGAAATTGCTCGGATGTGTGAACACTCCTAGTGATCCTCTACTCCAGTATTAATGAAAATTAAGACCACAAGATTTCTTGAAAAACACTCAAAGCTATTTGAAATTTGCTCATCAGGATAAAGAGCCTTTCTCTACTACACCTTGTTAATCTGCAACACTGGGCACTAATTTTCCCATATTTTAGGTGAAGAAGACAGTCCAAAATGCTACCATTAGATACTAACCACCTGCGCTACAAAAACAAACTTGCAAATCTTCTCAATACTTTCATATTCAAAGCCATCTCACCTAAATACACAAACCCTGACATATTTAGAAACTCTCAAAGACCAGGAGGTTCCAGTTAAGGTTTCTGGCACTATTCTGTCAAAAGCTTCAAGAGGTTCAAGCTAAATTCTTTCATATAAATTCTTTGTGATAAAGTTTCCAGGACTCTAAAATGGGTCAACAGCTTAAGTAACTTACTTCATCAAGTCTTCTGTCAGTGCCCATAGCAAGAAGGTTATTAAATTCCCTCTCCAGAACAGCACGAGCCTAAAAGTTCATGGTATGAAAGAAATGGAAATTAATTCCAACAGATTAGTAATTAGTAACCTATAATGATTTTGAAAACTTAACAGAACCCAAGTTGTTTAATACTTTCTTATCAGATTAATAAACATACCTCATACTTGGAAAGTCAGTAATCAAAAAGTTACAATTTAATTCGTAACTTATTAAACATCTCAATAAAACTTAACATCTCTCCCTTAGCTGTTGCATGGAAGTTCATGAGGAAGACTTAGCATCTCTCCCTTAGCTGTGACATGGAAGTTCATGATTCTGGCTCAAAATTAACTATTTCACAGTAAAAACTAGCAAACAACAAAAATGATGAGTTTTACAGTAGTTCTGTGAATACGAGCTATGAGGAAAATATTTAAAATTTTTACTCCTCAAAAAAATTTACCCATGAGAATTGTTACTAACAAACAGAAAACTGTAAGAAAAGCATGGTTTGAAGGTTTTCTCTTATATGATAATGGCCAATTTTCCATTTCCAAAGTTTCTAGAGCCAGGAATAGAAAGCCATGAAAAACCCACTCAGTTCCATTTTTAACCTTCCTGTGAGCCACAAAGCAGCTCCTCCTTGCTTACCTGTGTGTTCTGGGTGGGGATTTGCAATAGGAGAGCTAATGCAACGTAATCAAATGATTCATCTAAGGCCACTAGTGCACCATGAACTCCACTCTCAAGAAGGTTATTGGCGTATTCTTTGAGACCGATGGACATGACCCAATGGATCATCCTTTCATTGCTCCACACAAGGACATCTGGGGAGGAAACCATGGGAAAAGATTGATAACAATACAAACCTTCTGAGAAAAATCACCCACAATCTTTAATTTGAAGTTTGCTGGAAGGCATTTCATACTCTAACAGTAAAGGGGAAGAACAGGCACTGAGGCTTCTAAGCAAGTTGTGCACAAGGTAACCCCAAATATTTCAGTCTAATATATTAGAAAAGACTTCTGATATCAGGCAGGGAACAAAATTTCTATGAGAAGTCTCTGAAAGTACTGTGAATTCCCACCCTGCTTTTTCTTATTCCTCCTTTTTCCATAATCACCATGAATCTGGAAGATATAAATCCCTATGTCAGTTGGATACTTTCTCATAAGCTGCTGGGGTAAAAAAACCAGAAAAAAATAACACCACCACCTCCCCCTCCCTAAAACATTTCATATCAAACTTCAGAGCAGTAAGAGTTGATTTCAAACATGCTCACTTCTGTAGCACATCTCTGCACAAGTAAATGATTCAATGATGTGTTTCATCATTCACTGTGCAGGGCCTACATCCAGACACACTTCCTACATTTAACACTTGGTATTTTATAAATGATTCCTTCCCCTAATGCCTTTTCTCTGTTAATAAATTTTTGAGGCTGATCATTGCACACACGTTAGAATCAGACTGAGGTAAAGATAACACACGAACCCTTAATTTCATTCTGGCTTTCTTCTCTTTTCCTTTCAAGCTCTTTTCGATCATAATTCAGTCTTCGCAGGCACATGATTCCACACTGAAAACTGTTTCTGTTTAGAAAAGAGAAAAATAATTGAAGACAAGTACTTGGAGGCAATGAGAACACTGAGTGTAAGTTAGGCTGCAGCTGCAGTCCCTTTACCTGTGGAAGCTGTCCACCATCTTGAGCTGCCCACGCAGGTCCTTCTTGGTTAGGTGGTCCAGCATCCGAGCGTCCACGAGGCATTCCATGAAATAGCTGCGGTACTGGGGCAGCCCCAGGCTGGGCAGCCACTCATTGCCAATCCACTCGTGGTTCATGTCACCATAGGCCAACGTCTGTGTTTAGAAACAAAATAAAGCTTATGAAAATGAGAAATGAAAGAGAAAAGCTGTTTTAGACAGCATATTTTAAAGAAAGTGCCTTCTGAACTGCCTGCGACAACAAGCACATTAAAATACTGAACGCTCCATGTGTGTTTTAAGTCATCCTCATGGAGAAAAGTCAGTTTAGACATTCAGATCAGCAAGTAAAAACTGCCTGAATTTACAGCAAGGAGTAGCATGAAAATAATATGCAAGAGCCAATAAAAATTAAAAAATACTAATCTTTACAGAGAGTGGTCAGGCATTAGAAAGACCTGTCTAGAGAGGTGGTAGATTCTCCGACCCTGAGGTTTTTAAGATGAGACTGGATATGGCAATAAGTGCCATGATCTAGTAATCAAAGCAGGGTTGGATTAAGGGCTGGACTTGATGATCTCAGAGGTCTCTTCCAACACAACTGATTCTATGATACGGTTTGACAGCAAAAGCCATAGAATTTTATTGTGTTGAGATGTTACAAATACTGTCTCTCTTTAAAACTATGGGGGGAAATCTTATCTTTCATGTGACTTTATAAGGACAAGATATCAAAAATATAACTGCAGGCTTCTTTTAATACACTTAGCTATTTTCAGAAACTGATAAAAACCTACTACTGAAGAACAAGCCATTCTAAGTCCTAGTCCCTATCCTAAAACAGACCTTTCACACTACAGTTTTGAAATTCCAATCAAACAGTCATGTTTTGGAGAGATGCCTAAAGAGATGAGAGTTTGTAACTATGTATGTAATCATTCTTTGGGCAACAAAAGCCAGCAGCTCCTTTTTCCAAAGGGTAATAATTCTTCTACCTCCAACCCCCCCCTTCCCTCCTGCAATTAAAAGTCCAAAGCTTTATTTCCCCTCTAGAGGAAGCACCTTCCAGAAGGGAGCAAGGCCACATGGAAATGCACTTCTCCATGCCATCAGTAGGTAGCAGAGTGAAGTGACTGTGGGCACAGGGAGCCAAGCTGGGACTGTTATCAATGACAATCAGCAAATGAGTAGCTGAGATTTAGTTAATGGGCCTTAACCAGGTTTAATTTGAAGGGCAGCCAAGCAAGAAGAAACTATACAGCCCAAAGATATGGGGCAAGGGTAAATCCTCACTTTTGTTTAGATCCCTGTATAAATACTCAACTATATCAATGCCTGAAAATACAATTAGGATTTGTCACCACTTTAAGGCAGAACAATTAAATCAAGGAGGATTACAGAATTAGTGCATAGAAAACTACTTAACTATCTAGGCTCAGGGTGTCTTGCAGCACACCTGGAGGTTGAACAGGGCCATTCTGCACAGAGCAGGTATTTTTCTTGGACTTTGGCTTCCCAGAGAGCCAAAACGTTAAACTATTAAAATCACCTGAATATAAAGATGTATCTTCCAGGTATGGATTGTACAGAGATAAGCCTGTGGTTTCCCCCTCTCCCAATCCCCAAGCCACATCCAGAATCACTAAAAGATGCTGCTATAAAAGAAAAACAGATTCTTGCATGCTCTAATGATTGTAACAGTTTACATACAGTCTGTAATATTAGAGAAAGTTTCCAACCTGAGCCCAGCTTCCCTCCTCATCTTCCTGTTACGTGGTTAGAAAAGCAAAAGAACATACACATATTAGTATTTAAGTTTAGTAAGGAGATCAAAGTTAATGGTGCACTGCAAGACTCTACTTCTACTGCATACCAAAAAATCTAGATAAAGCAAGCATCATGCAATGTAAAAAATTATATACAAGGCACTTATTTTGTATGAGAAGTTGCAAACCCCATCTACTGATTACGTTTTTCTGAGGAGAAGGAATTTCTGCACCAATAATTCAATTTGTTTATTAGCTAATCAAATCAGAGCTCCATTTTACAGATTAGAGTTTTGTTTACAATCTTATCAATGTTGATTTTTTTAATATCCTTCTGAAAAAAAAACCCTATCAAGGTGCAGGTTACAAGGTTAATAATTAGAAAAAAGCAATGATCCAGAATTTTAGTGTGTTAATTTGAAAAGAAAAAAAAAGAAATAGAACACACACCAAAAAAAAAAAAAGGAAAGAAAGGAAAAAAAAAAAGACCAAAAGGTACTTGATTCAAAAGTTCAAAAAATAGGAAAAGCACTCTAAGGAACAGAAGTGGCAACACTGTAAACTAACCGTTTGCTGTGTGGCTGTAAGATTTTCCATTTCTTCATGTGTTACCCAGACATTGCCCGTGGTCTAATATGAGCCCACAGGGAACCAATCCCATCCAGTGAAAGGAAAGCAGTAACAGAGAGGAGAGGGTGCAGAACAAATAAGCAATCGGTACATGTGAGGAGCAGGCATGGGCAAAGCAATGGTCTCTACAGTCAGGGACAGGGACATCTACTGACAGTAAGGGCATGCAATAAAACCTGCTGAGAGGGACCAACCTCCTCCAGACATCAACACTGATTTCATTAATGGGGAGACACTGAACTCTGCTCTGCTCCGAATAATGCATGTATGTAATCCCAGGAGTAACTCTGGATTGCAGGATGGTCTCACAAGAGAAAATTCCCACTAAGTGTCTGAATTTACTCTACTAGAGAGACACAGGGGAACTCCTATGTAGTCTGAATTTTTTGGAGTTAATGGCCTTGTGTGTGGAGTAAAAGAACCTCCAACTATTTTACAAATTTGCCTACACACACATCTACTTCATCTGTATTATAAATTCTTCCAAGACCAAAAGATGAGGCAAATAACACGTACTCTAAATATTATTTTGGATTACATACTTATATTGAAACAGACTTCTCTCTCCCTTGAGAAAGAAAACATAGTTATTCCTTAATTCCCAAGAAAGGAAGAAACATTCTACATTTAAGTAATGTGTTCTTTCTACAACTCCAAATTCTTAGTTAAAGCTCAAATTCTTTCAGTTACATATTTACAGTCGAAAGCTCAAATCCTTTTGGTTACATATCTAAAGTCAAATCTTGGGAAATCTAATGGTCCTAAAAGTTGTTTAATGCTGGATCCCCACATTCCTTACCGTCCTGGAGGTGGGAGGAGCAGAGGGGCTTGTGAGGGACATGATTTCCTGGATGGCCAGCCTCAGCTTGAGCCTGTGCAGGGGGTTGCTGATGCCGATTTCCCGCTGGATCTCTGTGTCAGACAGCGCTGACATGATGGCACCGCTTTTCACATTTGCCCGGCAAGCAGCCACGTACCAGGCTGGCATTCCAACCCACAGCTGCAACACAAACAGGGCAGTGAACAGGATCTGGGGAACTGTGCCAGCTGCAAAACCTCACATTCTTTAGAAGTCTGTGTATTGAGGGGTTTTTTGTTTATTTTGTAAGGACCACTCACCTCCAACCACACAACCACAGTGGGCCCATCCCACTGTGCAAAAGGCAAGCCTTGCCTTCTGGCTTCCTCCAGCAGCTCATGCCTGCAATTACAGAAATAGTTTTAGTTAGAACTGATGTTACAATTTGAACTCTGCATTCAAACCACCTCATTTCCAAGAGTTGCCTTATTTTTTTCTCAGCCTTATAGGATGCACTCACTAAGGCAGGGACAGCACATGTACAAGGATGTACAGGGATGAAAGCTGAACTGGACTGGAAATTTGAGAGCAGCAGGGAAACTGTGCCTGTAAGCTCTAATGACACTCCAACCAACACTCCCAACCCAAAGTGGAGATGTCGTCAGACTTATCTGGCAATCAGAGTCTCAACTGCTGCAGTTTTCTGTACAGCGAATCAGTCCCAAAGCAGTCACTGCTCCTCATGGTGCAGGTCTGAGACCTGCGGCAGAGCATGAGTACATCAGATGGAAAAGGCTGGAAACTGGGACAGTGACCATTTAACTGGTGAATTCTGCAGCAGCCTGTCAGAATTCCAGGCAAAGCCTCAGACACCCATTATGTTCAGAGAGCCATGCTTTGGCAATTACAGCCCAAAAGGCTGTGTACTGAAACTCAGCTTTCATCTCCTGTGATGACACCACTTCCTTTGTTATTCTGAAACACAAGAGCCTAAAGTTTAATATTGACAATTCAGCTTACAGAAACAATGGAAGCTCACAAGGGCCCTATAAATAGCTGCCAAAAATGTTTGATAAACCAAAAGACAAAAAATAGTGTTGTGGGTATAGGCATGCAGGGCTGCTTGGCTATGCCTGTCTGAAAAAAACAGAAAAAAGTCTAAAAAAAGCATATTTACACTGCCTTTGAAAGCCAGTTGTATATGGTTAAGTCTCCATTCACTCTGCATAGAAATTCTGAAAAAACAACTTGACCTAATTAGGCAGCTTTTACTGGTTTATGCCACTTATTCCTGCCTGCCCAAGTGTAGAATTAAGAAGATAAGCAGCAATACTACAGGCTCAGGTTCCTACATTATGCATTTGTCATTTTCTCACTATTTAAATCAAATAAAATCTCCTTGCCTTTTGAACTGTGTCACTGAGTAGATCCAAGACCGTAAAATAGTTAGAAGTTATATATAATAAAAACCACAAGGCATCTTGAACAGTGGTTACTGACAGACTAGGAGCTTTTTTTGCTACTAGTACAGAATGGATATGAAGCATTCAGCTCTTCTAGACAGATCTGGAATCCTTGTGTTATATTGGTAGATAATATTAAAAAGCAATCAGTGAAGTAATAAATCAACTGTTCATCAATAAATGTGTTTTCCACCTGCATGACAATAAATTCCTAATGCTCTAGAAGAAGCTCCCAATAATTTTTCCTAATTACATGTGCTGCCCAGAGATGGAAAAAGGGGAAAAAGGAAGGGACCACCAGACAATGGGTTATAAATAATAATGGTAAGGCACTGTTTAAAGGCTCAGCAATGAAGGTGGAACAGTGTTCAGCAGTCAGCAGCTCAACAGCTCGATTTCATGAACAAAGAAGAGAAGAAATATGTATTTTACACTTCAAAAAGATACATGTATTTCTAAATTAGGAATAAAAGATCCCCTATTTTCCTGCTGCTGTGGAACACTTTACATTAATCCCACAAATCACTAGCCCTGAACACATTCAGTTCTATTTCACTTTGTTGCTTAAAGATTTAAAAATTAGGGGGAAAAAAAGATCAGATATTATAAAATACTGTTTGGTAAGAACAGATTAAAATGCTTAATACTGTATTCACCAGAAAGGAATACAATGGTTTTTTTCCAAGTACTTTAACTTCCAAATTGGTGTCTTTGCCTTCTTTTTTGGTGGTTGTATTGTACAGAGTTCAGAGAATTTCAGTGTAATTTCTGGTAGTTTTATAAGTCTCACTGTGTAATTCATGTGAACCATGACACAATAAATCCTTTGGAGTCGTACAGGGAATATAGAAAAAATGTAAGGAGAGGTTATGATGTAAAGTGGAAACTCATGGTGGTATTATAATGCAGAAAAGAACTGCGTGGCTGGAAGCGAGTGTTACGTGATGGAGGCAAACGTAGAAACAGAAACAAACAGAGAAAAAACTGTTTATGAGGTGACTTTACACAAAAATTATTCAAATGGATCCAAAGAGAAGTGTAACCATGAAGTGGAAAATTAACTGTAGAATTTGTTCATGTGCAGTAAGATAAAAAATGTGCTTTCATGAGAAATAATTAAATCCAAAGCTCAAGATCTAGTACAGGCTCAAAACATCTCATAGGAAGAATCCAGAGGAAGCTGCTGTTTCAGCTGCAAATGATCCATCCATGTTCCTTTTCCTAGAGCAGAGAACTTCCCTTTTCCAACTATTCCCTTCCAAGACACTCCCTGCATTCCATAACATGTGATCAGATCCCTGAAAGATCACCACTGACAGGCCAACTGAATTCCACAGGCCATCCAATTGCACCAGTGAGGAAGTGGGTATGAAATCCAGTCTCCCATCTTGGGGAGTTAAAAAATAACAGATGGTCCAAACCTGGCACTGGGAGGGATAACAGAATGCCAAAGGAGTAGCTGGCTACTGGAATAACTCTCGGGTGACAAAACCAAGGGATACATGTCTACAGACTTGACAAAAAAGTTGGCAGAGCTTCACTTGGAATGGGAGCCTAAACATGCTGCTGCTTGTTGTTCGACATGTTCCAGAGGCATCTCACACCAGCTGTGCAGAACAAAGGAACTGTGGACACAGAGGATGGGAAATTGTGCCCAAAGTGCAGGTGCTTGCTGTAGCAGGGAATGCATAAAGGCCATCCTAAAGACCTTTAAAGACCATCCCAAGGGTCTGTGTTTGGATTGGCTCTTGGCAGGCAAGGACAAAATAACTCTGGAAGGAAAATAAAGCAGCCTGAAGCAACCTCACTTTGTCACTGCATTAAGGCAGCATGGGAAGGGCTAAATCCAGGCCTTGCAGCCAGAGGGGAAATGCTGCATTCCACATTTCTTGGAAGGAACCGAAGAGAAATTATTTGGAAGAAGTTCAGGACAGAGAAAACACAGTAGTGTGGAGGAGAAGAGAGTGATGCTGATGGAAGTGAGAGTTTCAAGGTGTAAAAACTGAAAAGCAACAGTGGCAAAACACGGAAATAACTGACCGAGTCCAGGCAGAGCATCAGGGCAAAATTAATATTCTTATCACAGATTCAGTGCAGATGTATAACTTTAAGCAGAGGTATCTTAAATTTAGGTTTGCCTTCCTTTTTGATTAATACAGTATTAAGTTTGCTGTGCGGTACACAGAAAAGCACAAATACAGTCATGGCAAACACTGTCAATGCTACAGCTCACAAAGATAGACACAACACTAGAAACAGCTCAGATTTAGTAAACAACAAGCAACAGTTTTACAGGAGTACATCTACCTTGGAAACAAACACTCACTATTGCTAAACAACTTTCAAACCCCAAATTACAAAAATAATTTAATCTCAGTAGGGTTTAATATTTCCATTATGAAAATTCACACCATGCAAATTAAGACAAGACAATGAACTACCATTCACACTGAACTAGGTGACACTGGATTTATTTCAGCAACATGTTTTCATAATATATTCTTTGGAATCTAGTATTTCCTCTCACAATTAGACTTCCTTGAAAAAAGGTTAGAGCTTTTAATATATTGCTAAAAAATCCAAATGAGATTTATGATACTTCCACAACAATCCTAATAAAACAAATATAAACTTACCCTGATTTTGCACTACCACATCAAATGGTAAACAAAAGGAAAATAAAATAATGAAGGAAAAATATAAAACTGGGATTAAACTGAACTCAAAGGCATACAAAAACAGACAAATAATGTGTACTGTAATTTAATTCTGTAGCTATAAATAGCTTTTTGCTAGCAGACAGTGAATACTGCCCTCAGCCTGTTTGTGCACATGCATGCAGAAATCAGAAAGATAAGCAAGCAAACAGGGATTAGAGACAACTATAAATAGCAGTAGCTGTCATTGTTCCAGGCATTCAGGTAAATGGAATTCTTTCTGCTGAATACAAGATTTTCTAAGAGCAAATAGCCAGCCCCAAGAATTTGTTTTAACCCACTCTCCTCCAACATCAAAATGAAGAGCAACTCTGGGCAGCTTTCCCACTTTTTCCTTTTGCTAAGGAGCATCCCAAAGGCAGCAAGGGATCTCTGACCCTTTGTGGTAACACTGCTGCCCATGTTCACAAACCTGCCAGGATTCTGAAGCAGCTGCACTGGAGTCTCTTACTGGGCTTTTTAACATTACAGATTTAGGTTGTATTAATTTATTTCAATGAGAGCCAAGAGAAAGCTCCAGGGAGATCTTAGAACCCCTTCCTGTACTAAGAGGGGCTCCAAGAGAGATGGAGAGGGACTTAGGAATAGCTTGGGAAGGCAATTTCAAACAAAATGTTTTCATTTCTTTAATAGACTCTCGCCTTTTAATCAATCAACAACATGCAGTCATAAATTATACTTTAAGTAATACAGTACATTTTTGAAAGGCAGAATGTTTACAAAGAAAGCCATGATTTATCTGCAACGGCACTTTTTGCATTTCTTAAAGCAAGCCAGTATAGATTGTTCTACTTGAGAATGAAATTTGTGGCTGGTACTGAGAAATTCCTGTATTGCTCAAAGAATAAATTACATATGACCAGACTAAAACTATTCCAGCAAGACGTGGGGTATGACTTTAAAGCTCTTTAGAAAAGGGGAAAATACCAGATCAGAATAATGTATGATTGCCTTCAGTGCAGCAGTCTGAAGAAAAACAGCTGAGCCTTCTGTTATACAAACAAACCCACATTCCAGTCCCACTTTCCAAACCAACACACTGGTGGGTTTTCATTAGCAGCCACCAGGCATTATTCTTAGCTGTTAACACAACTCAGGTACTGCAAGAAATCCCTTGCAAAGACAAAATTAACACACTTCTTTTTCCAGCAGTCACTAGTTTGACTTCAGAAGGCAAAGAAAAAAGCAAGAGCTGTCTGAGCTTTGTCAGCTTTTCGACACAATAAAGGCAGCTGAACAGAAGCAACAGACGTTCAAGGTATATGGCTCAGCTTTGGGTGAAAAAATGCAAAGAATGCCTGATCCTACTCCCATAAATTCAAGTGTTTCATGTATTACCATATGAGCCTTAAATCAAGATTTCTGCTGGTAGCAATATCTATTTTTCACCTATGATTATAGTCTTTGACTCATCTCTTCTAACTTTAGCTACAACAAGCATGCAAATAGATATTCAAAAGTTGAGCAGTAAACTACAGATTTTCTTGGACACACACTGAAAAAATTCTCCTGACTAGAAAAACGTAACTGCATAAAAGGTGCTATTAAAAAAAAGGAATAGTCACAATTTTTATATAAAAAAGAGGAAATCAGGTTTATATGGTGCAAAGACTTCAGTTGTTAAAAAATGTGTAAGAGAAAACGTCAAGATAACCTTAACCAGAAGTGAAAAAATGAGTGAAGAGAGAAGCAGTTGGCAGCTGCAACACAGAAGGGCAGAGAAAAGAGCAGCAAATTCATACAGAGGGATGTCAGCACTGAGCATCTTGTGCTTTCCTTCTGTCAACTCCTTCAGCAAGTAACAGCCTAAGGTAACTTTGGGAAAATTTCCAACTGAATTAAACCCAAACCAGGTATTTAATATAACAAATTTCAGGGAGGGTTTGGTAAGAGTCCACTATTATCTCAAAGTTTCTTTGTATTCCAATAATAAGGTTTCAGCACTGAAATGAATTTCAAACTTACCATGACCTATGCTACTATTAATGTTCTGCAAAAATAGTAAAAGAAATAAAAACCTACAGAGGCTTATTAGCCATAGCACTATATTAGGCAAAAACATCAAAAAATGAAACTAAAAATAAACCACAACCTTTTTAAAGAAAGCAATAACAACAGAGGACTAAAAATATTTGATAACTTACTTTTTCTGCATTTTCCTGTTTTTCTCTGCCTGCCCTCCAAGCTTGCTGAGACCTAAGGCATCCTGAGAGGAACCATCTGCTTCTCCCATGCCACCTAAAGAAACCAAACCAAACCCCAGGCTTATGTTCTCAATCAAGCATTTAACTCTTTGTAGTATTACTGATCATGTCCAAAGCCCAAGCCCAAGCCCACCCCTCTTACTGTGCAAAGCAAAAAGCAAACCCACCTTGACCCAATCCCTCCTTGCTTGTTTGTCCAGGCCGTCCCTTCTCCTTCTTGCCAAACAAGCGGCCAATGGAGGATTTGATGCCCTTCTTTTTGGGAGCTTTGTGAAGGGAATCTTGGCTACTGTTGCTGCTGCTGGGATTACTTGTTTGCCCATCTTGAGAACCTGTTGAACTGCACCCAAAAAAAGGAGCCCGTGTAAAACAAATTCACCAGTGTAACAGCAAGAGACAAGTTCAGGGCTCTGTGCAAGTTAACAGAAGTTCAGTAACTCACTCATGACATCTAATTTCAGCTTTTATGAGTCAAGGGAAGAAATTTATCTATTAAAATACATAAAATTGAACAGAAAAAACAGTGAAAACAATGCAAGAAAGGAAGGAAGGGAAATAAAAGTTATATTCTATGGCATGGAACTACAAATCAATGGAAGTGTTTAAAGTGCAGTTCAGAGAGGCCACAGTTGCTAAGGTGAGTTCCTGACCAAGTGAGGCAGGCAGCAAAAGCTGGAAGTACCTGAGTGGAATCCATCCCAGGCACTGAGGCACTTTGAAAAGAATGTGTGTCAATCAGTGATGGTAATTTTGCAAGTTATTCTTAAATTAACACCTTAATTCCAACCTGGAGAGTGGAACTGTGCATTTGTCATTTCCTCAACATGAAGCAAACTTAATGCAGATTTCAGTACCAGAAGAATTCTTCATATAAGGCCATTTCTGATCAACAAAACTCATATTCTTATTGTTTATGTAACACAGTCACTCATTTCTATGTTCAGACATTTCAACACCTAGATTAATGTCCTACAGGCTGAACAGCTCTGCAGATTCAGAACTTTATTCTGATGCTGTGAAACACTGAGTTTGTGGTAGGACTGGATGATTGACAGCCACTTACTTCCTGATGTCCCTGATATCCTCGTGGCTCACAGTGTGCAAAGCTCCTTTCTGCACTCTGTCCAAACGCAACGACCGAGGGGAGGATGGTGGTGACGTCTCACATTTGATGGTGGTTTTATCATCTCGTACCTCTTCTCTGGAAGCTGGAGACTAATGGCAAAGGAAGGAAAACTTGAGGGGGAAATGTCAAACCATGAATGTGGTATCAACACTACACAAAATAGTGAAAGGAGAAGTAAATTCTTTCAGTGTTAAAAGGATTACTCTCGCCCTCACCATCCTGCAGTTGCCTATTTCTTGCTTGACTTCTTTCTCATTTTCCTGTTACCTTCAGTGACAAACTACTAAATTTCAATCTGAAATGAGCAATTAGCACTTATATTTTATTCATTCGGAGAGCTAAGACCTAAAGTAATGCCTTAGCACCACAAAACTAATGCACCTGACTTCAGTTTGAGCAAGTGCAAAGACAGAAAACCAGAGAGTCCTGTGAAAAGAATCATTAACAAGTTTATTGACTTTATGAAGGCAGTTTTGACACACTTGTGGCTATTGCTGATCTTGAAGTTTTAGTGAAAGAAACTGTAACTTCTTTGTGTGTGCACTAACAGATCTATAAACATTGATGCATCAGGACTGAAAAACAGTGTTTACAAACAGAAAGCAGCACAGCAGTTCTCCACATCAGCAAAAAAAAAAAAGCCAAACAAATAAAAAAACACCCACAAAACAAATACACACTTATGCTAAAATGATAAACCATAATCTTGCTTTATTAAAGAGTTACCCTGCAAAATGTTTTCTTTTATGTTCCTGTTATGCTTTAACGAGTTTGGGGTCAGGAGAGGAGAGAAAGGAGCACACCATTAAACAAACTGAAGATGTTTACCTTTCTACGGTGTTTCCTTAAATCACTAGGCTGACAGATGCATGCAAAGAAAAGAAATTTGTAAGAGCTGTATTTATTATAAACTGCAGCACAGACTGAAACAACCAGCAGAGAGACAAAACATATTAGGGAGACTATAACTAACAATTACAACAACGGCACAGAAGAAGATGGTGAGTTCGAAGTACTCTGCAAACCACAGATTACTTAAAATGCACCCCTGAAAAGAGGAAGGAAAAAATAATAAACACTTAAAATTGGTTATCTACTGAAGAACTGTAGATGTTTGAGTGTAATAGTACAACAGGCAAATTAGCACACAAAAAGTGCAGCACCTTCAGCAAGAAAAACAGTGAAGTGTTGCTTTTAAAGGGTGAGAGATTTCCAGTCACTGTCAAGGGCTTGCCTTGAACCCACGTGTTGCCCACAGCAGCCTCCAACACGTTGTCTGCACTAGTTCCCCCACAGCTGAGTGATTTCTGCAGCTGTTTCCTACATAGCACAAAAAGCAGCCAATATTTCATAACTGGGAAAGACAACAGTGCCAATAGTATCTGATTTCTATACAGTAACAGGATTCTGTACTTTTTTACTAAGTTTCAAGTGCTGGAATGTTTGAGCAAGAGTCCACCCCCAGTTTTATTTTATCCCTCATTTCCCAGGTACTGCTGACCTCTGCCAGTGCACAGAGCAGGGCAGAGACCTTGAGCTACATAAACAAGTTATTCAGACTGATGCTGACAAAAGTTAAATTGAGATAATTTTTTAACAGTTCTCATTATTTAAAAAGGTTGTAACCAAAAATAAAGTCAGTCCTCTTTGAAGTGGGACAGGAGGAGGGGGTGTTGCTTCCCTCCCACAAAGGATGACTTTTAATCATTTTTGATTATGTAAATTATGCAGCATTGCTATGTAAGGTTTTGTTCAATCTCACTGTAGAGTACTACACTAAGTAAACATTCATTAAATCATTGAAGGGACCTTTAAAGATGATCCAGTCCCTCCTCAAGCTCATGACCAAACACCTCAGACTCATTTTACTCTTGCTGGATCTTTTATCTATTAAATCTGATGACCCCTAAAAATGCATATGTTTGCCAAACGGAATGAACAATGTCCACCAAAAATGGCCAAGAGAGCTTTCTGCAGGCAGCACTGAGCTAATTTGCCTCCATGATCATCAACTGATGCAACTTTCCATTAAAACATGAAAAAACAAAGCAGAACTCTGAATATTCAGCCTAGTAATTCACAATACTGTCCCAAAAGTTTCTAGAAAGCTCATGTTCTGTAATTCTAGAACAGCTTGTTTTCAAGCTTTCACAAATCAGTTGCCAGGTTCAAAAACCATCAAATGCAATTGTAAACAGCAGATCAAGTGACTTTGATTCACAGTTAGGATCTAAAGTGAACTTAAACAGGAGTTCACTTTTCTTCAGTTGTATTAGATTTTAATACAAGACACATTCTCCTAATCTGGTTTTTGGAAAAAGAGCTACTTAAATTTGTATGCAGTTTTATGCAAAGAAGTACTTTGCTTAACTACTTACTGCGAAATGTTACAAGATAAAGCACCTCATAGTCTGAATTTTGATAGTTTGTTCTTTTGGGTTTTTTTAAAGAAATGTGTTTTGCTTTCCATGTAAAAACAAGAAAGGAGAAAACTTGTGTCTTGTTTTTACAGATGTGTTTACAAGCACGACACAGCTCCCAGAAGGATTAATTTTTCTAAGCAGTCATATGAATGTCAAAGAATGGACCCATCTTTCTCTATTAATTTAACTGCTAAACTTGAACTATTTCATCAGCCACAAGGTCTAACAGATACTTCTTCTACCTACCAGCCTTACTAGCCTAAAACAGGACACTGGCACTCATTAATATTAAAGTAGCAGTGATACCATCACAGTCCTCAAGATTAATATGCAAATCACTTTTTAGCTGAATGTTTAGTGGAATTGTAGACTGCTAAAAATAAAGTTTAAAGCAGAGGGAGAAAGTGGTTGCTGAGCAAGGGTTGAAAAGAAAACATTACTTTTGCTGGGGAGTTTGAAGAAAGACCATAACAACAGAAGGAATAATACTTAGGCATGAGATGTTGACCAAATAATAGAGTTGAGCTCTGAGTGTTTTTCCTAATCATTATGACTGCATCTTAGACTTTTCACAGAAATTTCACAGAATATTCTGAGTTGGAAGGGACCCACAAGGATCATCAAGTCCAACTATAATGCTTGTCTCAGTTTCAGCATACGGCAAAGTGTGATTGCAATCAAATAAAGTGGAAAAAAAAACTTTAGGGGAGACTGGGTAACTTTGAACATTCACTTTAAAATGCTTAACAGACACCTGTAAATAAACTGAGAGGAGGAATTTAACTTACTATATTCAGGCTGAAGTAAGAACTATTTCAGCCTCCACATAACATTAGCTGTCCTCACCCTTAAAAAGCTCCCTCTCTGGAATTACACCTTCACACAAAGAACGTAATACATGTACAAGGGGGATTTGAACATGCACCAAAACAAGCCCACTCTACCCCACAAAAAACAATTAGGCTGGTGGTGTGAGACCATCCTTGGTATTACAGGACTCCCTGGTACAGACACTCAGCTTAACCCCAAGGGAGCCACATGATCAAAGAGGGCTGGGGCAGGGAACGGTTAAACAGATTAATTGGTGACATGGTTATACTTCTTACAGAAGTTGAAAGGAAGCATTAGCAAAACCTAGAGAAAGGAAAAACACAGCTGAGTAAGGAGAGGAAGCAGAAATCAAACAACCCATTTCCGAGAGGAAAGAAACACTGTTCCAAAAGAGTTAGGGGCCACTTACCAATGTCATGATGCCCAACCTGTCCACTTCCCGAGCTGGGCTGTGTGGGCCTCGCCTTGGGGTGGAGCGGCCGCTGCCAGGGGGGGACGATCCAGCCAGGGAGGTGCTGGCATAGGAGGGAGGGAGGGAACCCATGGAGCAGAACCGGCCATGGGCATCCAGGCTGCCGCTGCCCACCCTGCTCTCGATCTCTTCGGCGCGCTGCTCCGTGTTCTCCTTCTCCTCCTGGATCAGCCTGAGAGAAACAAGAGTGCCAAAGGAACACGGCATTCAGACAAGGGCCATACAAACACAGTGAGTGGGTGTTATGGGTTTAGCTAAGTGTAGGCCTAAATGTACGCTTTAGATTTCAGAGTGAGCCTGAGACAATCAGCTGACTTGAGCTGGGCTGGGCCAGTGGACAGCTGACTACTACTGGCCAATGGTATTCCATACCATATTCCGACATCATCTCAAAATATAAAAGCCGGTGTAGGAGTGGCTTAGTTAGTTCCTTCAGGCTGTGGTCCCAGGAGGACACACTGTGCTGTCCCAGGAAGGATGGGAGGCCCAGGCCCAGCACTGGCTTATCCCCATGTTGTCTTAGGGAAGTAAAATGCTTGTTCTTAGTCTTTCTCTCTGCTGGGTCTGTCCCTCTGGAGACTGAGTTCTCTGGAGTGATTTGTAGCTAAAATAGTGGGATTTGTGTTCGATGGGGAGTGGGGAGTTATTTTTTGTTATATCTAACTTGTGTAAGTCTGTGTTATATTGTAGTTTTCTTCTGATTTTCTCTTTTCTGTATAAATATATATATTTAGTTTAAGTATAAATTTAGTTTGAGTTTCTATTTTTTTTCCTTTCTCCCTTTTCTCAGGGAGGGGGGAGGCTTTGACACTGTGCTGGGCAGTTGGCATTTTGCCAGCTCAACCCAAGACAGATAGTTGGTGGAGAATGTGGGCACTGACCAAGGACCTTGGCAGGAAGGATCAGGACATTTTCCAAGCAGTTTTTATCAAAGCCCTGACAGCAGACAGGCCCTACCTGATCTCTTTGTTGATGGCATCCAACTGCTCCTGAAGCATTATGGCCAAGGTCTGAGCATCAGCCTGGCCACTTGGGGACAGCAGATCAACTGAGCTGAATATGGTCTCCCTGTCATCCTCCACATCAGAAACATCCACATCACTTTCAAAGGCTTGTGCCACGTTGGCCAACACACTTGCTTGCTGAGCTCGCTCCCAATCCTGCTCATTCAGAGTCTGAACCTAAAAGAATCCATAAAAAAAAATAAATCCAAATTCAAAGAGCAAAAACATGATGCTTCTACTGATTTTCGAGATGTCTAAAATAATTTTTGTAAGTTCACTTACATGCTGAATGCATCCATCAAGACAGCAAGTTTTAGAGAAATATAAAGAAAAAAAGCTGTAATGTAGGAAACTTTTAAATTTCACTTAAGTGGAAGATGTAAAATGAACAGGCTCACGGAATAAATTCAAACATCACTACCTTGGCTGTACACACTATAAACTAAAGAAGAATTCTGCTAAAAATTCCATGGGAATTCTGGAATCGGTCCTGAAAGGGACCTGAAATTGCTTGCACAACACACATTAGATTAGTGTACAGACACAAAAGTAGGACTGTTTCAAATTATATTTTATGGGCTTAGCAAAATTAAAAAAAAAAAATTCGAATTAAAACCATAATCTTGCAATTACTTGTTAACAATTAAAAACACCAGCTGTGCCTTAGTTAGTAAAACAGCATCTGTAAAACCCACTTTATTGCTAGGTAGATTCTAAAAACTCCCTGCAATGATTAGCCCTATGCAACCTACTTTTTTTGTCACAATTTTATCTGTATTTTGATTTCAGAGTTGTGTTACCTTTGAAGGCTCATCTCTGAGAGCTGCCAAACGCCCCTTCTGGGGACGCCTTAACACAGAGGAGGTGCCAAAGGAGTCTGGGTGAGTGTCACCCACAGAGGAGGATGCCACAGGGAATCTGAAATCTGGCCTGCTGGAATACACAAACAAACATTTCATCCTTACAAAGTGGGGCAAAGGGGAGAACAAACCTAAAAAAAAAAAATCACCCAAATGATCCCTTTCATCCCACCAGTGCCAATTGTTCCTAAGCAGTGTAAAAACTGCTTTGTAAATGTATTATTTAAAAAAGTATTAAAAGTATTTATTAAATATAGAAGTATTTTTTGTAGATATGACTAAGGTATTTTCACTTATGACAGACAAAATTACACTTAGCATAGTGACTTTAAAGAAAATGGGAAAAAAAATGAAATTCTGCCATTACCTATGATGAAGTGACGTGGCTCTAAGTCTCACTTGGTCATTTTCAGCCCTTAATGCATCAACATTTATTGCAAGCTGATCCTGCAAAAATAGGTAAATCAAATACATAACAATATGCTTTAAAAAACAGTCAGTGTCAAACAGGGATTTATAAACTAACATTTAGGGTTTTGACCTCATCTTTATGAAACTCAGAAGTAACAGATTTTAAAACACACCCATTAACAATGTGAAGTGTAAAAATTGTTTTGCAGCACTGCCACAAAAGGGCATCCCAGAATAACTCTGCTGCCTCTCTACACTGACCCTAGCAATGACAACATGTATTTTAAAAATCAAATTCACATGCTACTAACTTTATTCTTTAGGTGATACTAGTAAGAAACAAGAAGATTTTACAAGCTCTCTGCACAGAAGATTCTAAAGCACTCACTTTCAACTTGGACATTTTTACACACACTAGAAACTCGGAATTTGCCAGCAGAGAAAATTCAATGAATGACAAAACAACAGCAGACCAATAAAAAGTGGCTGATGATGAACATCTGTGCCTTGTGTGAAAACTGCTGGCCTGCACATACAGGAATTCCAAGCACATTTTGCAGAACATTCTTCATTTTATTACAGAAGCACAGAGTCTAAACTCTAACTAAACACTGGGATGGTGTGGGGAGGTGCAGTACACCTGTGATTTAATAAGCTATAGGAAGTATTATTTCAGAACAGACAGTGGGACCACAAAACCAACTGCCACTGCTCAAGGATGCAAAGATATGAAAGGCCCCAGCACTTATTCAGGGAGGGAATTTGTCATTTCCAGAGCAAGGACAACAAGAAAGCTGCTATTAAAAAAGCAGCAGTCAAGTCTAATAAATTGGAAAAAAAATCTAGCACTTGCACAAGCATTTAATGATATCCAGTGCTTTAAAAGAAACTTTGAGGAAAATACTCAACATTAAATGTGTTTCTCTTTTCTTTTTGCCCATCAAGGTCATATGCACCACAGCATAAGAAGTCTACACAACCTCCAAACTTCAGTAAATCAGTATATCCAGGCCCTTCACATATTCAGGAGTGTGTTAAGCCTTTGAATAAAAGATTATGTATTCCCTATGATGGCCAATCTTCGCGAACGAAGATTTGGGAAGGGCTCACCCCACGTGTGCCCTCCGAGCCTGCGCAGGGGATTTTTTAGGTGAGGCTCAGCGTGCACAGAACTGGTTCCACCGTTTAAGTCCTAAGGTTCATTTGCCACGGCCGAGCAAGCTTGGACAGTGACAGCGAAGTCTCCTTAGGACTATCTACAGCACCGGGGCTAACCCTGCTTCACATCCGAGGTCTGACGGGATCGGATGGCAGGGAGGCATTTAACTGCCGGGGACGGTCCGTACTGAGACTCGAACTCGCGACCTTGGGAGTCGGAGACTGGAGTGCTCACCACTACACCATGGGACCACCCGTATTCCCTATAAAATCCTCATAAAACTGAGGCACGCAATACCATAAAATGAACAATAACAGCTCCCTTCTTTTAAGCAGAGCAGGTAATGTTCAGTTTTACAGGGAATTAAAATCTGATCCTGCTATGTAGCAAAGCAGCAATTATGCTCCATTAGAGTATTTCAGAAGTGCAGTTGTACCTTCTCATGCTGAAGTTCTTCTATTTGTTTTTTTGCATTTTCAATTTCTCGAAGAAGTGAATTCTAAAATAAAAGGTATCACAATTTAAATCACTTAGAAAAAGCTTCACACTTTAAAAACAAGACCATGAGGAGTATCAAAAAAAATCTAGTCAAGATTATACATCTTAAGTAACAGAGACTTCGCTGCTCCCATCATTTCACTTTGATTATAGCTGAAGGTTTCTCCTTCCAGGTGTACAGCCCTCTAAATAATGGATTTAATAATAATACTGGTTCCATAAATTTTTAATAGCAATAGCAGCCTTTTAAAGCTCTGTTTGAGAAAGTCTGACTAGGAAAAAAAAGGATTAATTAGGCAGCTAAAATAATTCAAAGTAATTCACTGAGTGGTTCCTAAGGTATTAGCAGCCATTATCCTGAAGTTTTCATTCTATTTGCACTTGCTTGACCCAAAAAATTTACTCCACAGTAATTTTTTGGATGTACTGTACCTCCAGAACTGCAACACTGCTTTCCTGAACATCAGAGCTGTTTACAGTTACACCAGGACTTCTGAACAGTAAATATAAGTACTTATGACTGTTACAATCTCAAAGCATTTTCCAAATGCAGACCAACAATGCCCTGAGAAATAACATTTGAGAGCTACAACAATCAAAATTAATTCCTACTACTGCACATGACTGCAGTATGTGACAGCAAGGAAAACATGAGACTCAATACCTTCATTACATGTTTAAGATGCAAATATATTTTCATACATGGAAAAACAAATCATTCCAGGGAAAAAGACCAAGCGATCAGAACGAAGTCTTAAAATTTTACCAGCACATTTCCTCCTAACTTATGATAAAATAACGAGCCGGAAGCCTCAAAAAGAACTTCTTACAGAAGTTGTCACTTACAGTAAAGGACAAGCAGATTTTCCTCATTATTCATGAGGAAATTCATGAAGGAAATTATGAAAGCCAAGAGGGAGTTTGGGTCAACCCTAAGACACCCCCCACCCCAATATTCAAGCACTTAAAAAAACCAATGCAGTCATCTATTTCTTAGAAATTGAATTTAAAAACACTGTTAAAGCAATCCTGTTGATGTCATAACATGGCACATAACTGGTATTTCTGAAGCAGTTGGTGATGTTGAAAATAGTGATGTTAACTAAAAAACACAAGGCATAGTTTGCAGCCATAGATGTCAGATAAGCCCCTCTGTCATCACCTCCAAGGATGAGAGTCACCAGGACCTATATTTGTTCGGCATTATTCAATTCCTCCCAGCTCTGAGAGTGAAAAAGCAGGGAAAAGAAGGAACTAAATCCCTTTAATTATCCAAGAGGAGCAGAATCTTGGAATTACTGAGCTGAAAGAATGCAAGAGGAAGCAAACATTTAGGGAGAGCCTGAATTCATCATTCTGCATACTGAAGTGTTCTATTGCCATGACTTTAAAACAAAATTCATACAGCTTTTACTGAAACATTTCCAAGATGGTCAATTCACCCTCCAGTAAAAGAAACCAAGTATTTTTAATTCAAGAAAAAGCAATTCTACATCAGCATCAAGCAAAGTGTCACTTCAGAAGACACTGTTTTGTTGGATATAAGGGAATCTAACTTAAAGTAATGCATGGGAGAAAAACCCATAAGGACCCACATCCAAAAGCAGAAGGGAAAGAAAAGAAGTAAACTGTGTGTCACAAGTCAGAACATGAACTGAATGCAAGGGAAAGCTCCAAGAGGTGCATGGACAATACAGGGAACAGCCCATTTACATTCACATAATAAGTACCAAAATTGTCTACCTGGGAAGAAAACACAAGGGTGTTTCAACTTGTAAGAATCACAAGGACTCAAGGGAACTGGTACAGCCAAAAGCAGCCAAAAGCAACTGAACTGAAAAGGCCAAAGGTCTAATCCTAATTATTGAGGCTTCCTTTATTACTCTGGATGGGTCTAGTTATGCAATCCACACCAATCAGCCAGGAAAGGGTAAAGCTTCTTAAATGATGCCTTCTCAACACTGCAGTGCAATGCCCAGGGCCAACTGGATTTTAAGTACATAAAACTGAATTTTAAGTACATGCTTCCAAAATCCACACTAACAACAGCCTTACGAGAAACTACTTATTAATAAGGATTTCATATTTATTTACTGACGTTACAGACACATTGCAAAATGCACTAATCACCACAGAATTCTGAGCATTCTAATGAAGGTATAGGCTGGAATGGGATTGGTTACCTTATCTTCCAGGGCAGCCATCCTTTCCTTGAGGTGAAGCTGGAGCCTTTCATTGGATTCAGACAGAAGCTTATCGACAGTTTCTGACAAACGCTTGTTATGCTCCTCATTCATCTTCTCTCTCTGTCTGGCCTAAGATACACAAGAGCTACTGAAATAACTTGAAGTTTTCAATGTCCATAATAATTGGCAGGTTACAAAAGCAGTAAGCTTTTTTTAACACTCATTTTCTTTAAAAGAACTATTTTTCCCATGGACCTCCAGGGCTCTGTAAGGGAGTACAAGAGACACTTCAGAGTTTAACAACTGTTCAAGATCAGAAGCTTGCAAATCTGAGCTTACATTTCAAGGAAAAGCAGATTTCAGAACTTATTTCATTTACAACCCAGGAACCAATTTTTCCATAGTCATTTGATTCAGCAAGTTTCTGATCTCTCTCTTCATCAGAAAGTATAACTAGCCATGAGGTATTTTCTATTTTCCAACTTTCATTGGAGATTTTCAGCTTTCCCTTGAGATATAAGGTGAGACATAGAACAGCGACTCAAATCTCTCAAATATCAGCTCCAACTCTGACTTTATTTTAAAGAGAGAAATAAAACCAGCTTTGCTGAATGGTGGCAGCCATAAAGGGGATTCAATACTTTCAGCTTTGTATCTTTGTCAAAATTCTCTACAATACCCTTTGAAGCTCTTGATTCTTTTCCTCTAGCTGTGCTTCCATCTGCCTCAGTCGCTCCTCGATGTTGCCATGCCTCTCCTCAGCCTGTCAATTGGAAAACAAAATTAGAATTGGGGTCGGCTTTTTTTAGGTTTCAAAAGCATAGAAACATTGAAGCACAATAATATTCTAACATGCTTTGCACAAGTGCCATTTATGGTAACACAAAATGCAGAACAGATGCTTTTCTGTACCAGAAACCTTGCAAGATTTCATATGGGAGTAGCAAAATGATGAAACCTCTCATCCCTAAGTGCCATGAATCAACTGCTATTTACACAAATGAGTTTGCAGCAGCAGAAGTCCATTCATATTCCCAGGAATTAAAAACAAATAAAAATAAAAACTCAGTGCAGTTTCAGCTTTCCCTCACTGGTCTGGACGATGTGAGCCTGTGTTAGTAACCATGACAAAGCAGGAAGCAGCAAGCAGAAACAAGGACTACCATTCAAATTCTACCTTCCTAAGCCTGGTGGCAAGTTCCAACACTTTTGTATCTTTAGCAGCAGAGCTCCCAGGAGACAAAAGGTCAGACTACAGAGCCAGTTAGGGACAGGAAAGATAAGAGGGAAAGAAATGAAACTAAGACTGCAGAAGAAAGCACACACACAAACACACTCGAAAAGTATTTACTAAATAGAATTCTTCAGACTTCATTATTCCATTTGGAGCCCTCTAAAAATCTTCATATTTATTAGTATCATTACTTATCTCTCTCCCCACATTTTTCACTTGGTTAACAGAGGAAGAATTTTAGATTTTCCCTTCAGAAATAGTTCATGTTTAGAAGACTTTATGCCTACTATTGAATTGATTTCAATAAAAAGCACCAAAACAATAATTCAGAGAGGCATTTTCATACTGTAACATCATTAAAAGAAAACCTGCTAAGGTTACAAAGAGTGGAAATTTAAAAAAAAATTAAAAATGAAAATAAAAATAAAAGAGTAAATCAAGGCCATCTTCAGAGAGATGAGTGGAAAAAGTAGAGAACAGCGATAAATATTTTCTGAATTATTTGTGGGAAAACCAGAAGCACAATGTAACAAAGCCAACACAAAGAAGAGATTTGGTGCAGTAAGTCACCAATGGAGCACAGTCTGGAAGGCACTGTCAGGTGCCTCACCTTTGTAAGGGCTGCAACTCTCTGGGCCAGCTCAGCTTCCACCTCTGGCAGTGTCTCAGCTTTCCTCAGAGTCTGCTGCAGCTTCTGCTCAGCCAGTTCCAGTCGTTCCTGCAACTGCCTGTTCTTATCTTCACTCTGACAGGATGACAATCAAACAATGCCTGGGGTTAAACATGGTAATTCATTTTCATCAAAGCAGCGAAGAACAAGCTGTAAATTTTCTGTATCAAGGCTGTGCTAAGACAAGGAACAAATTCCTCCATATTTTAAACAATACTGTGCATATTACTGCAAAATGTAATGTTTTTTAAGTGCATACAACTACTTTTATGAATTATACTAAAAAGAACTTCTCTTGTTGACCAGGAGTTGCTGCCTCTAACAAGAAAGGGATTGGCTAAACAACCATTTCTGGTTTATAAAGTTGGAGTATTTCATGTCAAGCATATATCAAATTTCCTCTCCCACTAAAGCAATATTCACAACTATTGTAGGCTATAAAAATCACTACACACTATACAAGTTTTGAAAGTGTTTCAGCTTAGAATAAGTAATTCTCATACACAAAATTGAAGATGCTTGAATACACATACAGTAACTTAAAAATCCACAAATAATAGGGACAACAGCCCTGCTGTACTGCAATGAAGTGCACTGAAATTCTCAAAATCATTTCCCTCTCCCACTAAAACTTTATCATCTTCATTCCCAGCGTAAAACTCTGTATAATGCCCACCTCCAGTTACTGCAAAAAAACAAATTACAGGTGACATTTATCTTCCTAAAAAATAAAGTGCTTCAGTAGAGTGTGAACAGTAACTACTTCCATTAGTTTTCTGCTGAGCAAAATGCATTGTGTCTCATTTCAAACCCCAACCTGTCGGTGCATGGAGTCTTTAGTGGCAATTTCATTTTCAAGTTTATCATTGAGGTCATGCACAGATGTAGCTTCACGTTGTGCAGCGAGGTAGCGTTTCTCCAGAGTTGTAATCCTCTCCTCCATGTCCTCCTTCTGGGCCATGGTCTGGGCAAGACACAGGACAGAATTTAGAACAGAAGAGAGAATTATTTAGTGATTAAACTGGGGGGAAAAAAAACCATAAATAATAAAAATTAAAAAATAAAAAAATCAGGTATTTCTGTTATTTCTCTCGGTATAGAATGAAGTAGAAAGAAGAGCCTCACTAAGGCTTACAAGTTCAGTGTCTTTTTTCACCACAGATCTGCTGCTTACCCTTTCAATGGCACAAACACAGCAAATCTTTACTTTATGGGGATGATCAGAGAGTGTTCTTGGACTTAACTAAGCAACCTTTCTATGTAATTTCAGTACACTGTAATACCTGGGGCCTTGGAGATTAGGGATTGATCAGGAACTGTCAATCACAGCACAGAATTCAGAGTGATTCCTCAACCATGTGCATCTCTTAACAATGCAAACACCATGAATAAGCTTGGCATTTATGACAAGATCAAGCACCTTCTCAGGAACATGTTCAAGTTTGCCATGCTAAATCTCCAATATGTTAATGAAATATCTAGTTAGTCCTACATTTAGCCTAAAGACAAATTTTCTCAAACAACTCATCTTTTATATTAAAAAACCAGAGAACGATCATGCCTTAAACAATTCTCTTCTCACCTACCAAAGCAAAGACATTCAAAAGCATAAAGGCTCAAATGAGCACCAGTAAGACTAAAGTTTTCTAAAACAGTTGCATTTGTGGCTGCCCAAATTCTGAAAGTTCCCTCCTCACCTCTCGTACATCTCTCTGTAACTTGGTATTCATTTCTTCAGATTTTATCAAGTCTTTTCTAGCTGTGTCCAGATCTTCTTCCAGCTCTGTCACTCTACTGGACAGAGCAGTGAGACGCTCTTTCATCTGTGTCTGCTCTTTGTTTTGCTTATCTATGATGTCTTGGAGCTCAATCACTTTAGCAAGGTTTTCATCATGGCATAAAGAACCATCAGAGGATCTCTATTAAACAGGAAAAAACAGCATACTTGAGGATACAAATAAGATGGAAAAACAAAATGTTACTCACCTGTAAACACCCCTCCTCAAAGATAATTTTATTACTGGATAGACTGCAAAAATTGAAATCGTGGTAACTAAGACCTTTTAATTAGAAGATCACTAAAAATACGTTACTATAGTTTAAAATTAAAATGTTACAGCTAATGATTAAGAATCAGATGTCAACTGAACCAAACAGGGTAAAAAGCTGTACCTTCCCATTTGTAGTTGGTGTATTTTCTTGTTCATGATTTATATCCAGCATCCCATCTGGAAGCATTTTCTTCTGATTATTTTGCTCTTTCAGAATCATTAACTAAAAAAAAGTTTACACACACATGTTTCAAGTCACTTCCTTTGTCACTAATAATACAAGGAAGAGCTGCAAAAGCAAAGGAGTAAAACATTTACTGATTCCACTGCAAGGTATTTATTGGTAAAATATGGCACAGGCACTCAAAAACTTATGCCACTGAAATCCAAAAATTCTTATTTTAAAGCCATATGAGCTTCTTTTGTTGTGTTTTGTTTGGGGTTTGTTGTTGGGTTTTTCGGGGGGAGAAGGTGTCAGAGGGTTGAGTTTTGTTTTCTGCCTCTCCTTCTCTTTCAAAGCAACCAAGTTAAAAATTAATAGTTACTCCATTTGGCAAAACAACAAAAGCATGAAGTGAAAGTGAAACTTAATAAATTACTATGTACAAATATTGACTAAACTGCCCACAATGCACACAAGAGACTGAACTTTCAAGGCAGAAACCTACCTCTTTATGTGTAGTACCTAGTTCTTCTTCCAATAAGCTACATCTTTCAAGTGCTACTCGTAACCTCTCCCTTACCTGAAACGATAATTTCATATTAATTGTAATCATTCCAATCAAAAAGAAATCAATTTCATGTACCATTCAGATAATAAATCACACTATTTCCACCACACTTCAGAGATCTGCTTCACCTGGAGTCAGGACTATTTACAACACAAAAAACTAGCCAAATAATGTGCATCTTGAAAATCTTGCTTTTCCTCTTTTGTCATAACCAAACTGTATCTTAACATGACGTGTACATTTAGGCAAGAACTGAACATGCTCAGAATTGGCTTCTCCTTTTCTAAGGCTCAGAGTGTGTAGGCTTTTGCTTATTTCTGCTTAAAGTCATTTCCCAGATTTTATACACAAGGGTCAGGAAAGTTGGGAAAACTGTGAGTTGGCAACAAAATTCACAGTGAACTTGAGGATTTGCATATCTGGCTGCCAGTATCAGGTAGAGCTGAAGGGAGGGGCTCCTTTATTTCAGCTTCATATCACAGTGTAAGCAGATTCCTCTCCTCCTGTTCTCTCTTTGATTTCATAATCAAAAGGCAGAATCCTGACATTGTACAGGGAAGAAACTGTATGCAATCCTACAGCAAAGGTACTGCCCCAAACCATGATGAGTTTACATTAACTAATGAAGTACTAGAATCAATCACAGCTCCTTAATTCATTTCAACATTAACCTGGGAGAGCAGCTACTGATGTAGTTACAGTTCAGACACATCCACAACTTCAGTACAAAACCTGCGTGGCCCACACAAAAGAAGGAGGGATAGGATGAGAAGATGTATTTCATTACCTTTTCATCAAGGGCTTTATGGTGCTCAAATAAAGATTTTAGTGCTTTGAGAACTTCTACTTCACTAGAAACTCCTGCTGGAGACTGAGCTTGCCTCTTCACCACAGTCATCCGGAGCGATCGCTCGTGCCTGGACACAAGACACTCCAGGTGTTCCAGTAACAGCTAAAGCAAGAGAAGGAACAAGGTTTATTCTTGCTCTGAAAAGCTGCAGAAAATTTAGCCTCCTAGAACAAAGCCTTTTGAGTTCTAAACTCGAAATCTCAGAGATGAAGAACTTTATCTCAGAGATGAAGAACATTGTATCAAGTGGAAGGACCGGATTTTAGCATTTGACCTGCGTTAGCAGCATAAACTGCTCACAGATCACTCCAACCCACCCACTGCCCTGCTCTGATCCAGGAGCTGTGTGAGCACATCGTTTTCCCAACCACACAGCTCAATGGCACACAGAGTGCAGCCTTACAACCTGTTCCTGATTCTGCACAGCACCATTTGGGGCTGTGCAGCAGCTTCCAAACAGCACCATTTGGGGCTGTGCAGCAGCTTCCAAACTTTCTTCATCAACACATATTTGCACTTCCATAGGGATTCATGTGCAAATCCCAGGGGAAAAAAATACTTTTAGCTTTTCAAATTCAACATTCAGTGTTTTCCTTCAGGCTTTAACAATGGTGAGCTTGGAGAAGACAAGGAACTAACCCTTGTGTTATTTCTTTCTGCTTTCAGTTCCGCAATTTCTTCTTCCCTTTCCAGCAGCTGCTCCCTGCAAACATTGAGCTCTTTTGTAAGCGCTGCAAATTCCTGGAATAAACCAGACAGAAACACCAGGATACAGTGAGAGTGGATTCATGGAAACACCTGACAATCTCTTGAAGCACTCAGATGTCTAAAGCCAATACAACTGGACGGTCAAGCTTAAGTTCAAACACTTAAAACTGTTACCTTACCAACTGTAAAGGCAAAAAAAAACATGTAAAAACACAAGATGTTTGAGCAGTGCTTTGGAAAACTCATTTGTCTCTCAAGGCAATTATTTGAGTTGGGGTTTCCCTGGTAAGCAAGGGGAAAAACATATTTGTGATGCACTTTGTTAAGGTTTCAAAGAGCTGTTTCTTTTGTGTTTGTTTTGGTTTTTTGTTGTTTTTTTAACAACTGCTGAGGGAGACACCACGGAACAGAGCACCAAGCACAGAAAAATAAAGAAATCAGAAAACACAATAAATTTCAAGTCAGTAGATAATTGTGAGAGACAATGCACAGCCCTGACATCTACCAGGATACAGCTACATAGTGGAATTTCATTTCTGCCTTCTTTCAAATCTCCCAAAGCAGAACTGAAGCAGCCCTTTCCCTGCAGTACTGCTAGAAATCTCAAAGGATTATACTCAGAATTTTCTCAAAGCCTGTGGGCTCAAGCCTTCACAAGGCTCACCCTTCAAATTCAATAAAGATGTCAGCAAACAATGCCCAGCCAAACTGAAATAGTACATAAGGGTCATCAGGGAACTGGAATTGAGGTAACTCACATCAGTCACTGTGTATTTATTACTACTTTGAACACACTGTAGTCAGGAATAAAGAATAGCTTTCTACATTTTTGAGTTTCTGTCAGGAAAAGAAGGCACCAAGATCTGAAAGAGTCACTGCTCCCTAAACCCCTTCCTTCTCCCCATCAACAGTCTCACTAAAAAACTCAACATAAAAGGCATTTAAACATTTTATCAACTCCCTGAGCGCACACTGAATAGAATTAAGGTACAACAATACACCACATTTAGAAGCAAATAGGAAGCATTACCTTATCTACCTACCTACTCTGGTATAATTTAAGTTGTAATCTGAACCACACTGGAAATTAGAATTAGCAGTAAAAGTGTGAATGTGAACAAGTCCATGCTTTGGAAGAAAGCTTGTAGGAAATGGGAAAAAACCTCAACGTTACTAACACAGTTTGGGATGTGAAAATAAATATGCATCAATCGCTCCAGTGGCCAGTAAAACTTCAGAAGCACTTGGATAAAAAACCATTGAAATGTTAGTAAGGAATAGTCCTTTTAGTTGTCTAAAATAACACTAATAAACAGAGACATGTCTAATAAACAATGGATTAGTACAGCTGATGATCCAGACAAGGTGAACAACACAGTGGAGACACACTGTGCACAAACTCTGCTCCTCTAAACTTCCCAGACTCTGCAAGACCTTCTGTTGAACAGTGAAAACTCAGGATGGAGCTATTTGGCAGCAAAATTCAGGGCACAAAGCACATGCTTCAAAACAAAAGGCCACATCGACCAATTATACTGCACTCTGCAAATTCTAACATGCAGCTAAAATAGGCAGGCACAGTTCAAAGACACTGCAATTTCCAAGATTCATTTGGTAAACTTTATTCTAAAATATACATGACTGAAAAGACAAGAAATCTGTTGCACAATATATACCTCCATTGAACTCCTTTGGAATTGACTCATGTATCAGTCTTTCAAAAGTGGCAAAGACAGTCATACCACCATCACAGATGCAGAACCCACCCCTATATACCCTCTTCCTAAATTAAAATCTGCTCACTGGAAAAAACTTTCAGTATAGTCCCCTGGTTAATCAGAATATAACTGCAAAAAGTCTTCATTTATTTTCTTTTTTCAACTGCTAAAAAATGACTTGATTTCTATACCACACTTATTAATTACACCCATATAAATATTTCACTGCAGTTATGCATTTGCATTCTTAAAAAATAAAAAGTCCTATTATTTTCAAAATGGTCTGAAAATACACTAAGGCGGGGGGGGAAAAGGAAATACAGCTACTAGAAATTTTACACACACAAAGCAAACTACAAAAGGGTCCTGAGTGCAAGTAAATCAAGAAAAATCTCCTTCAGGTTTCACTGGAGCTGACAGAAAAATTGACTGTACTATGAAATGTTTCTTCACATCCAACCTTTTGCTTTACCTTCCCCATCCCACCTGTTGGAGTTTCCAAGGCTCTGCATGAGCTCCACCAGCTGCACATTTGAAAGGAATTCTACTCACTCTTCAGATGGATGTAGCACAGGGAGTTCTACTGCACTGCAGAGTTACGTGCAAATACAAACGGTGGCACAAATATATCAATTATGACATGACCCATCACGCTGTCAGATGACCCAAACCAACAGAGCACACAGGAATTTCTGCTGCTGCTGCTGAATAAACACACTGGCATGAATTTCTGGCATTGCATAATACCTCCAGTGCTGTTTGTTTTGACGAAATATAGTTGCTTTGAGTCCCGTGAGCTGCCTAATAAAGAATATTTGAAGGTCCTTAGTTTCAGCTGACACTGCTGTAGTAGTTTTGGCTCTAGTCAGCATAGGTCCCCATTTAGGCCTCAGTTTTCAGCAGGCCTCAAAGGACGTGACGCAGATTAGAGGGGACAGGTATCATCTGACTTAAGCAGCCAAAGAGGTATTTCATATCATCTGACATCATTAGGAAGCGTCGAGGAGTATAACAAGCCAGTGGGGAGGAGTTTCTGCCTTTTTGGTCCATGTTTGGGACCAGGAGGGTTCCTACTCCCTGACTGCTGATATCAGGCCCTGCTGCCGGTCTGCGTGGCTGTTTACCTGGGGAAGTGAGCATATTCCTGTTGATTCCTTTTTCCCTCTTGCTGGGAGGTTTCCTTTGGGGAGGAGGTTTGGTTGGTTCAGAATTCTGCTTGTTAGCTGGGGCGACCTCGGTGAGCCTGTTGTTGTTTCCTGTCACTATGTGCTATTTCATAGTTGGTGTTAAGCTTTTCACTTCTCTCTATAAATATAAGAACTTCACCATGTCCAAAGCCTCATTTCTGGTTTTTTCCCTCACTCTCCTTCTCTGGGAGTGGACCTTTTGACTGGGTACCGGGCAGTTGGCATTTTGCCAACTTAAACTATAACAAAGGGTAATGAGAGTTAAAACTGAAAAGAACGGACACATTTTCATCACTAAAGCCAGCCATTGAAGAAAATACAGTTACACACTTTCACAGCAAAAAATCTAGAAAAAACAACTACCAAACTTTCACAGTAACAAAGCCAAAAAAAACAACCACCAAGACAGATTATATTTGGCCTGTTCCAGGTAATAAAACAGATTGCTTTCCACCTTTCCGTATCTTTGGCATGTGCTAATGAGAAAGAGAAAAATCAGCTTAGAGTATGCAAAGAAAAATATTTTGCTTTTCACCTTGTGAAATTGATTTCCAGTAAGTATCAGGCAGCTTGGATTTACTAACCTGGAATCATAAAACTTATTTCAAGCATTAGGAGAATCAGTCCTATGAAAGCAGTTTATCTTTTGTTCTCAAACCCCCAACAACTTAAAAGAGAATGTAAGGGAATAATTAAAATATGGATATGTCAAATTCTTGCGTTTCAGAACACTGAAAGGCTTTTCATGCTCAAAATGGCTGTTTTTCCAGCTAAGGCTGAGTGAGAATACACTGGAGCTTGTTACATAATTAGTGTATTGACCTCCTTTCCCATTTCTGTCCATGCATAAGACATTTTATAACTCAAAAGACAACCACCAAAACACAGGTGCAGATTTCTTTACTCTTATAAAACCTCTCCCATTCCTACTGGTGGCATTGGGATACTTAACATGATTAATACCACCCTTGGTTAACTCTCAGAAGTCTGCACTTCCCTTCACTCCAGGAACATAGATGGTTTTTCCCCCCCATCAAAACCTGTAACACCGCATGAGAACACTCAGGCGAATATTGCTGCCAGCTGACTAAATACTAACCATGAGTAACTTCTTATCATTCCAGCTCTCTTTCTTAGCACAATATTCTTTCCCCTCCTGGATTGACCCATCTAGGCCTCTTCATTAACGCTCAATCCTAAACAGGCAATTAAGTTTTAACGTGTTTACAGTTGCATAATGTTATTGCTCTGGAATGAAAGTCTTGCTGTTCCCAGCTCACTGGGGAGCTGAAAGCAGAATCCACTGCCTGGTGCTTGACAAGCAAAGAGCCAAAAAGATCTCCCAGCTCACAGCCAGCAGGTACCAAACATATGCTAAAGAGCAAAGTGGAAAAGCTTATGGCAAGACCAAGTCTCCATGGTAATAAGGAGGTTTCCAGTTACCATCCTGCTTAAATTTATGCACAGAGTTCACTGAACCTCAACTACAAAGCACTAAATCCAGAGCTCAGTACTCGCAGCTTTCCAGAGGCACTGCAAGAAAACGTAAATGAGGAAAGGTGGCATTTGGCAGCTCAGCAAAAGGAATGCAGGAGCAACAGGAAAAGGGAGGTAGAAAACATCAGTTCAATTCTCTCCCTCCTATAGCCTCCCTTCCCTTATCCAACACGTTTCTGATAGGTGTGTCCTATTTGGGGCGTGGGAGAGTAAAAGAACCTAAATATGGCTGGATACATAAACTCCCCTCTCAGAGGTTTTCCTTCCACCACATCAATCAGTGCTCAGACTTTCCTGCACCCAACAGAGCAGGCTGGGAAGTGAGCCTGAACTCAGAGCCAAGCACAGGGGACAGGCACACAGGAACCACCTACACTGCAATCGTTAACCACAGCCTGTCTGAACCACCCGGGCTGGCACAACCATTGCTGCCTCAACTCCTGCATGTCATTTTCCCTAAACCCAGCAAAGCAGTGCAAAAGCCTCATGCAAAAATGGATCTCTGTGCATCACTGGAGAGCCAGCAGTCCCAGTCACACACGGTGGGCTGCACTCCAGAGTCTCTTAAGTGTCTTCCAAGCTCCACTAGCCAGACCTCTCTCCTCCACAGTCACACATTATCTCTACTGTTTGCTGGTAATGTGCTGGAAAATAAGCACAGTGCCACAAAAATAACCCACAGCTGCATTCTACAACTTCTTTGTAGGTCTGTGACATTAAAGGAAGGAGGACATGAAGTTTAAACAAGTCAGAAAACTTCATCCACTTACTCCTCTTAAAACTCACACCTTCTGTAGAATAACCAGGCAAAACACTCAGAATCCATCATTTCTCCAGGTCATGTTTTCACCAGCCTTAACAAACCAACAGAGCTCGTCCCAAGTATGGTAGATCACACAGGGTGTATTTTCAGTTAACCCAGAGCAGACACGACCCATTTTTACCACAGCCTTTTTAACATGGCCTTTTAAACCACATTTAAAGCCACAGATGTGTTCAAATATTGCATGTTGAACTCCACCAAAGTACCTGTTTTTTCCTCAAGGTTTCTACAAATACTCAGGGGAGTTGTGAACTCAACCCTGCAAGTTAATAGAATGCACAGAGGATTAGCAAGAAATGCACACACTGAACACCAACTGGAAATACTGGTTTTGTGTTAATTTTCTTCACTTGTCTCTGTAAAATTCTTACAAAATTTTGCCCCTACTGAGGCAACACTGTGGAACTTCTGAGTAAGGAAGTCCAAAAGCTGAACCATTACAACAGTTGTAAGCTACCAGCTGCCTTCCAGCAACGACAGGAAATTCAGGAGCACTCTCTACACTTCCATGAAACTTGGCATCTGTTCATATGCAATGGTAGAAGAAAACCTTCCATCACATGGTCAGAATCACTTCACTGTGGTGGCTATACAGAGTTCCACCTCAGCTGCTCTTGGATGTACAGAAATTCACCCACTGAAAGGGCAGATAAGGCACAAAAGTATTCAGAACCATACCAAGCTTGTTTGGCTTGGAAAAATGTTCAAGATCAGCTAAAATATGCCCCAGGAAAACTTTAGTCATCATTGAAAAACAGGCTTTGCAACTTGGGATGTGTTTGGGTACTTTGTGCAGAACAGGAGCTGTTGAGACTGGTCAATAACAAAGGAATCCTTCCAATACCAAAGGAGGCCAACTACCAATACTCCAGAAAAATACCTTAACTTCCCACAGAAACAAGTCTGCAATACTTGGGGGGTGTTGGAAAAACAAATGTCACTCAGTGACACTGAATCAGTGAATTCCAAGGGTTTCACAATATCAATTACCACATTCCTGCACCCCTAGCCTAAACTATTTTGATTAATAGCCAATACAACCAAGTAGCAGCACAACTTCTTAGTTGTAGCTTTAGGCATCTCCATTTTTGGAGTCCATGGCAGTGAAGGAACCCACCCACACCCAAACCCACTGTGGCAAAAGGAGAATACAGTTGTACTTAATTAAAGAGGAAGAATCTTGCGCTACCAGTTTGACAAGGTATGGGACAAAACCAGTCTCCATCTTTAGTATGATACTACAGAGATTTCACTCAAGTTTTTCCTCTCCACACAAAGCTGGTCAGGATTTCCTGGGATCCCAGGCTGGATTTCACAGCCTGCAATGCTCCTCAGAGATGCCAAACTGTAAAAAAACTGCAAGATATGCTGAGAAAATTTAACAAGCACAGTAATTTTCCTGGGACCCTCCACTCTGCAGAGTAAGCAGCTGCTACAAAAGCTACAGCAAAATCTTTTAAGTTCTAAACAACACTGAACTGTAAGTTTACTTGGGCAAGAAAACAATATGTATTTTTCTGTACATCAACTCCAAACATAATGTTCTCACAAGAAACAGCACAAATCATTAAAACATTAAATAATAAACTTCTGTAACTTTTATTCATTTAAAATTATTTAATCCTAGACATTGCATTTGAGTCTTTAAAAAACCATTTCTCCCATGACTAACACTCCACTATTTTTTACAAACAGACCCAGCACAAGACCCATCATGCAGATTATTCCAGTGACAAGATACTCCTGCTTGCAAAACCTGTGAGCAGCAGCTGAGGCCCAGCCCTGCCCTGTTCTAAACACTCATCTTGGCCCCCAGTTGCCAGGGTTAGTCCTGTGGCCAGGAGCTGAAAAGCACATTTTTCACACTGTTAAAAGGGAATGCTTGGGAATATCAGAACAAGGCTGGCCAAGCCACCCTCATTAAACAAGCACCAACATGTACTTCCCCCTCAGTGCTTTCCTATTATATATACATGTATTTATTTTTTTTTTGCCAAGTGATGAACACTTCAGTCTTCTAATTTCAAACTTGTTTAAGCAAGTAATGCTCAATGAGCACAGAGACGTGCCTTCAGCAGGAAATTCAACTTAGCAGCTCTTTACATTTTCTTTTTCTCCTTCTCTGTACTCTGTCACCCCAGTTTACATTTTAAGGGCATTTACTGGGCCAAATGAAGCTAAATATATCCAAATCTGTAATATTCTGACTAAATGCTATCGGACCATCCCATAGAAAAGTTGCTCAATTTCAACAAATAAAAGCAACTCCACAGTCCATGCAAAGAGAGCACAATCTCAGGTCATACAACAGACAAGTCTGTTGTATTTAAACACACTAAAAAAACAGAAAAACTTATTTCAGCAACACAGATTGAGCACCAAGCAGCTGGTTTATAGGAGGTTTTAAAGCTTTCTTTAAAGTTCAAAGTAATTGTTTTGTCTGCCACAAAACATATCCATGATGAACAGTGCCAAACTTGGTAACTACTTAGACCCAAAAACATGTGGCATCCCAGAAGAAAACCAGGGAGATGAGTAACACTCAAATGCAGAGAAAGAAAGAAAGGAAAAAGTGAAAGAAAGACAGGAA